>JAXCGZ010020768.1:162500-165000 GCA_037179515.1 Halocaridina rubra
TGGATACCACCCCAATGAAACACGGTAAGAATGTAACATTAGTACATGTGAACGCTCAGTCCCTGCTCGCTTATTCTGAGGAAATAATAATGCTAACAAAAGACTACAACATAGACATCCTCTGTGTAAGTGAAACTTGGCTTCCTCCTCAACTGAAAATAAATATGTGAATATCCCAGAGTTTAAAATATTTCGCAATGACCATGGCCGAGGGGGTGGGGTTTGTACTTATGTTAGAAATTATCTTAGTGCATCAGAAATAACCACAGGTTTAGAAAAAACTGAGGAGCTCGAAGATTTATAGATCACTGTGCAGTATCAGAAACTTCCATCTTTCATTGTAGGGCGTGTTTACCGTCACCCTAAAGCACCTACCAGTTCATTCAATCATCTGCTAGAAACATTCAGAAATATCTGTGTGCGTCATAAACCCATATACATACTTGGTGATTTTAATGATGACTTGCTCTCAGCAGATAACAAAATGAAAAGAGTGATCAACACTGTGAAGTTTACACAAATAGTGACAAAACCGACCCGCATAACCCCTAATTCTAGGACTCTTATAGATCTGATAATAACAAATAAAGTGGAAAGTATACCCTATTGGGACGTAGTTCCCTGCCCAATTGCAGACCACGAGCTGAACATTGCTATGCAAAACATAAACAAGCCGAAAAGGAAGCCTCTCCTCAAGATATTCAGGTGTCTAAAAAATTACTCCCCTGATATCTTTTGTGAAACATTAATCAACAACACAAATGCACTTAATAGAATTAAATACACAGATAACGTCGATCTGCAGGTTGAAATTTTAACAAAAGTCTTCCTTGAATGCTTAGACAGTTGTGCACCCATTGTAACAAGAAAAATAACCCGCCCCTCAGCCCCCTGGCTAACTAATGACATCAAAGAGGCAATGCAAATCAGAAATCAAATACAAAAAGAGCTAAAAATGAATAGATATGATATGACTCTCCGAGAACGTTATAAAACAGAAAAGAAACATGTCAGATCTTTCATCAGTGTAAGTAAAAAACACTTTAACAAAAAGCAATTTAATGACTCTAGACATGATACAACAGCAACATGGAAAGTGATAAGAAGCATGATACCAAATGAAAAGAGTACCTCAGAAAGTTATGAAAATATTACGGAGTTGAAAGACAAAGCAGATAACTTTAATAACTATTTTGCTAACGTTGGCAAAAATACATATGAAAAAACTCAAGAAAACATCAACTCAGTGAATATGAGTAATTGCTTAAATGACAATTCTTCCAATGAAAACACAAGAGAGTACTTCAAGATAAATCCTATAGATTGTGCTACCCTAATTCTTACCATAAAGAGCCTAAGAAACTTTGGCTCTTATGGTTCAGATGGTATACCATTTCAGTTCATCAAAGATGCTCTACCCATGATTGCATCCTATATTCTAACTATTATGAACACTTCCATTGTTACTAAAAAGTTTCCTGACTCTTGGAAAGTATCACATGTAATACCTCTGCATAAAAAGGGGGGCAGAGAAGATGTGACAAACTATCGTCCCATTTCCCTGTTACCCATTTTCTCTAAAATATTAGAAAAAATTGTTGCATGCCAACTTATGTCATATTTAGAATCAAATAGACTACTAACGATTAGCCAACATGGTTTCAGACCAAAACTCTCGACGGAAACTGCACTGCTTAAAGTTACGAATAGTATATATAATAATATAGATATGAAAAAAATATCTTTGCTAATTTTATTAGACTTATTAAAAGCCTTCGACAGTGTAAACCATGAAATTCTTTTAAGTAAATGTATTAACTTAAATATTGATCCAAGCTGGTTTAGCGAGTATCTATCTAATCGTAAACAGTCCATACGTCTTAACAACATTATCTCTGTGCCAAAAAATGTATCATTTGGTGTTCCACAGGGATCAGTACTTGGTCCTATCCTCTTCTCCATTTACGTAAAAGATCTATTTTCTTTCATTTCTGACTGTCTAGTCGTACAATATGCAGATGATACTCAACTACTACTTAATGGTGATATTAATAATCTTCCAGAGCTAACTTTAAGAGCAGAAAACACTCTGTCAAAAATTAAAACCTATTTCCAAGAAATTGGGCTGTTAATTAACGAAAGTAGAACACTGTGCATATTTATTGGTTCAAGGTTCCACATAGCACAAATTCCAGAAAACACAACAATTAATTTTTGCGACAATATTATCACACTTAGCAAAACAGTCAAAAACCTAGGAATTCACTTTGATAACCACATGTTGTTTGATTCCCACATAGATAAAGTATGCAAAAAGGTTACAGGAACATTAATGTACTTATCACGTATAAAAGACTATTTTGAGACTACCACTCGAATAACTGTTGTTGAATCTCTAGCCCTAAGTCACATTAATTACTGCACAACTGTTTGGGGAGCTACCACTAAGACTCAGATAAACAGAATACAGAAGCTTATTAATTTTGCAGCTCGAGTTGCC
>JAXCGZ010020768.1:170000-172500 GCA_037179515.1 Halocaridina rubra
ATAAAGTAATTACAATTAGGTAATCATAAACACACACACACACACACACACACACACACACACACACACACACACACACACACACACACACACACACACACACACACACACACACACACACACACACACTAAACTCAGTTGTTAACATGGCACGGGAAAAAAATGTAGGATTTTGATTATGGGAGACTTTAATCATAAAGAGATAGATTGGATAAATCTTGACCCACACAGTGGTGAGGACTCATTCGGGGCAAGATTCCTAGATTGCGTACAAGGGAATTTCCTACACCAACATGTAATGGAACCAACAATGGCCAGGGGTGGGGATGAACCATCACTACTTGATCTAGTGTTCACAGATAATGTGTTGGATATTGAAAAAATTGAGTATGAACCACCAATTGGAAAGAGTGACCACTGTGTGTTGTTGATGGAGTATATCATTGAAGATATTCTTCCTGAGAGTAGAGGCACTGAGGACATGAGGAGGAACTATCCGAAAGGAGATTACATCAAAATGAATGAGCTTTTTGCAGTTATTGACTGGAGAACCTTATTTTACAACAAATCTGTACAAGAAATGTATGACATCTTTTGTGAGAAATATGGGAAGATAGTAGATTGCTGCATACCTGTCACCAAAGTAGGTGTAATTCATGCCAGAGAGAAATGGTTCGATAATGGGTGTAAAAGAGCTAAGGAGTGGAGAGACAAATGCTGGAAAAGGTATAGGAGGAGAAAAAACATAAATGCCTGGCAAACCTACAAAAGAGCAAGAAATGACTACCTAAGTAAAAGGAGAGAGGCAGAGAGAGACTATGAGAGGGACATCACCAGGAAGGCTAAAGAAAATCCCAAGCTTTTCCACAGCTTTATCAGAGGAAAACTGAAGGTAAAAGAACAGGTTTTAAGGCTAAAGAGAGCGGATGGAAGCATCACTGAGACGGATGAAGAGATCTGCAAAGAATTGAACAAGGAGTTTCAGTCAGTATTTACAGTAGAAAATACCCCACCCCCTCAGATTGCAGTGATAGAAGCTCAAGGGCCGGTATTAGAGAACATCAACCTTACAGTCACAGAGGTATGCAAAGCGCTGATGGATTTAGATGTTCATAAAGCTACAGGTCCCGATGACATATCCCCTCATGTGCTTAAAATATGCGCAAACACAATATCAGTGGCACTAAGTATCATATTTAAGGAGTCACTGGAGTCGGGGGATTTTCCAAGATGCTGGAAACAAGCAAATGTGATACCTATCTTCTAAAAGGGAAGGAGGGATACGGCTCTGAACTATAGACCAGTTTCCTTGACCAGCATAGTTTGCAAAGTTATGGAGAAACTACTAAGGAAACATATCTCTCTTCACTTGGAATCCTTCAACTTTTTGTCAGTGAGGCAACATGGCTTCAGAGAAGGTAGATCAACAGTAACAAACTTATTAGAATTTTATGATGAGGTAAGCCAAATCTTACAGGAAAGAGAGGGCTGGGCAGATTGCATATTCCTAGACTTCCAGAAAGCGTTTGACACTGTTCCACATGGGAGACTTATTAGGAAGCTACAATCAATGGCTAGAATACGTGGAAATGTTTTGGAATGGATAAAAACTTACTTAGAAGGAAGGGAACAGAGGGTTAGAGTAAGACACTCAGTGTCTGAATGGAGAAGAGTTAGTAGTGGAGTTCCACAGGGTTCAGTTTTAGGGCCACTTTTGTTCCTTGTATATGTAAATGACCTACCAGAGTGTGTAAATTCATTCATGAATATGTTTGCAGATGATGCAAAGATTGTGAAGAAAGTAAAAAACGAGAACAATGGTAGAGAACTTCAGGAGGATCTAAATAATCTGCATGAGTGGTCAGAAAAGTGGCTAATGAAATTCAATACTTCAAAATGTAACGTAATGAGAATGGGTACAAGTGCAAGAAGGCCCGAGCTTGACTACTCGGTGGCTGGAGTACAACTTCAAGAGACAGAAAATGAGAGAGATCTAGGAGTAAACATACTGGCAGATTTGTCTCCAGAAATACATATAAATGGCATAGTAAGGGCAGCATATGCATTCTTATCAAATGTAAGGGTAGCCTTCAGGCACATGAACAAGGAAATGTTCAGAAATATTTATGTAACCTATGTGAGGCCAAAACTCGAATATGCAGCCCCCTTTTGGAATCCGCACTTGAAAAAGCACATAGCTAAGCTTGAAAAAGTTCAAAGACATGCCACGAAACTGGTGCCAGAAATACGCAATCTCAGTTATGATGAGAGGCTGAGGGAATTAGACTTACCATCACTCGAAGCTAGAAGAGTGAGGGGGGATATGGTGACAGTCTTTAAATTCCTTCATGGTTATGATAGAGTGGATAGGGATCGATATTTTGATATGGCTGGCTCTAGAACTAGAGGTCATAGTTTGAAGCTTCGTAAGAAAACTTCTTCGCAGGATGTAAGGAAATACTTTTTCAGTGTAAGAGTAGTTGATAATTGGAATTGGCTA
>JAXCGZ010020768.1:185000-197500 GCA_037179515.1 Halocaridina rubra
GTCTTTTACCCTATTTAGATATATTAGAGTACCCATTACTTTTTTATAAATTTCATCTATATGCATTTCAAAGTTCATGTAACGGTCAAAATAGACACCTAGGTTCTTTACCGAGTTCATTGGCTTAATGATATTACCGTTAAAATTTATATGAAGATTGTCATCAACTTCTGATAATAATTGTCTGGATCCGATAAGAATAGATTGGGTCTTAGTTTCATTAAGTAACAGACCATTTTTTAGAAAGTAACGTTTAGCCATATACAAAATTTCTTCTGCTCTACGAATAATATTTTCTAAATCATTAATTTCTCCTTCAATTAAGATTTGAGTATCGTCAGCATATTGAATGACATAACAGTTAGGTAAATATTTTACTAGATCGTTTACATATATTAGAAAAAGTATAGGTCCTAGGATCGATCCCTGAGGGACCCCAAACAATACCTTCTTGCGACTTGAGACTACATCTTTTATTCTGACTGACTGGTAGCGGTTTTTTAAATAGTTCTCGAACCAGCTTGGGTCAATGTTCATTTTTTTGCATTTTTCTAATAGAGTGGTATGGTGTACGCTATCAAAAGCTTTAGAAAGATCGAGTAGTAGTAGCAATGATATTTTCTTATTATCTATATTTTTGTATATTTCATCTGATATTTTCAATAAGGCAGTTTCAGTTGATAATTTTGGCCTGAAACCGTGTTGACTTTTTGCAATAAGTTTATTTTTTTCAAGAAACTCACTTAACTGATTTGCAACAATCTTTTCAAGTATCTTTGATAAAATTGGTAGTAAAGAGATTGGTCTATAGTTAGAGACGTCGTCAGGATTTCCATTTTTAAAACCAGGAATTACATGGGGAGTTTTCCATAAATCTGGGTAGATATTGGTAACTATGGAAGTATTGATTATTACCGTCAGATAATAAGCTATTACAAATAATGAATCTCTAATAAAACGAAAACAAATTCCATCTGATCCATATGCATTAGAGTCTTTCAGATTTTTTATTACTAAGATTACTGTATTACAATCTACTGTAGTAGGAATATCATTACTGGAGAGAAGGGAGAGTCGAGATATAAGAAGAAAGTCTGGAATTTGTAATGTCATAGAGAAGGCTAGGGGGGCGCGTCTTAGATACTATGGCCATGTAGTAAAAAGAGGGGAGGAGGAACCAATCAGGAGTGCTAAGAACATGCCAGTGATATGAAGAAGGAGTGTGGGGCGCCAGCGGATCAGATGGATGGACGTGGTGGGGAGGGATATGGTTGAAGTTGGATTGGAGGAGGGAGATGCGATGGATAGGAACAAGCGGAGGAGGTTGACTCGAGCGGCCGACCCTGCTATTCAGTGGGATTAATAAGGTCGAAGGAAGAAGATATATATATATATATATATATATATATATATATATATATATATATATATATATATATATATATATATATATATATATATATATATATATATATGTATATATATATATATATATATATATATATATATATATATATATATATATATATATATATATATATATATATATATATATATATATATATATATATATATATATATATTTATATATATATATATATATATATATATATATATATATATATATATATATATATATATATATATATATATATATATATATATATATATATATATATATATATATATAAAGAGAGAGAGAGAGAGAGAGAGAGAGAGAGAGAGAGAGAGAGAGAGAGAGAGAGAGAGAGAGAGAGAGAGAGAGAGAGAGTAATAATAATAATAATAATAATAAGACTTTATTTCCAACGTACATTGGGTATTCAAATAAGATGCATATATATGGGTGTACTATTAAAATTTACAAGTAAAATCTTCCTTTAAGAGTAACTTCTTAAGATTATATTTAAAAGTATACACTGAACCAGCATTTTTTAGTTCTCTGGGAAGCTGATTATATAAATGAGGTCCACGAATGTTTATATCTCTTGAGCCAATATCAGTTTTAGACCTTCGTACTAATAAATCTTCCCCTTGACGGGTAGTTAACCCGGTAACTGAGCTTACTGTAGAAAAATTATACAAGCAATCAGGAAGATTGTTTCTTAGTATATTAAAAACAAAGGTACATATATCAAGAACATATTTATCTCTAATCTTTATCCATTCTAGATCTTTTAAAACAGGAGAGATGTGCTCGTATTTTCTTACATTGCCAACAGCCACTCGTGCTGCAAAGTTTTGTAACTTTTGTATTCTTTGTAATTGAGTCTTATTTGTACATCCCCAAACTTTGAGACAGTAATTAATTAAACTCATAGCTAAGGACTGGACAATTATTATACGAGTTGATGTTTCAAATGAGTCTTTTACCCTATTTAGATATATTAGAGTACCCATTACTTTTTTATAAATTTCATCTATATGCATTTCAAAATTCATGTAACGGTCAAAATAGACACCTAGGTTCTTTACCGAGTTCATTGGCTTAATGATATTACCGTTAAAATTTATATGAAGATTGTCATCAACTTCTGATAATAATTGTCTGGATCCGATAAGAATAGATTGGGTTTTAGTTTCATTAAGTAACAGACCATTTTTTAGAAAGTAACGTTTAGCCATATACAAAATTTCTTCTGCTCTACGAATAATATTTTCTAAATCATTAATTTCTCCTTCAATTAAGATTTGAGTATCGTCAGCATATTGAATGACATAACAGTTAGGTAAATATTTTACTAGATCGTTTACATATATTAGAAAAAGTATAGGTCCTAGGATCGATCCCTGAGGGACCCCAAACAATACCTTCTTGCGACTTGAAACTACATCTTTTATTCTGACTGACTGGTAGCGGTTTTTTAATTAGTTCTCGAACCAGCTTGGGTCAATGTTCATTTTTTTGCATTTTTCTAATAAGATGGTATGGTGTACACTATCAAAAGCTTTAGAAAGATCGAGTAGTAGTAGCAATGATATTTTCTTATTATCTATATTTTTGTATATTTCATCTGATATTTTCAATAAGGCAGTTTCAGTTGATAATTTTGGCCTGAAACCGTGTTGACTTTTTGCAATAAGTTTATTTTTTTTCAAGAAACTCACTTAACTGATTTGCAACAATCTTTTCAAGTATCTTTGATAAAATTGGTAGTAAAGAGATTGGTCTATAGTTAGAGACGTCGTCAGGATTTCCATTTTTAAAACCAGGAATTACATGGGGATTTTTCCATAAATCTGGGGAAATATTGGTAACTATGGAAGTATTGATTATTACCGTCAGATAATAAGCTATTACAAATAATGAATCTCTAATAAAACGAAAACAAATTCCATCTGATCCATATGCATTAGAGTCTTTCAGATTTTTTATTACTAAGATTACTGTATTACAATCTACTGTAGTAGGGTTAAAGACATCGTTACTTCTATTGAATGCACGATGTTCTTGAAGATTAACATTATTATTTTTATTACTACCATCATCACTATTATCATTACCATTACTACCACCATCATTATTATTTACACCATTTTCAACATTTCTATTATTATTACTACTACCATCATCATTATTATTACCACCATTACTATTATTGATTTCATTTATTATTTCTTTTTTTGTTTTTTCAAAGGTTTTTTCCCCACTTCAGCGAAAAAATTATTGAACTCTTCTGCTTTAGCACTTACATCTACCTCATCGGGTATAATTGATATGTTACTACTTTTATTACAGTTATTGGAAAGCATGGTTTTAGCAATTTTCCATGTATCAGAGATATTGCCTTTAGCGTTTTGAAATTCATTTTTGTAATACTGTTTCTTACTGTTACTTAATAATGATTTTACTTGTTTCTTATGCTCTGTAACTTTTCTCTTAAAGGGATATTATCTCTTTGTAGTTTTACTTCATTTTGTAGTTTGTCTCTTTCTTTCATAATGTTTTTTATGTCATCTGTTATCCAAGGAGCGGGGGGACGAAATATTTCTCTTGTCACGAGTGGTGCACATCGATCTATACATGATGATAAGACACTGGTTAAAATATTTACTTGTATATTAATATTATCGGTATATAGAATTTCATTTAATTTATGTACTTCATTCATAAGTAAACTACAAAGTAATTCTTGTGAATAATTTCTTAAGCATCTGAATGTTTTAAAGATTGGTTGTCTCTTTGGTTTGCGAATATTTAGGGACGTTACAATTTCCTCGTGGTCTGCTATAGGGCTTGGCATTACGTCACACTTAGTTATCATATGTTTGGAGTTTGTTATTACTAGATCGATTTGGGAAACTGAAGTGGGAGTGATTCTAGTTGGTTTATTTATAATCTGTTCTAGATTTAAATTCTTAATAAGTCTACTCATTTGATTTTCTCTTTTTAGTTGATCATCATTAAAATCGCCATATATAAAAACTGGTTTGTTTTTTAAAATTATCTCCTTAAAAACGTCCAAAATATAGCTAAAAGAGGTTACCGAGGCTTTGGGGTGGCGGTACACGCAGCCTGAGTGAGTTAGCGAGTGAGAGAGAGAGAGAGAGAGAGAGGAGAGAGAGAGAGAGAGAGAGAGAGAGAGAGAGAGAGAGAGAGAGAGAGAGATTTATAACTTTTATCTGTGAACAATTTACATTTATAGTCGTGGATATGCACTTAGTTTAGGATCCATATTGCTTGAGTCGCAAAAGTGTATATAACCTTCAAAGTAGGTTAGTTCATGAGGTCTGAAATCTTTTAGATTCATGCATGCTGTAACGTAGTGTAATAAAATGTTGCCCCCTTTGCACTCTCATAAATGGCATTTGTAGTGTGAGGTTCACTCTATTAGTTTTTTTTTCGTATTTTATTGCACTTATATATATATATATATATATATATATATATATATATATATATATATATATATATATATATATATATATATATATATATATATATATATATATATATATATATATATATATATATATATATATATATATATATATATATATATATATATATATATATATATATATATATATATATATATATATATATATATATTATATATATATATATATATATATATATATATTATATATATATATATATATATATTTGGAAGGCGCTACCTTGCTTGAGTAACAGAGTAAATCATTAACTTCAACAACAAGAAGTTGAAGCTGTAGATACCAATTCTGTGTTAACTTTTATGAATTATTTATGTGCCCATTTAGAGGACAGATTCTCTGAGGATGAGGTACAAGAATCGTAATTGTTTGATATCTCTTCTACTTCAAATTTAAATTTTTCATTTGGCAGTGAAGAAGTTAACCCTTTTTGTCGTAAACATAGAGATATTCTTACTTATACTACAGAAATAATTAGTCAGTCTATTTTTTCAAACTTTTTTGTGCCAGTAAAAAATAGAAAATTATGTAAAATTTTACACAAATGGTTGCATTTGATCCTCAGAGCAAACAGTTTTGGGACTTGGCAAAGTTGATGGATATTTGAGGAACCTTCCTTACATCTAGCGAATACTGTAAGAGAGGTGTTAGTCTAATGAATCAAACACAAAACTAACTTAGAAACCGTTTAGGAGAATGTCATTTGGATATGCTTACGAGAGTGAAAAACTACCAATTATATGAAAATTCAATCAAAAGAGAGAAGAAATTAGGAGTTAGATTTAGAAGCTAAAACTAAATAAGTTGAAAATCATAAATGGAATGACTTTCTTGTGTCCAGTGTGCCAAGAATTATTTTAGAAAGTTAGAAAATTTAAATAAAATTAGCCGTGATTAGTGTTAGATTTGTACTTAAGTTTTTCTGCTAATCATATTAGTATCAAATAAATATATGATATTTTTAATGGGTTATGACAATCGAAGTCTACGATCATTATGATTTTCGTATTATTCTGATAATATACTTTGGTCAGAATGAGTCACAGTACATTCATACTGCTATAATTTTTACATTATAACTCGAGCTACATTTAGTTAGATACAGGAAATATTCATCCTTTAATTTGGTGAATATCAATAAATATCAGTATGTTTATATTATAAATATTGTATTGTTCTACCCTTTTCTATATTACCAAACACAGATTTATTTAATTTTATTTTCAGTCTACAAAGGATACCTCAGATATGCCATGCCGTTGTCTTTTGCTTTTATTTTTTTGATTTTTTCTACCTGAAGTCAAACTGATCCTCAACAAAGATGACACCAGAACAGATTTTGGTGTTCATTTTAAAGTTGTTGTGATGATGCTCTATAGGTTAAAGGAAACGTTAGGAAGGATATGGGCAATGTTTTGATCTGTTGAGAGAGTGAACTTTATGAGTTAAACTTAGAAGCTAGAACTAAACAAGCTGAGAGTTAGTGATGGAGTGACTTATTTTGTATTATTGAGGTTATTTGAAAAGTTGGAGGGTTTAAAGAAAATTAATCAGTGCTTAATGTTAGTTTTTTACATTATTTCTTACTGCAAATCACATCACTAGCAAATAAATTTAATATTGTCACATAGAGGAATCTTTAAATACAAAACCAATCTATGCAAAAACAAAATAACAACAACAACAACAATAGCACTGAAATATATGAAAATTATTTTTCTTGTTTTTTTGGTAAATCAAGTTTAAAAAGCATTTCAAATATATAATAAAATCTTGAATAATACTCACCTAAAAATAGTGTGCAGTTGCTTAAGTAGTCATAATGACATTTGAGCAACGATGACCAGCATTGGCACACATACTTTGCAAATAGAGACAATATTTCTGCGCAAACCCACAGCCAAAAAATAAAGGGAACATTTGTGTTGAGGAGTTTGGAATGAATGCGAATATGGTATTGGTGGGAGATTGGAACGTTGAAGTAGTTAAAAAGTCAGTGGATATTGTACATGGGAAGTATGGAGTACCTTTTAGAAATGAGAGAGAATAGAAAATGATTAAGAAATGTATTGAGAGAGAGTGTGCGTGTGGTGTGTGTGTGTGTGTGTGTGTGTGTGTGTGTGTGTGTGTGTGTGTGTGTGTGTGTGTGTGTGTGTGTGTGGATCAGAAGATATAAATTTAGAGAATTGACTGAATATTAAGGGACTATTTCATGGTGGAAAGGAGGTGAGTGGAAGAGTATTGCATGTGAATGTATTGATAGGAGCTAGTTGTGGAATATCTGATCATTATTTAGTGGAAGGTAGAGTGAAAGTGGATGCAAAGAGGAGAAAAAAGAGAAGAAGAGAGGAAGGAAAAGAGGTACTGAAAGTGACCAAACTGAATAAGAGAGAAAAGTAATGTGAGTAAAATGATTTTCTGAGAAATGTGTAAAATGTAGTGAAAGAAAAGTGGAGGAGGGAGTGGAAGAAGAATGGAAGTATGTATGGAATAAGACAAATGAGTGAGAGTACAAAAAAAGTAGTGAATGGCAGAATGAAGAGGTAAGTGCAGTAGTGGCTTAAAAGAGTCAGACATATGTGGTATGGTTGCAGAGAGGTAATGTAAAGGCATATGAAAGGCATAGTGCATAGAGGTGGTTTGCAAAGTGCGTGGTGAGGAGGGCAAAGAGAAAAGGCGTGAAGTGGGGCAAATGCTTTTTATGGAAGGAAGTGAATAAGGTTTGGAAAGGTGAGTCTGTTAAGGAAGAGGGGATGAAAGGTGTAGATGGGCAATTGCTAGAAATAGAAATAGAGGTGAGATAGAGATGGGCTGAGTATTTTCAGGAACTGCTGAATGAGGAAGATGATTGAGATGCAGAGATTGTGGCTGTGGGGGATGAATGGAGAATGCCAGAATTAGGTGAGGATAATGAAAGTGATATTACTAAAGAGGATACAAATGGCATTCAGGGTAATGAAAACAGGTATAGCACCAGAGATAGATGTGTGTTTTATTGAATGCTTGCTATAAAGTGGAGAGACAATAGTAGATTGGATTGTGAGATTGTTATATATATGCTTGGAGGAGTGCGTGTGTAGTTCCAAACTATAAAAGGAAAGAAGATAAGTATGAGCTGGGTAGATCTAGAGGCAGTATATTTTGAATGTAAGTTAACAAGGTATTTGGACCAGTGTTGATTGAGAAAATTAGAAATGATACTGAGATACTGATTGAGGAAGAACACTGTTGGGTCAGGAAAATAAGAGGGTGTGTTGATCAAGTGATTTTGATAAGATAGGTGTGAGAGGACTTCTTAGAGAAAGGTAAGGACACTTTTAGTGCTTCTGTGGATGTGGAGAAAATACATGACAGGGTTGCTAAAGAGGCATTGCAGAGTGAATTACGATTGTATGGAAGAAGTGGGCCTTTGCTTAATGCAGTCAATTATTATTTCATGAACAGTAGAGCATATGTTAGATTCGGTGATGGTAAGGGTGATTTTAATGTGTATGTGGAAGGAATGAAAAGGGAAGTTAATAAAAGAGTGCTAGGCAGTGTAATTAGTTTATGATGTTGGAAAGTTTTGAAAAGTGCTTCAATTGACATTTACAGATAACACAGCAGTGGTGGTTGATTTTGAGGATGAACTGTAACAATTTGAGTTTAATAGGATGTGTGAAAGGAGAATGTAACGGGAAAATACTTTTAAAAGTAAACTTCATGTTGCCAGATTAAATGTTAGAGTAAATGGGAATATACTCGAGGGAGTTGAGAGTCTTAAGTATCTGGGGTTGTAGATAGCAGGAAATGGATGAATGAATGTTGAGGTAAGTCATTGGGTGAATTAAGCAAGTATATGTCTAGATGGGATGAAAAGTGAAATGAGAAATAGGTATTTAGTAATGAATGCGAAGAGAAGGAAATATGAGGGAGTGATGCTGCTCACGGCATTGTATCGATCAGACTTGGAATGCAAGAGTAAATAAAGAAAAAATAAACATGTTGAATGTAATGAAGATGAAGTTTGAAAAGCATGTTAGGTGTATCTCGAATATATGGAGTGAGAAATAAGGAGTGAGGCAGAGAACAGGTTTTGAAAGAGAATTGTTGTATAAGTCTGACCAAAGAGTATGGAGATAGTTTGGACATATGGAGAGGATGAGTGATGACCGACTAGAAAAGATATTGAACGCAGAAAGGGTTAGAGTAAGGCCAGTAGGAAGACCTAGAATGAGATGGCTGGGTGGCTTAAAGAAATTATCGGATGCACGTGGTATGTGGTATGTCAGTGGAGATAGAATGAGTGGAGGATGATTCTTGATATGTAATGCTGGCCAAAGGGATATTTCGTTCCTGATAGCTCTGGTCTTTGTGATGTGCGGATGAAGGGGGCTACCATGTGATAAAGCTGTGCAAGTAAACCTGCTGCGGCAGACGGAACTTACGTCAGAAGATCCTTGCCCACCTTGCATGTAGATGATCCAAGAAGAGTGATGGGGGGGAGGGGAGAGTTGTGGCAACCCTATATCCCTAAGGAGATAAAAGGAGTGATTGAGGTGTGTCTTGGCTTGTGGAGAATGTGTGTTCTTTTGCTCATCCACCCTATTATAAGCAGGAATAGGGCCATTGTACATTAGATTATTATTATAATAATAATAATAATTATTATTATTATTATTATTGTACATTAGATTATTATTATAATAATAATAATAATAATTATTATTATTATTATTATTATTATTATTATTATTATTATTATTATTATTATTATTATTATTATTATCATTATTATTGTTATTATTATTATCATTATTACTATTATCAGTATTATTATCATTATTATTATTATTATTATTATTATTATTATTATTATTATTATTATTATTATTATTATTATTATTATTATTATTATCATCATCATCATCATTGCTAGTAGTAGTAATAGTAATGGTGGTAATAGTAGTAGAACTAGTAGAAGTAGTGGTAGTAGAAGGCTTTGTGTATGGACTCTGCTGTATCGACCCTCCTTGGGTAAAAGAATAGCTGACATTCACAAAAAGTAAATAAAGATAATTGAAGTAAAATAAAAGTCTGAAAAATAATAATAATACTAAAGAGACTTAGGGAAACTAACTTCAAAGAGTAAGCTCGAAAAGCTGATTGATTGAATGTCTTTGCCTTTTCTTTAGGCAGGTTGAGAAGGAGTTTGATATTGGGGGGTTGGCACAGAGAAGTCATGTTGATGGGGGAGAGGGAGCAGGATGGAAAGGAAGTGGGTGTGGAAAGATGCCCTGGGTGTTGACTCTAGGGGATTATGTTTTGTTTTCTTTTATTTTAGGACGAAGCCTTTTTACACGTTATTAAGCTAAGCGTCTGAGATTCGCTTGGTCACCTGCAGAATCAAAATCATTTATCTATGGGCGAACCTTCATGGGAACATTCTAGGTCCAAATTGCGTTTATTGGCTTTAGTGTATGTATTGACCTAACATGTAAAAATTTTTCATATTCCCCGTGTAAGGTTCCTTAAATAACATAAGGATTAAAGCATAGCAATTGAATGGGAAGACCTCCCTGAAGTAACTCATCTCTCAAAAGGCTTGCTAACTTTACGCAAAGTACCTGAAATCGATGCCTGTCTCCAGCCGGATCAATGGAGAGAGTTTAGAGTTTAGTAATAAGAATGACATGCGACAGTAAGGCGTCGACAGAAAACCAATGCATTAGTTACGAAGAGGCTAGCGAGAAACAGTGACCCCCATATGAACATGAAAGAAGTTGTCGACTAAAGAAAGAAGGAAAACTGGATATACTGATTTTTCGAAACAGTCTATTGAAAATCTGGCATGTTGATTGAATGAAGCGTCATAGGGAAAATTGTGGAAGTGAAAGAAAATTTAGAAAGAAAAGATAAATGGTGATTAAGTGAATGAAAAATGTAAAGGAAAATGGAAGAAGCGAAAGAACAATAAACAAAATACTAAGGGTGATTGAGTGAATTTTTTTTTATTCAGATAACTGTGCATGGGGACATGTGCACATGGGCACTCCCAGTCATATTGCAGTTGATAAACATTACAATCTATTTAGTCATGTATAAGTAAAATATTAATAGAATTTGCAATTAATTTTAAATATCATAGCAAGTAATTAATAATAAAATATAGTGTAATAATTGAAGAGTAATTGAAGAGTAATGTTTGTAACAATATTTTCAATAGCCCTTGTTGAGTGCTATAAATTACATTTCAGTTTTCAACAGTACTGCTGCAGACAATATGAAGCAGATATAGAATAACAATTTTCAGGTTAGAATATTAAGTAGGTACATATACATATGCATGCATTAATTAGATGAGCAATAGAAACACCACTGGGGCTTCATAGTCATACATATCAAGGAGAGAGAGAGAGAGAGAGAGAGAGAGAGAGAGAGAGAGAGAGAGAGAGAGAGAGAGAGAGAGAGAGAGAGAGAGAGAGAGAGAGAGAGAGAGAGAGAGAGAGAGTTTGTGGTATTCATTTCAGCAAAAGGAGTTATTCGTTCTTACCACAGATAAAGATGCATACATGCATACTCATACACATCATTATCATCTGAGGGTAACACAACAAAGGAAAGTGCATGTAATTAATCGCATATACGTACACATATAAACCTGAACATACATACATACATACACATAAACACAGTGCCATATAATGGAAGATAAATTTGGAAGGAGAAGAAAGAGAAAGACTGGGTTATGAAAGAATGATTAAAAAAAAAAAAAACACTAGAGGAGAATGAGTGAAAGAAATGTTATGGAAAATATGAGCAGTAAAAGAACAATGTGAGTATGAAAGGAAATATGGAGGGTACTTAAGTGAATTTTATTTGATGGAAATTGGAAGGAGCGTAGGAAATGTGAAGTGTGCAAAAAAGCATGAATGGTTATTGCATGCAGCACTTTAAATGTAGATAGATAGTAAAAAGATAAAGGCACCATCTTTTAGATTAGGACACCGTAAGCAGAAAAAAAGCTACCGGATAAAAAATCGTGGAGAAAATTTACCTTTTATAAATAAAACCTTTTGAGAGTGCAAGGAATGTACCTTCTGACACCTGTGTCAAGCCAATTTATAAGTATTTAATCTTATTTTTGACGTTGTATACACGCCTTTGATTTAAGTTGAATATAGGGAATTATGGCGTATATAAATATATATATATATATATATATATATATATATATATATATATATATATATATATATATATATATATATATATATATATATATATATATATATATATATATATTTATTTTGTGGATATTTGTATGTGCGCGCACATCAAGATATAGTGAGAAGAGGATTGTTCATATATATATATATATATATATATATATATATATATATATATATATATATATATATATATATATATATATATATATATATATATATAGAGAGAGAGAGAGAGAGAGAGAGAGAGAGAGAGAGAGAGAGAGAGAGAGAGAGAGAGAGAGAGAGAGAGAGAGAGAGAGAGAGAGAGTAAACGATATATAAATGAATAAATATAGTAATACATAAATAAATAGACTAAGAAATAAATGGATAAATAAGGAATGAAATAGA
>JAXCGZ010020768.1:207500-210000 GCA_037179515.1 Halocaridina rubra
TACAAGTTTTATTCTCATGCGCACTAAATAGCCATCTCAGTCCAGCTTTTCTTTAATCTCTCTCTCTCTCTCTCTCTCTCTCTCTCTCTCTCTCTCTCTCTCTAAGAAACCTTTGGACTGATGACGTCACATATGACCTTAGACAAGATTTGCACGATGGAGCTGATTTCCTTTATTTTATTAATATGTGACATTTGGTTATGTTTTCTTATATGTAGTATACGACATTATAATTTTGGTAGTAAATATCAGTTCAAAAAATATATGAATTGATGATTAGCTTTGGATTAAAAGAAATATATTTGTTAAAAGAAGTAAATGTCTTAAGTTTAATATTCGACTAATCACTAGTTTTGCTTGATCAATGCACACATCTTTTGTTGTCAAGGGATCTTGGCTACTGTCGAAGTGGGTATTTAGTTAATCCTCCTCCTCGATATAGAGACGAGTGTCTCGAATACAGAGTTAATGGCAGTGGATGAACCAACCCTGTACATGACCTTACCTATCCGATGAGGTTCGCAATGCTGGGCCAATTAGTAGCCTAGTTTTTGCATTTCCTCTTTGTAAACCTATTTACTGCCATCATCCAGGGTTACCTGGGTTCTAATTGTTGGTTCATCTTATCTTTTAATTTCTCTGATACGCCTCATAACAAGGCAGCTCATATGGCTTCTTGTTGTCCCCTCAAACTCGTTTGTCTCTTACTGTTTTCTTGCGATTAACTTTTCTTTCTGTAATATTGATTTCTTCCTTAGTCACCGCACGGCTCCCCTTCATCTAACTTAGCCTTTTTTTACCTTTGTTGACACCTTTTCTTTTGCCCTACACTGTGTCAAACTCTGAAGTTGCATGTTGGAACTAACTATTTCATGAAATTACCTTCACTGATATCACAAATCAGTATACACTGTGATAGTAGCAGCAATGTATATTGATATTAATTGTTTAAGAAATAAAAAAATTGGTTTTGTCAAACTGCTGCAGAATTACTTGTAAAATCTTTCCTGTCTGTAGTGTGGCTCATCTACCCTGTTGACCTTCAAAAGGAATAAAAGGTCAGTCATAACGCACCTTGTAAGGTTAGGTAAGTGCAGAAATCGCGTTATGAAGATATATAACAGAAATATCAAAGTCATAAATGACCATAGGATCGCTCAAATGTCTTAAAGAGTACCTTGTCAGGGGGAAAGGTCCATTTTGCAACATCTAAGGTTCGTTAATCCTTGAAAACGCCTTTTCTAGATGAAGAGTAATAAATCCCAAAAGCAGTGATATATATATATATATATATATATATATATATATATATATATATATATATATATATATATATATATATATATATATATATATATATATATATATATATATATATATATATATATATATATATATATATATATATATATATATATATATATATATATATATATATATATAAACTAAATTGTGTATGGGCAAATGAACTGCGAGTTATTGATCTTTTAAAAATCTATTATTTATCTCTTTCTTTCAAGTTTGATTTTCATCCTGCCATAGGTTTTATCCAGTACTACCATAGCCTTTGGTTAGCAATTTTACCTGTCTTTCACATGTTAACCGGATTGCCAGTGTGACTCCATGGATTTAATTATTTGCCGGACTAGATTTACATTTTATCATCTTTTTCTAACCTTCGTTTTAACTGCAAAGCAGCATGAAAAGTGGTAAAATCACGAAATGTTACAATGAATAATTAATAACAAATCACGTCACTGAATAATGAATAAGGTTTCTTGTTCCGCCACTAAAAGGTTAATGCGAGAGTAGCTTTTATATTCTCGAATGCTTTATCCCTGGCAGGGTGTGTCACAGCTGAATATTTTGATTTGTCCACGTGCCGATTATATTACCATATCGCACGCGAGATGGTAATGAGTTACTCTATTGCAACTGGATGTACTCATTTAAGATAATGCTAAAATAGTTCTGTACTATATTCCTTGTTACACATATGTTTATATTTTAATCTATTTACACACAAATGATATATGAATGGTGACAAATCATATTATTTTTTATAATTTTCATATTCATTATGCAAATGCATTTTCTGATTCTCTCTCTCTCTCTCTCTCTCTCTCTCTCTCTCTCTCTCTCTCTCTCTCACATACATACATACATACATACATACATACATACATACATACATACATACATACATACATACATACATACATAGTCAATATAAAAAGGCTTACATGAAAAGGAAACATTTAGTATTTTGTTATTACTCTCTCTCTCTCTCTCTCTCTCTCTCTCCTCTCTCTCTCTCTCTCTCTCTCTCCTTTCAATATAAGAAGGATTATTACAGTAGTTAAATTATGAGGCTGAGATATCGTCACTTCTTTTCAGGAGGACAAGATATATTATTTATAGGATGGCATGTCCAGCTCTTGATGGCAATAATTTGAAAGAATCTTCAAGGTTGAAAATCAACTCACATTACCAAGGATTT
>JAXCGZ010020768.1:240000-242500 GCA_037179515.1 Halocaridina rubra
TTTTATGTAATTGAAATGCATTGATTCCACTAGTAAAATTTACTGGTGAATAAGTAATTAGAAAATGTATTAAAGGCTTAGATATTCAAGTTATGAGTGTTGGTAATGACCTAAAATTCAAAATATGCAGATAAGAAGCAATCTATAATTTGATTATTAATACCATATCTTGTTGCCGAGAAGTAGTAAAGCAATTAGCCCTAAATTAAGTGATTTTAAGAATTTTTAGAGTATTTTGCAAAGGATATTTGGAAAAAGAATTTATAATATTATGAGAAATAACTTTAATGATTATGAAACCGAAGAGTGTTTGTCACTTGCTCAAAAATCCATCAATCTAACCGAAATTTCTAAATGTTTTGTTTCAGAGAATTTAAAAGTTTTTATTTATCATCCCTCATCTAAAGATATATCATTTCTATTACAACTGTTGAATTATGGTATTACATATTCGTAATAAAAATACTATAGGCCGTATGATTATAAAAACCAGACATAAAGAAGAGAATTATTTAATATATTAAATACCCTTCTACTGGATATTAATATTGGACAGACTGGCAACTCCCAAGACATGAGAATACATAAACATAATTATAATATTCAAACAAATTCACAAAATAGTTTATCGCTTTGCAAATAAATCAATGCCCTTTGATAATGCTATTGGACAAGACAACAGAAATTGATAAATGTAATGACAGAGACAAATATATATATATATATATATATATATATATATATATATATATATATATATATATATATATATATATATATATATATATATATATATATATATATATATATTTTTTTTTTTTTTTTTTTTTTTTTTTTTTCTTTAACAGTATTTGCATCTAGTCAATGGAACTTTTCAATATTAGTAATAATGTTGGATTAGTCTTCCACATTTGTAGAGAGAAGCAATAGTTAAAAAGAATACTATCCTGAATTTCGTTTTATTATTTTGACAAATTGTTATTCTTTAAACTAGAACTTAATTAGACAAAATATATTTAAGTAACTTTATATTCGTAATTTCTTTGACCAGGAAATTATTCTTATTTTTCTTTTTCATCACTTTACTGTTTTTCCAATGGTTGTAACATATATATATATATATATATATATATATATATATATATATATATATATATATATATATATATATATATATATATATATATATATATATATATATATATATATATATATACATACATTGTGATCAACCCAGCAGGGTGGCCACAGAAAATAAGGAGGCAACAGGGCTTGTAATCTGTATAGCATATCTTTGCCGAAATTACATTTTATCCCATTAGAAACAACAGTGGCGTGTATAGTGTGCAGTGCCCTTTGAGCTCTGTCGGTATAAAAATGAGCAATTAGATATGTGATGTTAGGGGTGGAGCGATATCTCTAATGGCTCATGATTAGATAAGAAGAAAGTTACCCATTGCTTACGTATGACTTCTTAATTTTTTTTCATGAGTGTGACACCGGGACAGGCAAATACTGCCCTCATCAACAAAGGCCCCAGTCATGAAAAAGCAATGAGACAAAGGAAAAGAAAAAGGTTATGGTCAAGGCAGAGATGAGGTAATGATACACAAAGGAAAAGAACACATTGGAAAAATAGTCAAAGTACTGAGGACCTAGAGATATGGAGGATTAGGCCCTGAGATGACGTTAGAGCCTCTTTTTGAAGGAAGATAGGTTATAAAAATTTGGTAAGACAGAAGGAGGAAGAGAGTTCTAGAGTCTGTAGGTAGATGGGAAGAAGCAGTCACTGCACCGACCAATTTGCGAACAACAAATCTTTGCAAACTACCTGTGAGATGAGGCCACTCTTCGAGTGTTACGAGTCCTCAGCAGTGGGAGAGGGATGCAACTCACTAACTCATCAGAGCAGCGATGAAAGTAGTAGTGATAGAAAAGAGAAAGGGATGATACCTTACTGCGAAGAGAAAGAGAATCCAGATTAAAAGTAAGAGAAGAATCATTAATGAGTCTGACTGCCTTAGATTTAACCCTATCAAGGACATAAGTATAAAAAAAAGCACCACAGATGTGTGAGCAGCTTTCCAAGTAGAGAAGCATAAGGTCTTTATAGGTTTTAAGTAAATGTAAAAAGGAAAAGTAATTACGAAAACAAAACAGAACCCCAATTTTTGGATGCAGATTTAGAAATTTGGATTATGTTATTCCTCCAAGACAATTCAGAGGCTATATGGATTCCAAATATGTTGATGGAATTAAGAGGGTAAATTTCGAAAGTTTTGAAGACAATAGGGCTATCAGGAGGAAAAGAAGATTAAGAGATAGCCAGAAATTGTGTATTAGAGGCACTAAATTTAACTAAATTTTCAATACCCCACTCAGATACCCTTTGCAAATAGGAGTTGAGAGTAGAAGAAAGAGTGATATGAGACTGCTAGTGTGTAGCAGATGAAGGTTGTGAAGAAAAGGCAGAGTAAAAGTGAAAGGTTGAATCGTCGGC
>JAXCGZ010020768.1:265000-272500 GCA_037179515.1 Halocaridina rubra
CCTTCCTTCTAAGTAAGTTTTTATCCATTCCAAAACATTTCCACCTATTCTAGCCATTGATTGCAGCTTCCTAATAAGTCTCCCATGTGGAACAGTGTCAAACGCTTTCTGGAAGTCTAGGAATATGCAATCTGCCCAGCCCTCTCTTTCCTGTAAGATTTGGCTTACCTCATCATAAAATTCTAATAAGTTTGTTACTGTTGATCTACCTTCTCTGAAGCCATGTTGCCTCACTGACAAAAAGTTGAAGGATTCCAAGTGAAGAGAGATATGTTTCCTTAGTAGTTTCTCCATAACTTTGCAAACTGTGCTGGTCAAGGAAGCTGGTCTATAGTTCAGAGCCGTATCCCTCCTTCCCTTTTTGAAGATAGGTATCACATTTGCTTGTTTCCAGCATCTTGGAATCTCCCCCGACTCCAGTGACTCCTTAAATATGATACTTAGTGCCAATGATATTGTGTTTGCGCATTTTTTAAGCACATGAGGGGATATGTCATCAGGACCTGTAGCTTTATGAACATCTAAATCCATCAGCGCTTTGCATACCTCTGTGGCTGTAAGGTTGATGTTCTCTAATACCGGCCCTTGAGCTTCTATCACTGCAATCTGAGTGGGTGGGGTATTTTCTACTGTAAATACTGACTGAAACTCCTTGTTCAATTCTTTGCAGATCTCTTCATCCGTCTCAGTGATGCTTCCATCCGCTCTCTTTAGCCTTAAAACCTGTTATTTTACCTTCAGTTTTCCTCTGATAAAGCTGTGGAAAAGCTTGGGATTTTCTTTAGTCTTCCTGGTGATGTCCCTCTCATAGTCTCTCTCTGCCTCTCTCCTTTTACTTAGGTAGTCATTTCTTGCTCTTTTGTAGGTTTGCCAGGCATTTATGTTTTTTCTCCTCCTATACCTTTTTCAGCATTTGTCTCTCCACTCCTTAGCTCTTTTACACCCATTATCAAACCATTTCTCTCTGGCATGAATTACATCTACTTTGGTGACAGGTATGCAGCAATCTACTATCTTCCCATATTTCTCACAAAAGATGTCATACATTTCTTGTACAGATTTGTTGTAAAATAAGGTTCTCCAGTCAATAACTGCAAAAAGCTCATTCATTTTGATGTAATCTCCTTTCCGATAGTTCCTCCTCATGTCCTCAGTGCTTCTACTCTCAGGAAGAATATCTTCAATGATATACTCCATCAACAACACACAGTGGTCACTCTTTCCAATTGGTGGTTCATACTCAATTTTTTCAATATCCAACACATTATCTGTGAACACTAGATCAAGTAGTGATGGCTCATCCCCACCCCTGGCCCTTGTTGGTTCCATTACATGTTGGTGTAGGAAATTCCCTTGTACGCAATCTAGGAATCTTGCCCCGAATGAGTCCTCACCACTGTGTGGGTCAAGATTTATCCAATCTATCTCTTTATGATTAAAGTCTCCCATAATCAAAATCCTACATTTTTTTTTCCCGTGCCATGTTAACAACTGAGTTTATGACTTCAATAGTACCTATATGACTTTCCTCATAAACTTCAAGCCTATTTTGGTTCCTTGGTGGGTTGTATACAACAGTTATTATAATGCTCTCTGACCCAGTATTTATGCGAGCAACAAGAAATTCCTTGAACTCACTTTCTATAGCCAAGTTTATTTCTTCGACTTGAATCCTTTCACTTATGAGCAGTGCTATCCCTCCACCAGTCCTCTCAGATCTTTCAACCCTTAGTATTCTGAAACCCTTAGGAAAAACTGTGACACTGTTTATGTCCTCACTCAACTTAGTCTCTGTAATTGCTACTATATCTGCCTTACTGTTGTGAATCCTATCTTTTAATTCTACTGCCTTACCAGCTAATCCAACAGCATTTGTGTATAACAATCTTAATGAGGCCCCATCCCCTGATCTTCTGTCATTATCTTCTTTATCTCCCCTTTGTCTGGAAGAACTCTGTAATGAAAATTTTTCTTCTCTTCTTCATTTCTTTCATCATTTAACCTTCTTGCCTCTTGCAACAAGTTTTTTATCTTTCCCATCTCTTCCTGTGTTCTGTATTGTCTAATGAACACTTCTTTGAATTCTTGAAGGTCTTTTAGACTTTTTTTTCTCAACAATATTTCCCTACATGTTTCCCCTATCTCAAAGGTTACTTTTGTTGGTCTCGGCTTTCCTTCCCTCGAATATTTTCCTAGTTGGTGTATGTTTACAATATCCTCAGGACCACATACTACTCCAAGCTTTCTTATCAGGTCTACAACCCTAGCTTTATTTTCTTCAAGTCTCCCCTGCCATGTTGGCTCCTGGGACTCGCTTATGCATGAGATTACCACTGTCTTCTCCTTATCAAGTGCCTGTCTGCTGAGTGGGTTTGCCCTTTCCATCACAACGTCTTTCATTTTTTCGATTACTGTTTCTTTATAGTCAACTGTTTGTATGTTTTCCAGTGCCACCACCTTTACAGCCTCTTTTACTGCCACATTCCCCTTTAGTGCATCAGCAAAGGAAGTTTTCATGGCATCATTTTCCATATTCAGCTCCTGGAACTCTTTTCTGAACTGTTCAATGTTTTCCTTAATCTGGACATTCCAAGCAGCAATCTCGTCTGTGTGTGTGTGTGTGTGTGTGTGTGTGTGTGTGTGTGTGTGTGTGTGTGTGTGTGTGTGTTATTACCACAATAAAAACATCATAGCAGTAAATTTTTTAGTAACAACGGAATTAATAATAATAATAATAATAATAATAATAATAATAATAATATAATAATAATAATAATAATAATAATAATAATAATAAATCTGAGTGTTGATGTATACATTGATACTACCTTTTAGAATTTATAAAATGCCAGTTAATCATTAACTGTAATTAAAAACCTATCTAAACAACGTCTGTAATCGCTTAACTCTAAAAGCATTCAATACTTCATCAAGTCCGCTTCAACACAGGATGTGTCTTTCATTAAAACCTGTTTTTTTTTCCTCTCCTCCGTTGCTTGACTAGCAACAGACAGAGAACGAAAGGAAGTTATAATAATAAAAATATATATATATATATATATATATATATATATATATATATATATATATATATATATATATATATATATATATATATATATATATATATATATATACATGCAAAAATAATAACTTCAACAAACTTGGGAATCCTTAAAAAAAAAAATAATAAAAATAATCACCCAGAGGAGATCCGCTTCGTGCTGACGTTGGAATAATGTCCACCGGAAATGCCGAATAAGTTTATATTAGCCCAGCAGCCTCTATGACCGAGGTGTGTCTGTTGACAGCCAAGTGAATGAAAAGGGTTAGAGCAAGGTGATTGGGATCAGGCGCTCTTATATTTACCGTTTTTCATGTCGTTTTATCTGCTGCTTTATTTGTCAACCAAATTTTAATGGCTTGAAAGTGATCGTCAACATTAGCTTATTTGTGATAACTAAACATACTGGTTCGCAATTGCTCCGCAATAACAACTGTTGGTGTCTCAGCCACATTTGTTTGTTTACCCATCTCGCTTTGCAGTTGTAGACTCACATATCATCGTCAAATATAGTATCATTAAGCTGCAGTTACTGCTCCACAATATCCAACTGAATGTAACTCATTTAGTATATACAATATGTGCCATTTCATCTCCCTTTATTATGTAGATTAAATCCGCCTTCTCTTCCTGGTTCGCCAATTTTCAACTACTGTTGATTATCAGACTGCATTAGTATATCACATATTCCTGTCATCATTACATAAATCAGTCTGCATATCTAAGTTCACGTTATATAATTGACACTGGTTTTAATCACTCTACATTCCCAAGCTCATTTTCTCATATCAAGCACACATGTCTCTGTTTTTTCCAGCTTTAATTAGCTTGCTTATCCAGAATTTTCCCATCGACATTAGCTATATTTTTCCTGCATTTCCAAGTTCACATGTGCCAGAGACCATAGCCTACATTTCAAAGCGTACATGTTCTACAGGGTGTCAACAAAGTCTGGGTACATAAGAAATATCACTATGCAGACCTATTCAATCGAGTTCACCTGAATTTTGTAAAGCGCATCAAATTATGCATTGAAAATTATGGAAATCATATTGAAAATATTATTTATTAACATTAGATTTAAATAAAATTGTTTTGTTTTAAAAGTACAGTATGTGTTAATCTCCTGTGCACCCAGACTTCATCTGGGTGCACAGGAGATTAACACACACTTTTAAAACAAAACAATTTTATTTAAATCTAATGTTAATAAATAATATTTTCAATATGATTTCCATCATTTTCAATGCATAATTTGATGCGCTTTACAAAATTCAGGTGAACTCGATTGAATAGGTCTGCATAGTGATATTTCTTATGTACCCAGACTTTGTGGACACCCTTAGTATTAGTCTGGCATTAGTCAGTCTGCATTTTCAAGGTCACATATCCTCATCGATTGTTATCTTCATCAGTTTGCATGTTCAAGGCTACAATTTCCCTTCTACTTGAAATGTCATTAACCTGTATATTATACAAGTTGATTTCTGCCGTTTTACTTTTTAATTATTCTGCATAACCAATCGTGTGCCCTCATTGGCGCTCTACTTTTGCTTGTAAATATTCTGTATAACCAGTCATGTGCCCACATTGACAGTAGCACTTAATCAACCAGCAATTTAAAACTTACATATTCCTATATTGTGTAGACATCATCAGAATGATGAGGTCCTTGAATGGATGTTCAAAACGACATTCCTGTTACAAAATTTATATATTTTTTTTTGGAGAAATGTCATATATTTCAGCTTTTCTAGCCATACGAAAGAGACTTTTTACCTTACAGCATATTTTGCAGCAGTGTTATTAACACCGTTTTAGCGTGTTATTGTTAAAAACATATTCGGTAATTATTAGGAGTATTTTGTTAAAATTATAGCATCCTTATTAAATATGCAATATTTTGTTATTTCAATTATAGCATGATTATTAAGGCCATGGTATAGCTTAATCATTATAATTGCAATAATATTTTATTACCATTGTATCCAAAATTTTCATCTTTCATCACATACTATAACTCGGTGACTGTTCAGCTTTCAGTAATGTATATTCAAAATTCTTGGAAAATTGCTAAGCACTCACCAATATAATATTCACGCCATATTAGCATACTAGTTCATTTTTCAACCGTATATCCAACATAAAATAGATTACTAGCAGCACTGTGGCATAGTTATAAATCTTCGAGCGGCAAGTTGTTCTCATTGTGATAAAATATTGCCACTATTGTTTGATTATCAAACATGCAGCACTATGTTAACACCAGTAAAATATATAGCAATTATTGTTTGATTGTGAAGTGCATATCCTTATATAATCACTTTCTCTGCTTAGTTTTAAATTTTGTAAAGGATATTCAGGCTTACAGTAATACATTTTAACCTTTCTAAAATGATTATAAGAGTGCAAAAGCGTTTTACGGCCATTGTTAAATAATAATAAATCTACCCTCATCGGGCCTGGGCATGAAGAAAACATAAAGAGAAACAGAGATGGGGAGTATTGTAACTTGTCATATGTGAAGGGATAATAAATGTGTAACGAATATCTAAAAATATTCGGTGTTGATGGTAGGCATAGAAAGAGAACCGTAGCTGAAGGAGGACTTAACATCGAACTGTCCTGGACCGTTCGATGTTAAGTCCTCCTTCAGTTACGGTTCTCTTTCTATGTCTACCATCAACACCGAATATATTTAGATATTCGTTACACATTTACTATCCATTCACATCTGACAAGTTACAATACTCCCCATCTCTGTTTCTCTTTATGTTTTCTTCGTGCCCAGGCCCGATGAGGGTAGATTTATTATTATTTTTTGTTTTGGCCCGTCCTGGTGTCACAATCATAAACAAAACAAAAAATTGTATCTCGTAATTGTCAAGCTTGCAGTAACATAAGTTCGCCATTTATAGAATTACTTTTGTTTGCATCAGTATATTATAACTTTTTTTTAATATGATTGTCTAGCGGACAGTGGTGTTTCGTCAACCATTATAGCTTGACTCATTAGCTTGTAGTAGTATATTTACATAATCAAGAGAGGAGTTTTATCTTTAGTGATAACGATCAAGCTTGCAGAAACATAATTCTACCTTTTGTTAAATATTCATTTCATTATTCATATCTTCGACAAGCCTGCTGGAGCATAACAACACTTTTTATCAATAACTTTTTCTTTTTATTATAACAGTCAAGTTTCCATAAATTTTATTAATCATTATAGCAGGATTGTTAAGGTAGCAGCATTGCGTTAACATTGTCATTACATGACTGTTATGCTTAGTCTAAAGGATTGTCAAGCTTACAGTAATTTAATATCTCCGTTATAAAATAATTTACAAGTCTGCTACAGTGCTTGTCACTAATAAACCTCATAATTGTTAAGTATCATATACATATTATTATAATCTTCACATATATTGTACTTTATCATAAATGGTTGCCAAACTTGCTGCAGAATATTTTCACCATAAACTGATTATGGAACGTGTCACAAAGTTTTTCACAGTAATCAGTCGTATTTTATGATATTTTTCGCGTTTATACTATCATTGATGACTGTCAAGCTTGCAGCTGCACAATTTTACTATAAACTGATTATTAAGCTTGTAGTGGTGTTTACCACAATTACAGCGCAACTGTTCACGAGAAAAATATTATTTTAATCAACCTATTTATTATTTTCATCTACTGAAGATTGGCAGTTTGCAGCAGTTATTTTTTACTCTTAATTTATTTAGGAGATTATCATATATCCATAATTATAGCGTGGCTGATATAATAGTATGATTACTATAACTATCCATTAATGAATATCAAACTGGCAGAAATAAATTTCACCATCATAAGAAGATTGCCAAACTTGTAATAGAATATTTTTACTTTGAACGTTAAATTATTACTAAATTTCCAGCGTGGTTTTATCACCACAGTAGGAAGAGACTTAAGTTTGCAAAAAATATATTATTATAATCATCACATGTTTATTATTATCCACCATTGATGATATCGTCACTTGCAAACATCAAAGCTTTATTGATATTTCGCAAGCTTGAAGCCGTATATTTACATGTTTATATAATATATATGAATTTTGCAGCGATGTTTTATTGATATTGCATTAAAAGATGAAATATCATCATGGCATGATAATTATGCTTGTAAATAAGTAAATGTTAAGCTTGCAGGAGAATATTTTTATATTTATTATTGTTGCCAAGTATTAAGAACTATATTTTCGCCTTTATGAAATTAATTAAGATGCTTTTAATGATGTTTTATCGCCAGTATAGCATGACATTGTGAAACTTGAAGCATAATATTTCCTATAAGCTACCCAAGAGTAGTGTACTTAATTATATGATTGTTAGACTCGCACAAATATATTTTAATGTTATAAAATGATTGCTTAAATTGTAGCCTTGTGTTTT
>JAXCGZ010020768.1:277500-280455 GCA_037179515.1 Halocaridina rubra
TATACAGTAATTATTTTCTGTTCTTCTGCTGATACTTTATGTATAAGTTTTTCGTCTTCAAAAGCTTTTAGAAGGAAATATGCTTTTTAACGTTTCTATTTTTACTTCCCGGGTGATTTCCTATTTTGGTAATGTTCTTGTAGGTTGTGTTAAAATTATTAAGTTAGGTTAGTCTAAAAAAATCCTTACAATAACGATAGTGTGTATATTATATCTGCTTAGTTAACAGGTATTCTCACAAGCTTCAGCCAGAAAGTGGCATGTGCCTCTCTCTCTCTCTCTCTCTCTCTCTCTCTCTCTCTCTCTCTCTCTCTCTCTCTCTCTCTCTTCTCTCTCTCTCTCTCTCTCTCTCACTCCTGTCAAGTGGCTTGCCAACAATGCTGCAGGAGTCTCCATCCCAGTGGCGAGGACCCTCTACATCCTACTACTTCGGTCAGTGGTTGACTATCTGTCTTCTGCCTTGTGTCAACTCCCTAGACCAGCTCTCGAGCCACTTGAAAAGTTCCAGAATCGAGTCATGAGATTTATCTTGGGATGTTCTCTTCTACCCGTATTGTGAGTATGCAGTTGGAGCTCAACTTGCCCCCTCTTGTGGAGAGGATTTATGCCAATGTGTCCTATTTTACTGTTAAATGTCTTCACTACCCCTTTCTTGCTCCGTACTTCTCTGCTGTCATGAGGACGTCCCTGGATCCAGACGCACCCAGGCTCCCACTTCGAGCTGGAGGTCATAACCTTATCAGGGTGGTGAGTGACATTCTCCGTGGCCTTGACATCGACCTGCCAGTGCAGGCGGCTGTCCCAGATTTACCACCCTGGCGTGTCCCCCTCCCCGCTGTCACATATACACCGACCTCGAAGGATGTCTATCCCCCCTTGCAGAGACAGTTAGCTCTGGAGACTATCGCTGATGTATCCATGTCTGTCCCTGCGGCACACCACGTCTATGTTGATGGTTCTGTGCAAGCAGATGGGAGGGCGGCATGTGCTGTGTTTTCCCCCACCATGGAGCCGCCTGTGCCGGCTGATTCATGGATTGGCCGTAGACTACCCACCTCGTCGAGCTCCACCTACTGTGAACTGAATGCCATCTTGGATGCCGTGACTCTCCTTGTTCGACGACGAGTGAATGGGGTAATAATTTGTGACTCCCAATCGGCCCTACAAGCCCTATCCTCGCCAAGACCTATCTGTGGCCGTGCTGTGGGAGATATACTATGTCGCCTCGCGGCCGCTCGGGATGCTTCTCTTGTTGTGTCGTTTATATGGACTCCATCCCACATTGGGCTGACTGGCAACGACACAGCGGATCGTCTTTCCAAGGCGGCCAGTATGCTGGATGGGCATGCTGTGGACGCTGAGCCCTCCCTTCGATGCCTACGTAACATCATCTACTCAGCTGGGTTTGCCATGACGGTCCAGCGCAGGGACACGGAGAGGGCCAACAGTGTGTCCATACAGCACCATGATCACTTTCTTCACAGTCGCTACAAGTATCGCAGACGCGGGTTAATGGTGCGGAAAAACAATGTAGTTAGTGCTCGGCTCAGAATGGGGTATCGGCCTTTATGGCAGGTCTCCCAGACTCTAGATATGCCACAGTACACCTCCTGTAAATTATGTGACCGTCCTAATGCTAACACTCTTGACCACTATTGTCTTCAGTGCCCCACAGTGAGAGATGTTTTACCACGAGGTCAGAACTTAATACAGATCTGCTCATTTTTACTTAATGATGACAACCTTGATGTTATTCTTGCTCGTTATCCTCACTTTGGTGGCCATTAATTATATTGAATTATACATATATTTTCTGTATGTTGCTGTACAATTCTGTTTGTGCATTCTGCGTTTCTCTTAGCTTTACTTTTGCATATAATGTACTCTGTGCTGCCATACTGTGAGTTGTGTGTTAGTATGCAGCAATATTTTATCAATGTGTACACCTCCCTGTAAACTATGTTCAATTCTTTGTTTTGTATCCATTTGAAGCATTATTTGTACGAACTCATGTAATGTCTGACGCCTTGGCGCAATAAATTAATAAAATAAAAAAAATAATAATCTCTCACTTTTTTTTTTTTTTGAGATTCCACAATTATGCATACCATGTATTTTCATAAACGATTTGCGAAGCTTCTTATATAGACGTGCGTATCCATATGTAAATATGTTAGTAGAGTGTTTTTTTAATATTGTATATCTGCCTAACATTAATTACATTGGTTGCTCTTATATCTTTCAGTTTTTTCTCTTCCATTTATTTCTTAAAACATGTTTCGTGATTGTTTTTCCTTTTCAAATTTTATATTGTACATATATATTTATATATATATATATATATATATATATATATATATATATATATATATATATATATATATATATATATATATATATATATATATATATATATATATATATATATATATATAGATATATATATATATATATATATATATATATATATATATATATATATATATATATATATATATATATATATATATATATATATATATATATATATATATATATATATATATATATATATATATATATATAAATAAATATATATATATTATATATATATATATATATATATATATATATATATATATATATATATATATATATATATATATATATATATATATATATATATATATATATATATATATATATATATATATATATATATATATATATATATATATGAATCATATTTTGCCCCTGACCAGGACTTGAACCTAAGACACATAATTACCGTGCCAAGGCACTATCATCTACACCACTGAAGGTCTAAGGAAGATGCAATCCTTACAGCTTACTGCTCTATTAGGAGTGAATGCATTTGTTCATATTACAGCTTCTCCTAATCTCACTCGTGGCTTCGTTTTTCGAATTTAATTCAAAGCCCGGCTATATAGGTATTAATATATATATATATATATA
>JAXCGZ010020769.1:10000-125000 GCA_037179515.1 Halocaridina rubra
ATGAGGCCGCTTGGCGAGTGTTACGCGGCCTCGGCAGTGGGAGAGGGAAGCAACTCGCCAACTCATCAGAGCAGCGATGGAAGTAGTAGCGATAGAAAAGAGAAAGGGAAGATACCTTATGGCGAAGAGAGAGAGAATCCAGATTAGAAGTAAGAGAAGGATCATTAATGAGTCTGACTGCCTTAGATTCAACCCTATCAAGAAGCTAAGTAAAGGAAGAAGCACCCCAGATGTGTGAGCAGTACTCTAAGCAGGGGCGGATAAGACCTTTGTAAATTTTAAGTAACTGCAATGAGGAAAAGTAATGATGAAAATGAAACAAAACCCGTAATTTTTTGGATGAAGATTTAGAAATTTGGATTATGTGCTTCCTCCAAGACAAGTAGAGGCTATATGGATTCCTAATATATTGATAGAGGTAAGAGGGTAAATTTCATTAGTTTCGAAGATAATAGGGTTATCAGAAGGAGAAGAAGATAAAGAGATAGCCAGAAACTGTGTCTTGGAGGCATTGAATTTAACTAAATTTTGAGTGCCCCATTCAGATACTCTCTGCAAATCGGAGTTAAGAGTAGAAAAAAGAGTGATACGAGATTGATTACGAGTAGCACATGGAGGTTGTGAAGAAAAGGCAGAGGAAAAGTGATGGGTAGAATCATCGGCAAAGGCATGAAGAAGAGAGGAAGATGGGGATTGTAGAAGATCATTGATGAAGAGAAAGAACAGAGTAGGTGAAAGAACAGAGCCCCGTGGAAGACCACTGATAGCAGAGAAAGGGCTAGATGTCACGCCATCAACAACTACAGATATAGAACGGTCAGTAAGAAAACTAAAAATCAGAGAACAGAAAGAAGGGGTAAAGCTTTAGACAGGGAGTTTGGCCAACAGAGCCTTGTGCCAGACTCTGTCAAAAGCCTTAGAGATATCAAGGGCGATGACAAAGGATTCCCCATAGTTCCTCAGAGAAGATGACCATACATAAGTAAGATAGGACAGGAGATCACCAGTGGATCTTGCCTTGTGGAAGCCATACTGGTCGTCGGAGATAAGTGAGTTAGATTCAAGGCATTTCAAGAAGTGAGCATTGAGCAAAGTTTCGAAAACTTTAGCAATAGAGGAGGTTAGAGTAGTAGGTCGGTAGTTAGAAGGAATAGAGCGGTTACCCTTCTTAGGAGCAGGTTGAAGTAGAGCATGCTTCCAAGATGAAGGATAGATACTGGTTGACAGAATGAGGCAAAAAAGACGGCAAAGCACAGGAGCCAGTTTATCTGCAAACTCCTGAAGGAACCTTACAGGGATACCATCGGGACTAGATGCCTTGTTCGTCTTTAGCGAGAGCAGAACGTTATGAACTTTACGTGAAGAAAGGATAAGGGAGGGCATAGGGTTAGAGAGGGGAAAAGACTGAGGAACAGGTGTGCTGGAATCGTTGATAGAAGAGTTGCCAGAAAAATGAGAGTCAAAGAGAGTGGCTTTGTCAGTGGGAGAGCAAGCTATAGATCCATCAGAACGAATGAGAGTGGGAAACTTGAGTTACAGAAGTTTTTGGAGAGGTTTTTGGCTAAGGATCAGAAACATTTGTCAGTGGGAGAGGAGTTAGGGTCATCAACTCTCCCTCTTATAAAGGAAGCCTTAGACCTTTGAATCTGAGCTGTACAGCGATTCCGAGCTATAATAAAAGCAGAGCAAGTTAAATCGAAAGGAGAGGCTTGGTAAGATATGTGAGCCTGAATCCTAGCCTGGATAGCCATAGAGCAGGCATGGTCAAACCAAGGATTAGGGGGAGAGAAAGTTTTTGTTGAAGAGGGTAGGTACACCCCCATCACCGCGGTTATGATCTCACGTAACTTTTAGAGCTACCAAATCAGGGTTGCGGGACCGAAAGCAGTGGTCATCCCAAGGGAAGTCAAAGAGAAAGTTACGCAAATTTTCATGTTGGATTAGCTTGAATTGCCAAAGGCGGCTTTGAGTAGGAGGAATTGGTGGTGGGGGAGCGAAATTGGAAGAGACAGAGATCATAGAGTGGTCATATTTACCAAGAGGGGAAAGCACATAAAAAGAGTAGTTTGATGGGTTAAAAGTAAGAACTAGGTCAAGAGTGTTTGCAGCATGTTCATGACGATCAGGAGCACGACTAGGATGTTTGATAATTTGCTCCTGATCGTGAGTAATAGAGAAAGCAAGGGCCTCGCTTCCTCCCACATCAGTGTGAGAAGAATGAAGCCACTCACTGTGGTGTATATTGAAGCCTAAAATGTAGAGAGCTTTGGCATGTGGATGAGAAGATGGCACGAGGAGAGATATTCAAAGATATACACAAACTCGGTGGAGCTTGGAGAACAGTAGCAGAAGCAAAGGATGATAGTGGTAGTGGAGAGATAGAATTTTAGCCAGAGAACATCAAAGTCAGGAGATTCGAGGTCCATGAGCCTCACAGTAGGAGTGTTAGTGTTACAGAATGCACAGACCCCACCTTTGGAACGAAAACGAGTATACAGATTATATTGAGAGATTTGGAATGGGTCAGTGGAAGCATGTATAGACAACTGGGTTTCAGAGAGGAGGAGGAGGTTAGGGAGGAAAGTGCCCAAGAGCTGTTCAACAGACAAAAGATTCGAGTTCACCACACGAATTTTTGAATAGTGAAGAGTGAAAGAAGCAGATCTTTTGGGAGGTGCAAGGTTAAGAGCAGAATCATTACTACCACCAAGTGTGTCTGCTCTCAACCCAATGGTGGAGTCAACACGATCCCTGAAGATTCCTCGCACCCCTCTATGCCGGGTACTGGGGGCCATTATTTTGAACCTTCCATACATAATAACAAATGTGAGGAAAAGGAAAGTAAAAGACACAGATGTGCAGAATGTTGTGACTTGTCAAATGTAATGGAATAGCAAGAGATGTGAAATGAATATGCTAGAATATTCAGTGCAGATGTGGACATGAGGAACGACCAGTCCTGAAGGAAGACCCAACCTGGAACTGTCTGGACAAGTCCTAGTTGCATCCTAATACCTTCAGTCGTAAAGTCTTTCAATATATATATATATATATATATATATATATATATATATATATATATATATATATATATATATATATATATATATATATATATATATATATATTTATCTATATATATATATATATATATATATATATATATATATATATATATATATATATATATATATATATATATATATATATATATATATATATATATATATATATATATATATATATATATATATATATATATATATATATATATATATATATATATATATATATATATATATATATATATATATATATATATATATATATATATATATATATATATATATATATATATATATATATATATATATATATATATATATATATATATATATATATATATATATATATATATATAGTATATATATATATATATATATATATATATATATATATATATATATATATATATATATATATATATATATATATATATATATATATATATATATATATATATATATATATATATATATATATATATATATATATATATATATATATATATATATATATATATATATATATATATATATATATATATATATATATATATATATATATATATATATATATATATATATATATATATATATATATATATATATATATATATATATATATATATATATATATATATATATATATATATATATATATATATATATATATATATATATATATATATATATATATATATATATATATATATATATATATATATATATATATATATATATATATATATATATATATATATATATATATATATATATATATATATATATATATATATATATATATATATATATATATATATATATATATATATATATATATATATATATATATATATATATATATATATATATATATATATATATATATATATATATATATATATATATATATATATATATATATATATATATATATATATATATATATATATATATATATATATATATATATATATATATATATATATATATATGCGTGTGTGTTTATATATATATATATATATATATATATATATATATATATATATATATATATATATATATATATATATATATATATATATATATATATATATATATATATATATATATATATATATATATATATATATATATATATATATATATATATATATATATATATATATATATATATATATATATATATATATATATATATATATATATATATATATATATATATATATATATATATATATATATATATATATATATATATATATATATATATATATATATATATATATATATATATATATATATATATATATATATATATATATATATATATATATATATATATATATATATATATATATATATATATATATATATATATATATATATATATATATATATATATATATATATATATATATATATATATATATATATATATATATATATATATATATATATATATATATATATATATATATATATATATATATATATATATATATATATATATATATATATATATATATATATATATATATATATATATATATATATATATATATATATATATATATATATATATATATATATATATATATATATATATATATATATATATATATATATATATATATATATATATATATATATATATATATATATATATATATATATATATATATATATATATATATATATATATATATATATATATATATATATATATATATATATATATATATATATATATATATATATATATATATATATATATATATATATATATATATATATATATATATATATATATATATATATATATATATATATATATATATATATATATATATATATATATATATATATATATATATATATATATATATATATATATATATATATATATATATATATATATATATATATATATATATATATATATATATATATATATATATATATATATATATATATATATATATATATATATATATATATATATATATATATATATATATATATATATATATATATATATATATATATATATATATATATATATATATATATATATATATATATATATATATATATATATATATATATATATATATATATATATATATATATATATATATATATATATATATATATATATATATATATATATATATATATATATATATATATATATATATATATATATATATATATATATATATATATATATATATATATATATATATATATATATATATATATATATATATATATATATATATATATATATATATATATATATATATATATATATATATATATATATATATATATATATATATATATATATATATATATATATATATATATATATATATATATATATATATATATATATATATATATATATATATATATATATATATATATATATATATATATATATATATATATATATATATATATATATATATATATATATATATATATATATATATATATATATATATATATATATATATATATATATATATATATATATATATATATATATATATATATATATATATATATATATATATATATATATATATATATATATATATATATATATATATATATATATATATATATATATATATATATATATATATATATATATATATATATATATATATATATATATATATATATATATATATATATATATATATATATATATATATATATATATATATATATATATATATATATATATATATATATATATATATATATATATATATATATATATATATATATATAGATAGATAGATAGATAGATAGATAGATAGATAGATAGATAGATAGATAGATAGATAGATAGATAGATAGATAGATAGATAGATAAATAGATAGATAGATAGATAGATAGACAGATACGTCACATATTGTGTGTGAAAATCCCATGAGAGTAGTATGTAGTCAGCTAACAAGAGTGAGGTATAAAATACTCATGTTGCTTTTAATGTTATAGGTGGTGGTAATACCTCCCCATATGTAGTGAAGTAATACTTCTGAGTGTGAGTGTGTGTGTGTGTGTGTGTGTGTGTGTGTGTGTGTGTGTATGTGTGTGTGTATGTGTGTGTGTGTGTGTGTGTGTGTGTGTGTGTGTGTGTGTGTGTGTGTGTGTGTGTGTGTGTGTGTGTGTGTGTGTGTGTGTGTGTGTGTGTGTGCGTGTGTATGAGAGTGACTGAGTGAAATTTGCTTCAGGAGCTATTCATACTTCTACGAAATGTAAAGAGGAAATTTCGGATCCATGTTATGTTTAAAAATCCTATAATGCTTCTAGACGTAAAGCCAGATCAATTACTTAAGAGCTATGTCTGTCATGGGCTCAGTTTCACCAACTTTTTCATCCTTTCTCAAGTAATAGCTTGAGTTTTTGTCTTTGTTTTTTCATTCCAGTTTTTTGGCATAATATTACATTCTTGAATTAGGGCAAAATTGGAATGAATGTAAAGAACTGGGTGTGTGGGGCCTTAGTGAAACAGCTACATCACTACCTGAGATATCGATAGAGGCAAACATGCCGGTCCTATATGTATAACAATTTAAATATTTTTTTCTAGTTTTGGAAACTCACATTGCTGAACGGTCTTTATACTTTTGTTAAACTATTAAACATACATGTATTAAGAAATTGAGAAAGAAATTAATTTTGAAACTCCGCAAACATATAATAATCTCATCCTAATTCTCCTTAAAAAGGGATAACTGAGTCAAATAATACGCCTTATCACAAGAAAGGCACATCATCAAATATCTCCCATCTTTGGTTCTCGGAATAAGAGGTCGTCACATTACCGCTCTATCTCGCTATTTGGGTCATCCACAGTATTAGTGGGCAAGGATCTTCAGCCATTAAGCAGAAAATACTGGGCTTAAATGTTGCCAATTCAAGCATTATCTCAAATCATAGTTTTCTACATGTAAATGTATTCAAAAACAACTGAGTCACACTATCCCAAAGTATTGCCCAATTATTCTGAGCCAGTTAATGAATGCAACTACAACACACAGATTGAGATCTAATTCCAATATTCATAAAGGAATACGACCTCAGAAATGAGGAACCTGTAATGCAGGTGATCATCGATATTACAAGCAGCATCAAATCCATTACTGAACTCCCTCAGTCTTAATCCAGAGGAAAGTAGCATCGGTGAAAGTGGTGTGTGCATGTGGTATGCGTGTGTGAGTCCATACGCACATGTATGCTTACATGTATGCATACATTGTGCGTGCGTGTGTATGTGTGTAGATGAAAGTAAAAATAATAAAGAAGGCATCAGGAGGAGTCAAGGCGAGATATAAACAGCTAGGGAGAGCAATTTTTTAATAAAATAATAAACAAGCTTCATCTACGTAGCACGTTTCAAAAAGCACAGCAGAGGCTGAATAATAATGAAACTGTAATAATTTTAAGTGTTTTCAACAGACTTGAAGCCTTGAGGTTATGAAATATTTTCATGTCCAGAATAGTGTTATATGCATGCACGTTAGCATATTTTAATATTTATGTTTTGTATGTAAATGATAAAGGTGAGATAACTCTCATCTGAAGTGTTTTTTATTTTACTTATCTCCTTGACAGGATTGAATCTAAGGCTATCTGTCTCGTTACTAAACCTCCTCTTACTTGTAATCTCGATTTTCTTTCTCTTTTCAGAAATATATCATCCCTCCCTCTTCTTTGTCGGTACTACTTCCATTGCTTCTTTGATGAGTATGTTTTTTAATGAGTGTGACAATGGGACACTCAGAAACTGCCCTCATCAATAAAGGCCCGGGCACGAGAAAATACCAAGACGAAGGAAAAGAAAAAGGTTAAGGACATGGCAGAGATGAGGTAACAACACACAAAGGGAAACGACAGACAAAACAAACAGTCAAAGTACAGACGACCCAGAGATATGGAGGACTAGGCTCTGAGATGACAAAAGATCTATTTTTTGAAGGATGGAAGGTCATAAGAATTATGAAAGACAGAGGGAGGAGGAGAGTTCCAGAGTCTGGAGGTAGATAGGATGAAGCAGTCGCTACACCGACCAATCAACAAGCTACAAATCTCCACACAGTACCTGTGAGATGAGGCCACTTGGCGAGTGTTACGCAGCCTCGGCAGTGGGGAGGGATGCAACTCACCAACTCATCAGAGCAGCGATGGAAGTAGTAGCGATAGAAAAGAGAAAGGGAAGATACCTTACGGCGAAGAGAGAGAGAATCCAGATTAGAAGTAAGAGAAGGATCATTAATGAGTCTGACTGCCTCAGATTCAACCCTATTAAGGATATAAGTATAAGAAGAAGCACCCCAGATGTGTGAGCAGTATTCTAAGCAGGGACGGATAAGACCTTTATAAAATTTAAGTAACTGTAAAGTGGAAAAGTAATGACGAAAACGAAACAAAACCCCCAATTTATTGGATGAAGATTTAGAAATTTGGATTATCTGATTCCTCCAATACAAGTTAGAGGCTATATGGATTCCTAATATGTTGACAGAATTAAGAGGGTAAATTTCGTTAGTTTCGAAGACAATAGGGTTATCAGGAGGGGAAGAAGATAAAGATATAGCTGGAAAGTTTGTGTTAGATGCATTGAATTTAACTAAATTTTGAGTGCCCCATTCAGACACACTCAGCAAATCAGAGTTAAGAGTAGAAGGAAAGAGTGATACGAGATTGATTATGAGTAGCTTATGAAGGTTGAGAAGAAAAGGCAGAGGAAAAGTAAAGGGTAAAATCATCAGCAAAGGCATGAAGAAGAGAGGAAGATGGGGATTTTAGAACATCATTGATGAAGAGAAGGAAATGAGTAGGTGAAAGAACAGAGCCCTGTAGAATACCACTGGTAACAGAGACTTGGCTATATGTCGCACCATCAAGAACAACATATATAAAATGGTCAGTAAGAAAACTGGAAATCAGAGAACAGAAAGAAGGGGTAAAGCCATAGGCAGGGAGTTTGACCAACAGAGCTTTGTGCCAGACTCTGTCAGAAGCCTTAGAGATATCAAGGATGACGACAAAGGATTCCCCATAGTTCCTCAGAGAAGATGATTATACATGAGTTAGATAGGACAGGAGATCATCAGTGGATCTTGCCTTGCCGAAGCCGCACTGGTGATCTGAGATATTCAAGGCGTTTCAAGAAGTGAGCATTGAGCAAAGTTTCGAAAACTTTAGCAATAGAGGAGCTTAGGGCAATAGATCGGTAGTCAGAAGGACTAGAGCGGTCCCCCTTCTTAGGAACAGGTTGAACAATAGCATGCTTCCAAGATGAAGGATAGATACTGGTTGAAAGAACGAAGCAAAAATGACAGCAAAGCACTGGAGCCAGTTCATCTGCAAACTCCTTAAGGAACCTTGCAGGGATACCATCGGGACCAGATGTCTTGTTTGTCTTTAGCGAGCGAAGAACTTTATGAACTTCGAGTGAAGAAAGGATAAGGGAGGGCATAGGGTTAGAGAGGGATAAAGATTGAGGAACAAGTGCGCTGGAATCGTTTATAGAAGAGTTGGCAGAAAAATGAGAGCCAAAGAGAGCGGCTTTGTCAGTGGGAGCAAGCTATTGAGCCATTAGAACGAATCAGAGGGGGAAACCTTGAGTTAAAGAAGTTATTAGAGAGGTTTTTGGCTAAGGAACAGAAGCATTTGTCAGTGGGAGAAGAGTTCAGGTCATCAACTTTCCTTCATATAAAGGAAGCCTTAGACCTTCTAATCTGAGTAGTACAACGATTCCTAGCTACAATAAAAGCAGAGTGAGTTAAATCGGAAGGAGAGGCTTGGTAAGATCAGTGTGCCCGATTCCTGGCCTGGATAGCCATGGAGTATGCAAGGTCAAACTAAGGTTTAGGGGGAGAGAAAGATTTTGTAGAAGAGGGGATGTACGCCTCCATTTCCGGAAGCCATGATCTCTGCAACTTTTAAAGCTACATGATCAGGGTTGTGGGACCGAAAGCAGTTGTCATCCCATGGGAAGTCGAAGAGGAAGTTACGCAAATTTTCATGTTGGGTACGCTTAAAGTGCCAAAGGCGGTGCTGAGTAGGAGGGATTGGTGGAGGGGGAGCGATAATGGAAGAGATTGAGCTCAGAGAGTGGTCAGATTTGCAAAGAGGGGAAAGCACAGAAGAAGAGTAGTTTGAAGGGTTAGAAATAAGAAATAGGGCAAGAGTGTTGACTGCATGTTAGTGACGATCAGGAACACGAGTAGGATGTTTGATAATTTGCTCCAGATCGTAAATAATTGAGAAAGCAAGGGCCTCACTTCCTCCCTCATCAGTGTGAGAAGAATTAAGCCACTCACTGTGGTGTACATTGAAGTCTCCAATATTAAAAACTTCGGCATGTGGGTGAGAAGATAGCAAGGACTCATGGCACGAGGACAGATATTCAAAGAAAGACAAACTCGGTGGAGTTTGGAGAACAGTAGCGAAAGCAAAGGAAAATAGTGGTAGTGGAGAGATAGATTTTCAGCCAGAGAACATCAAAATCAGGAAATTCAAGGTTCATGAGCCTCGCTATAGGAGTGTTAGTGTTGCAGTAGGCACAGACCCCACCTTTGGAGCAAATACGAGTATACAGATTATTGTGAGAGATTTGAAATGGGTCAGTGGAAGCATGTATAGACAGCTGGGTTTCAGAGGGAGGAGGTTATTATTACTTGTATTATACCATTATTATTATTATAATTTCATAATTGTTATATTATTAGCATTATAATATTATAATTTTTTTTCCGTGATTATTGTTTATATAATTATTTTTGTCCTTATTGTTGTACTGTTGTTATTGTTATTGTTTTTTAGTATTATTTATATTATAATTATTATTATTATTATTATTATTATTATTATTATTATTATTATTATTATTATTATTATTATTATTGTGGTGATCTGTCTATCACACACAGTTTCATTAGTTATACCTTGTGTGTGTTTTATTGTAATACCATAATTAGCATTGCATCAGCCTACATGTATATATTCGTTTGAAAGACTATATTATAACTATCATTTATTTTGTCATTAATTTCATCATTTTCTCATGAATAAATGGGATTTGTTTGTAAAGTTAATCTAAATCTTAGGAAATCCTTAATTATGTAAAATATGATAAAATTATATCCTTTTATTTTAGAATGTGATGCTCGTCTGATTTGTTTACAGAACGGACGAGGACTCTCTCTGAGGACGGCACCAGGTGATGAGCTATTGTTAGAGACTCGTAAAATTCGTGTAAATTTATGAGCCTCCCATTTCGCCCCTTGGACTAGTGCTGTCGAATTTGTCAAGCAGTGACTGTGTTTCAATACTGTATATAGTTCTTGGATTTTGAACAATCATTATTTCGATAGTAAGTGTTTGTTTTGATGTGTCCAGCAGTCGTGCCTGGAGCTATAACTCTTTATTTTTGTAAAATTTACCTTATTGCCTCCTAAACTAAAGTAAAATTTATCCTTTTCTTTTAAGCTGAAATATTGCTCTCCATTATAATATTAAGTTTTTTCAATATATTTTTATACTTTATCGATGAGTCTTTCATTTAAGCCTGGATTTATGCAGTGTTCAGTTTAATATTATTTAGAGTATGTGTATCATTAACCAGTGGGAGTTCTCCACTACTATTAAGCAAACATAACTCATACCATTCCCCTTTAGTACCGTACAGTTTGTCTGTTATATTTAATTATAAGCCAGTAAGTTTTAGCCCAACTTTATTTGAAGTTGGTTGAGTAAATATTTTTGTGTACGGTAGCCTGCAAAAACTGAGAGTAGACTATTCATTGACCAGGTGAAAGCAGGCATTCTGGGAATAGTCGCCACAATTATTATTATTATTATTATTAATATTATTATTATTATTATTATTATATTTAGTGTGTCTTGTTCACTATTGCTACTCTTTTTAACAGTTTAATATGTTCCCGTTTCCTCCTACCACTAACCATATCTAATTTACCTGGCTTACCACGTTCACCAAAGGCAAATTAAATGTGGTGATATTGTCAAGCACAATAAAAGTAACCTTACGAAACCGCACCTATTATAGGTATTATGTATTGATTAGTACATCGCATAGCCTTATAGGAATGATAGCTACATTAAACAAGGAGTATATGACACTAAGTTATCATCAATATAACTTTTCAAATTTAAATTCAAAGCGAAAATAAGCTGAAATAACCACAATGCACCATCATAAGAACTTTATAAACCTATCTTGTTATTGGTATTAATATGCACTCTTTTTCTGGACGCTAGTGACATAGAGCATAATTTTTAGCCTATGTCCAATTTATTATTATTTTTTGCACAAATTAGGTTTTCATCTCCCAAATCAAAGCAAAAACCACCAGGAATTGCTAAATAGTACCATCAAACAAACTTTATAAACTTAACCGTTTAAAGGTATTATTAGAATAATACGTCTCGTTCTTGCACAGGCTTGTCATGTTAATTGAATGTATGGCTAGGTCGTAATTGGATGTCTCTAGAGGTACTTTCCTTTGCAATAGTTAAATAACATATTTTTTTTTATTATTTTCACACCGCCGAAGAGTTAAATATCATGAATCTTTGAAAAAAAAAATTATTTTAATTTCCAGATCACTGGGATGAATTAACCTAATCAACCTAACCAAACCTAATCTAAAGTATTAAAATAAACCATGAAATAATTATCCTATATTTCGAATGGGGTTTAGTAGCAGTGATTTTTTTCTAGCAAATCCTAACTAACATAAGTAGCCAGCTGTGTATCTACTATATATTCAACACCATATGTGGGTTCTTTATGTTAAACACCTAAATACAAGAAAATTAACGTTCAATACATGTATAATTAGCATATAGCTTTTATTTCGTTCTCAAAGTGGAAGTTGAATATTTTATATTTATATAAATATTTCATTTGTAAGATTTCTCAGATTTTTCATATTTTTACCTTATTGAAGTTCTTATTACTGAAGCCTCTTTATTTATATCCAATGTTTTATTTTATATGCACAGAGGATTTTTTTCCTTTTGCCTGGTATTTGCCATCAACATGAAAATTACAACCAGTTTAAGTATAAAATAAAGGGAAAATCCATTTTTTTCAACTTATTAATGAATACAGCTTATTTCATGATTTAAAGTTACGTGTTACATATTTTCCTAATTAAACATTCAGATTAGTTACTCATGTCTTCACAGCATTTTCACGTTTTTTTTTTTCGAAAATACAGCATTTACTATCAATGAAAATAATAATATTAGGGAAAAAAATCGGAAAACTTGCTTTTCTCTCAAATAGTTACTTATGACCGAGATGTCAGTTGACTGTTTATATGGGGTTACAGTGTCTCACTAACCCTCTCCACCTTAAGCAGCTATGCATCACTTCCCTATTTAATTCTAATAACTTATTCGTATTTATACAGTCTTCCTAACTATTCCATGGCAGTTTTCCTTTCTCTACTTCCATTACCATCAGGCATAGTTGTTTTTCCTTTTCATGTCAGGTCATGGGTTAAAAAAAAACACCGTAATAATAAAATTCACATATATTTCTCGCGTAAAAGCCTTATTACAAGTTACAGTTGAACGGCACTTTTTCTCATAAATTATTAACGTGCATTATGGCCTAAAAACTGAGCACACTGAGCCCTACTTACACCAGTCAGCTGAGAAACTGATAATGATTATTTTCCTATATTTCATATGAACTAAACTGGCAACCGTGTCATCGAAGTTGTGTACATCGTGGAACTTATGATTGGTGGTGGACTGGTCTTTTACAGTAACAGGGAACAGTGCCATTAGAGGGGCAAAGGAGGACAACAAGAACGAGAACTTTGCTGTAACAAGATAAGGAAGGGCAAGAGAATGAAGAGGAAGATTTCAGGGAGTTCTTGTGTTATAAATGGTCATCTATGTGTGCGATAAAAGTGCGAACGTGTGTATGTCTATTTTGTTCAGCTACGTGGATTTAAAAATCCACAGTCATATGAGTTGTGGTGCAAATCCAACCCATACGAGAGTGGGTTTCATCCAGTACACTGAAGGTTAGATAACAGCAAACCTAAAGAGGCTCTGAACTATAATAAATAACTACAAGGAACAAAAATGAGGGCTAAACAGGGATTTACTGAACGATGAAAAAGGACATCAATATGCTCTACTCGAAGAATAAAATCTACAAGGAGAAAGAAAATATATGGCGCTTTACAGAGTTCATCTCTTCGTTCAGAGAGTGCCCGATACGTGCAGTGCAGGCCACCTTGCAGCATTCTAGTCTTCAGAAAGCATAGATGCCAGTGCCTATTATCAACACCTCATGAGAGACTATACAAGGAGCCTTCGATAACTATATATAGGGGGTCACTTTGTGCAAAGGGAATAATATACAATGTTGTGAAGTGGACATAAAATTAAATACATACATCTAACTTTATTGATATGATGGTAAACCTTTCTCTCTGCATTCATAAACTCTTCCACATCAACGGGATATGCTATATCTAATTAATAATATTAATAGTAAATACTCTCATAGGAAAATTACATGTAGCACTGAAGCGAACATGCACACAGACACTATAACACGATGAAAATGCTTGCTATAAGGCCACTTCGGCCAGCTAAAAATGCTCCCTCAGTGGCCTTGATAAGTTAGTCACGCCACGTATTGGCAGAAGAGGCAAGGAGACGTGACGATCGTCGTTACGTGGTCCAATCTGAGAAACAGAATAAAAATGCTTTTCAGTTCTCTGTAATTCTAGGATGGAAGACGATTATATATAACATAGCAATTTCATAACAATCAAAACTTCGGGCAATGTAACACATGAGAACGCGTAACTGTCATCCTTGTTTTCAAAATATTAAACAAAACCTACCAGTGCCTCAGAGGGTGTAGTGTAGCGAATCACAGATCGGTTGTTGAATACACATTCAGAGAGAATGCTACAGTTGTGTCTCCCTTCTTAGCTGCAGCTTTAACTATATACTGACCAACATCAGTTGGTAATGCCTTGGGGATTGTGAGCGAGAAGTCCTTTCCATCCTTTTGGAACTTATAGCGAGATGAATTTTCATCGAGAGGCTTGCCATCCTTTACCCATGTTACCCTCTGAGGTTCACTCTCGTATTTGATCTTGAATGACACTGACTTGTCTTCTTCAACTGTCTGTGAGGCTGGGAACTTCTTAATTGCAGGCTGCTTCTTCTCCTCGCCAGGAACTGAGGAATTAAATGGAAGAAGTTAAAATGATTAAGATATGCACAATTATGATTGAACAGATATTATAGATTACATGGAGCAAGAAAGCAAATATAAAGCTTGCTAATTAGCATTCAAATATTGGCAGAAATTAATATTCTGCTTCCTGGATGAATATTTTGGAGTATGGTGATATATACGACGTACTCATAAGAAACAAGATTACTTACTTAAAACTACTAATGTACATGTGCTGAATGATTCACCGATATCGTTAAATGCCTCACAAGTGTAGGTACCCGCATCTTCTGGGAATACCTCAGCAATCTTTAAGATATATTTATCTCCCTCTGTCACATACTGGAAGTCCTTTGAGGGCTTAATTTCCTTTTCATTATGTAACCACACGACATCAAACTTAGTGGCACCTCCGATACGACAAGCAAGAGTATGTGGGGTGCCATCTTGGACTTCTTGTGACTTCAGATGTTCTATAACTCTTGGGATTTTGTCACCCTGGCCACCTTTACCATTAATCTGTTGTTCCATGGGTGTAATCTTGAGGTGACAAGTAGTTTCTGCTGTACCCAATGAGTTAGTAGCTTTGCATAAGTATTTTCCTTCGTCTTCAGGGAATACTTCATTGATTGTCAGAGATGCTAAGCCTTGGCGATATTTGAGATCAATAATGTCAGAGGAGCTTAATGCTTCTCCATTCTTATACCATGTGACTTGAGGCTCTGGGTCACCTTTCACAGTACATTTCAGGCTGAGGGCTTCACCATCTTTAATGGTGAGAGTCGAGGGTAGCTCTTCTGAAAAACCTGGTGGACCCATCAAGGAATCGTCTGGGGGCACTGGAAAAAGAAAAATGTCTTTATGTTATTGTTTTTTTTTATCCTCAGCATTTTCTGCAAAACGACGATATCTAAAAATGTTTGTTAAGGATACGTTGTCTTTACATAATTGCATTAAATTAATGAAAAACAATAAACAACCCACACTGAGACAAGTAATTATAGCACTCTTTCACTGAGTCTTATAAATGAATTATAAATACATAAACAATAATGCATCAGTATATAAAGCTATCAATACTTTCTCTTGTTGATAAATGCATTTCTTTGTATTAGATCACAATAAATCTTATTGTTTTTTACTGTTTATAACACTGCTTACACTCAAGTTCCTTGGTAGCGGAGCGTGATCTTGACGTCGCTCCAGTGGAATCTTGTCTCTTTCCATAAGGTTTAAGCTGTCTCTTGGCCCCTGTGGTCGCCGCTAAGGAAGTGGAGGACGTGTCCACCTTGGTAGAGACTTTGGTTTCTGCTTTGGCGCTTGTACTGCTTCCAGTCACTGCGATGGTGGCCGCAGACTGCAGAATGGAGCAGGCAGGATGGTAGTAGTAATAGTAGTAAGTAGGTAGTAAAGGTATTAGCAATATTACCATCAATAATAGTGATGATATTACTAAATGGTAGTAATACTAGTGGTAATTATGCTAGACAAAATATGAAATGGAATTAAACTTGGTAGGATGTGTTGAGTAACGTGTTGTAAGAATTCCCGCTAAACAAATGTGTGCTTTTGAGTTCACGAATACAGCTCTAGTTGTATTGGGTCTGCATATGAAAGTGTCCTCATGATTAGCAATGATGATTTGTTCGGATTGTTTACTTGCTAATCTTTGTTCATTGTCTATGGTCAACTGTAATGGTCATTTTCAAAAATTAAAATTTACTGTCATGAATTTGATTAAGCATATTTAAATTCTAATGTCAATTGCTTTCTTCACTTGTACTGCGCTATGTATAAAAGAGCTCTTAAATGTAGTCTTTACAGACTATTACCACGATTTAGTTAGCTTGTCAGTGCGTGTTATATTCTCCGTAAAAAGTGTTGAAAGCATGAATATTCTAATGACACTAAAGTGGGTGACGTCTTTTGACTCCCTGTGTTGTCACAAAAAGTATTTGGTAGTAGCTGTCCCAAAGACATAAAAAAAGATAAGAAGAAAGGCAATCATTCAGTAAAATTAATTCCACAACAGGAAGTCTCACTTCCCAGTGACTCTGGATCAGTGTTAAGATGCAAAACACATTACTGTTGGTTTTAAACTAAAAGTAAAAGAAAAAAAGTGTGTTCTAGATTCGACTGATTAATGACTAATTAGAATTAAGCCGTCCTGCTCGTAGAGTCGTTCTGCCGGAATAGAATTAAAAGGAAAGCAAAGAAGTTTTTATTGGTATACATAGATATAAAGGCCTACTTGTAACTTTAGAATAACAATTTAAATATGTATATTTTATATATAATTTCTTTATAGCTTAAATATGCTTGTAATATTCGGAGCTCTTCTACTAAGAGTGAGGATGTTATGTTGTTTAAGTAGTGTACATATGTTCTCTGAGTTTGTATATAAGAACACACTAAGCATATGCAAGAGGTTATGTCATGTTTTGGCTGCTGGAAAAATGTAATGACGAAGATATTTTTGCTTAAATTTGTGTTCTCTGAAAAGAATCTTGATGGTACAATTTTAAACACCTGAAACAATTATATACTCACATTTCAAAAGCAAATGACATGAGTGAAAAAATGTACAAACAAAAACCACAAAAGGTACGTAGTACGAATATAAAGATTCCTGGCTGAGGGCTTGCAAATAACTCGACTATGCAGTATTTAAAACTTTGTAAATTTATACTCTTATGTAAATTATATTGTCTATCATTAATTACCATGCTTCTGTCTTGTATATTACACTAAGTTATATGCACTTCACTAATACTTTAAGTACAGCTTTTTCATTATTGATCTCTCTCTCTCTCTCTCTCTCTCTCTCTCTCTCTCTCTCTCTCTCTCTCTCTTTAATAAAATAAATGAAAAAAATTAATAAAATTCTCTCTCTCTCTCTCTCTCTCTCTCTCTCTCTCTCTCTCTCTCTCTCTCTCTCTCTCTCTCTCTCTCTCTCTCTCAGCATTATTTGTATGAACTCATGTAATGTCTGACGCCTTGGCGCAATAAATTAATAAAATAAATAAATAATCTCTCTCTCTCTCTCTCTCTCTCTCTCTCTCTCTTACCTTATGTGTTGAACTGAAATAACTGGAGGACGAACTTGAGTCATCGACTCTGATGGCTGGAGTTGGAGGTGGTGGCATATCCTTAATCGTTGTCTCCAAGTACCTGCGATCTATGGGTGTAATTGGAGTTGGGTGGGAGGGTGATTTGGAGTTTAGTAGAGTAGGCAAGGTTTTTGACGTTTTGGAATTGCGGTCGGAGAGAGGTTCCGTTGGGGGTTCCCAAAAAAGGTTCGTGCGTGTTATGATGAAACGGCGTCAAAAGTGTAATCCGCAGATTAGATGTCGGGTTAAAATTGTGATCGGAAGAATACAGTGTGTTGGTCGGGCAAGGTTTTGGACGTGTGACGCCGAGGGGAGAAGTTTCGGAAGTATAATTCCGAGGAGAATGTTTCGGTTGTGTTACATGGAATAGGTTTCGGAAGTGTAATACAGAGGAATAGGTTTCGGTTGTGTTGTATGGCATAAGTTTCGGCAGTATGATCCGGAGAAAAGGTTTCGGAAGTGTGATCCAAGGGAAATGTGTGTTTTCAGGAATTCACAGGACGAAGGAAGAAAAAATACGATTAAAAGAGAGCTCAAATATATTGCATAATATTCACTACTCCCCTTCCTACTTTTCATCCTTCTTTTAGAGGAATTAGGTAGAAATTATGAAATTAATAGAAGACACGTTTCCATATTTATCTTCATTCCGTTTTCTATTAATCGTTAATGAATAAAAAAAAAAAAAACTAATTCGTTCCTCCCGAAGAAGGCAGACTATATTGTATCGACTGATGATATAAAAACTCCATTCCGTATTGACCTTATATATGAAGATACCAGTTTAAAATATTCTACACAAATCATGAAAGTAGTATTTTATATGACCTATGAGTCGGCTAAAAACTTTTCAAGAAGAAAATTACTTAATATCATTTAGGTAGGGGAATTACAACATTTAGAAGGTAAACGTAATGACAGTCCTGCATGGTGTAAATTACAAACATTTTTCCTTTATCAATAAAGAATCCTTTTTATTTTTTAAATACAAGAGCAATATCCTTTATTATATATAAACATTAAGCTTTTTTCCTACATAAATGTGTTTTGATAAAGTAAAAATATGAATACATACCTCTTAAAAAGTTAAAAAAAAAAAATACATACCTCATGAGAAGTGTAAGCCTCGAGTTTTTATTTATTAAACACTTGAAAAGTATTAATGTAATTTAAAGGCTGTATATATTCCTTTACTAATTTCAATTTAAGCGTATATAAATTGTAGAGATTCAGTGGTTTTGTCCTCAAGCAATATTTAAGCTTTTACAAGGCAATTGGGGATATAATTGGATTAACGATAAATAAAACAAACGAAAACTGCTAATTATATATATATATATATATATATATATATATATATATATATATATATATATATATATATATAATTATTTATATATATATATATATATATATATATATATATATATATATATATATATATATATATATATATATAATCGTTTTTACATACATACATACATACACACACGCGCGCACGTACACACACACATATATATATATATATATATATATATATATATATATATATATATATATATATATATATATATATATATATATATACTGTATATGATGTCACCCACATCATACCATTATTCAAAGCATAAAACTCACACAAACACACCACGAGGGTTTTGGCCAGAAGACGGGTACAATATTTTTGGTTCTTTTCCTCTTTATCTGAATCTTTTCCCCATGTTTATATGTAGTCACTGTATCACACTAGCCTCTCTTATTAAACCCCTTCCATCAGAGATCACTCGCTATTCAATCACACCATCCTCCCTTATTTAATTCTGACGTTATATGCAATTAGCTTGAGGAACTTTTGCGTACTTTTCATTACTCTCAGAAATAATCGCTCTCCCAACGCTAAATAAACACAATACAAAATAAATTAAATAACTGATTAATTTCTACAATGCAAATTAAGGAAAATCAACAAAATGGAAGGAAATGGAATATACAATCTATCCAAAGAGTCGGGGGGGGGGGGCGCATTTCACGAATCCAAGTAACCCTTGAACCACACAGAATTTGAAACAACAACATACACAGATACTGCCAGTTTCTGTTAACTCATAACATGGCCGTGTGCCACCTATTGACAGAGAGAAGCATAATAATGTAATGGCATGTTGTTGAGGATACTACAAACTCCATGATTAACAGTCACCCTTAACCAGTCCGTCTCGAAGAGCAAGCCTATTGTATACCGATCTCAGTCAATATGTAACATCACCGAGCACCATCTATTGACAGACTAAAACAATAATTTCCGACTAGATGCTTCAGGGAAACAGGGATTCATGAATTGCACCAGACTTTTTGGAGTAATAGTACGTAAATCAATATTCGAAGACAAAGGACGCATATCCTTCAGAATAAATCAAAACAATATCAAAACAGACGATTGTATTAAACTGCAAGATGCAATATTATTATAAAAATATAAGAGATTGTAAGGGAGATCATGCTTTCGATGTTAATAGCGTTTTAGCAACATTACAGAGAAAATTAGCGTTAGTAATAATAATACATACATACATATATACATGGCCCCACTCCCCCTTGTAAGGAGGGTGGCCTAGCCAAGAAACATCCATTCACCACAATCCATATATACTTCAACTACACCTATTAGCTCTTTGGGGATAAACGGTTCCCACATTTCCCCCTACCACCCTTCTTGGGTCACCTACTAAGTAGGCGGGCGAGGATATTCTACAGTGAGGCCCGACAGCCGAAGCTGGTTTACCCCCACCACTTCATCACATGGCAACTCCCCTCACAACTGTCCATCAGAGTTCGCTGAGCTAGCAGGTGCAAGAAATCCCTTTGGCCCTTATCACCTATATAAAATCTTCCTCCACTCTTTCCTGCTCCTTTGACATTCCTCGTGCATCCAATGCCCTTTTCACACCATCCATCCATCTCATTCTAAGGCTTCCTCTTTGCTTAACTCCAACCACTTCTGCACTCCACACTTTCTCCGCTATTCGTACATCACTCATCCTCTCCAAGCCTCTAAACCAACTCAACTCTCTCTGATCTAACCTATCCAACAGCCTTCTTTCAACATCTGTTTTCTGCCTGATCTTCCCATTTCTTACTCTATCTACTCTAGATACATCAAGTAGATACTCACACACCTCATCTCCAATACATTCAACTTTTTTTTTCATTCTCTCCTACATTCCAAGTCTGTGCTCCATACAATGCTGTCGATACAATCACACCTTCATTCATCCTTCTCTTTGCATTCATTCACAAATACCTATTTCTCATCACACTATTCAACTCACCTAGATATTTAGTAATTTCATTCCCTCTAAGACTTACCTCCGCATCCACTCGTCCATTCCTTGATACATGTGATCCCAGATGCTTAAAACTTTTAACTTTTCCCCATTCACTCCTACATTCACTCTACCAACTTGAACACTCCTCGTGCATCTCATGAAATTACTTTTACCAATATTCACCAGCAACTTCCTTCTTTCACACACCCTAACAAACTCAATCACCAAACGATTCAGCTCATTCTCAGTATCAGCTACCACGAGTAGCAATTGATTCAATTTCCACAACCATGCATGCTTACCCAATAATTCTTAGCCTCTGTCTAATACTCATTCATTTACTTCCCTTACCACTCTTTCCATATACACATTAAGCAACCACAGCGACATTACACAGTCTTGACGTAACTCTACATTCACCTCACTCCAATCACTCAGACCATTCCCGACTCTCACACATGCTCTACTGTTCATGTAAAAACTCTTCACAGCATTCAACAAACTTCCAATAATTCCATACAATCCCAACACACTCCACATAGACTCTCTATCAACCCTGTCATACGTTATTTCTACATCTATGAAACCCAAAAAGTGTCCCTACTTTTCTCTAAGAACCTCTCACACACCTGTCTTACCTAAAACATCCGATCCTCACATCCTATTCCTCTCCTGAACCCTCACTGTTTTTCCCCACTCAACCTCTCAGTACCTTTCTTAATTCTCTCAGTTAACACTTCCATATCCCTTACCAACTACATTCAACAAACTAATTCCTATAAAACTACTATACTCATATATTCAACAACCTAACTATCCATTCCATTAATGCCTCCCCACCTTTTGACAAGTATTCTACATGACACCCATCTATCCCTGGCCCCTTACCTGCTTTCAATGCTATTATTGTCAAATGTGGCTCCTCTTTTGTTATTTCACTATCATTCTCATCACTCAACACTGGCATTCTCCATTCATTTTTCAGTATAATAATAATAATAATAATAATAATAATAATAATAATAATAATAATAATAATAATAATAATAATAATAATAATAATAATAATAATAATAATAATAAATTTAAAAGGATGAAAATGCTAACATTAATAAAAAATTTATTATTAAAAATTTTAATTCATATTTTCTCTATATACAAACATTCAAAAACCTAGATAGTATAATACTATCATTGAAATTTATTGCAGTTTTGAAACACTCTCATGAGGGGTAAAAAGGTGAACAAACAAAACAAACAAAAAAGGTAACTGATCAGCAGATTCGAAACTATATAGATGAATTTTTGACGGGCCATGTACATAAACGTCATTTGGTATACATATATTTTTGAATAACTAGAGCATAAATATATAAATAAACAATAACCTAACTATGCAAACAAAATATAAAAAAAAAATCAAAAGATTAGTAGCCTAAAACTAGGAAAACCAACTGAGTCTCTACACTAGGTACGAATTGAGAGACCACATATTTTTCTGTTTTAATCTCCAATTTTACAGTCTATGTGACTACAGTTCTGGAAAGAACTGGTATTCCTATATGTTATCATCGTTATGATGAACGACAAATGCATTTGAACTCAAATGCACAATTAACATGAGCGTCCAAAATATATTTTGCTATTGTTCGAGAGTACAAAGTGAGTTCTTACATTTTCTTTGATGCTGATTTATGAAGAGATACTTCATTATGTTCACTTGTAAGTATTTTATGTCAAATGACTGGTTTCATTTTATTTCAAATATAAATGACAGTTTTGAGATAAAAATGACTGCATGAATAAATGAATTAAGCATCAATCAATCAATCAGTAAATGACTATATGCATAAATAATAAATTTGATGTTTCCTCACGCTACTTTTCTTCTAGACACTTTTAAAGCTCAATTTTAATAAACTTCAAGAGGCATGCAATTCCAAGAAAGGCAATAAAACACAACTAGCATATACTCACACATAGAGGTATACTGTGTATATACATATACATATATATATATATATATATATATTATATATATATATATATATATATATATATATACATGATAGGAAAAGCCCATTTAAGAAATCAACAGGAAAAATATGTGAGGTACTTATCAATTTGGCGACCTGAACTGGTCACCTTCACTGAGAAGGCGACCAGCTGAGGTCATGAAATTCATAAATACTGCATACATTTTACCCATTTCTTTGATGGGCCTTTTCCTACCAATTCAAACTTATTGTAACAGTTCAGTGATATATATATATATATATATATATATATATATATATATATATATATATATATATATATATATATATATATATATATATATATATATATATATATTAAATACTCTCATAAATTCATAAGACTTTCAGCATGCAAATAAAAAATAATTCAAAGACTGAAAGACAGATATACAAGTGTGAAATATGTACAAAAATATTTGTATTATTTAATAAAAAGATTTACTGGTATCAGGCATTCATTACCTTCGGAGGACAGATTCTTTAGGAGAGTGGTCTGTTCCGCTGTCATCTCAACGCCTTGAGGGGAATTTTTTATATAAAAAAGTGAGAGAAAAAATCAAGTGTTAAGAAAGCGGTGAGTATATTATCAAAAGTCTGAGTAGCGTTGTTAATGATCTTATAAAGTAAAAAAAAAAAAAAAACTTAATTTCTTATGTCTTACCAATATGATGATTTCTCAGCTATACAGGGAAGGAAGAGTGGGAATTTCTTTTCATATTAAACAGAAATATGTTTTTTTTTTCTGTTTTCTGCCCTACAGGGTGTATAAAAAGTTAAATAAAAAGTGAATGGCTTAGGGATGAGAGAGGATGAAAAGGTGAGCCATGCCAATTGGTAAATAGAGTACTTAAGAACATAGCTTCTCTTGTTTATGATTAAGGAACAAGTCAAGTTTTAAATTTATTTTTTCTTTTTTACTTTGAAAACGTTCCTTGTTTGGACATGCCAGTGCGAAGGCACTTTTTTTTTATAAAAGAAATGAAATAAGAATGAATAATTAAGATATCTAGAAATTATTCTTTTTATTTTTTAAGCAGTTTCCAGAAATAGCCAACCGCCGTTTCATATATTTGAAAATTCACGTCTGCTTCATTATTTTTTTTTCTAGGAAAGGAACATATATCAACGATGTATAGGCTCATTTTCTTATCAAATAATACGTAATGAAAAAATAGATTCGAGAGAGAGAGAGAGAGAGAGAGAGAGAGAGAGAGAGAGAGAGAGAGAGAGAGAGAGAGAGAGAGAGAGAGAGAGAGAGAGAGAGAGAGAGAGAGAGAGAGAGAGAGAGAGAGAAAATGAAGAATCAATTTTGAAAACTAAACTGCAATTGAAATTTAGGCACTGAAATGTAAATAACATTTAGCACTTAAACTTCGATTTCTCTAATCCCAAGCCATTTTACAAAAATACTGTACACAAAAAAAAAATTATTATTTACATATTAGTAATAACTGTGATAATATTGCGATAAGGAAATTGAGCCTATGTGCAAAACTACCGCTATTTACAGTGGTAAAAAAGAAATGTGATAATATGGTGACATGTAATAAGTGGTTTTTCTTTTTTGAATATTTATGAACGATATTACCGTTCTCCTTTTACCATGAAAAGGGATGAAATGGAACGATTGTCTAAGCATATATAAGTAATTTAAGTACTAATTTAAGTAACATAAAGTAGCATTTTAGTTGTTACCTGCCAAAAGCAGAATCGTTAATAACCGTATTCATGATTGAAAAAGGTTCATTAGACGATTCGCTAGGCTTCAGCTTTTGTTCAAAAGACAACAGCAACCCAAGCAAGAAGCTCACGCTATAGTAGCATAACAAAAACTATACTACAACGATACAGCAAAATATACATTAATTCAGATTAATTCTAAGCTGTACTTCGCTCAACGCTGTGTGGAGTGAAAGAGATTGGAAGAAAAAAAATATATCATGAAGCATTAGCTGTGTCCAAAATGCAATTTGCAAACCGGAATGGAACCGGTGTCTACAGCTCACGAGAGGCAAAGAAATAAAAAAAAAGGAGGCACACACACGGATAAACCAAGACTCAATAAGGAGAGACAGCTAACGCTGCTTGAGCTTAAGTTTCTTTAGCATAATCTTTTTTAAGAGGCCAATGTCCAATGCAGAGAATACCAGGTTTAGATGTATATCCAAGGTTACACAACCAAAGGGATTAGGCTTTTACCATTAAAGCCTGCAATATACACCATAATCTCTATTCTGCCAGAGTGACTGAAGGGAATCAGGCTCATTTTAAGCAGAAGCAGTCTTCATGCCAGTCTCTCCATCACTGGTAAAAAGAAAATAGAGTCTGTGTCGTATCCTTGTGTGGCTTAATGACGTTGTCATTTCGGCTTTTACCTGAGAAATTCAGGGCACTCATCAGATTGGTTTGTTCGGCTGTTCGATCTCCAGTGCCTTGGTTGAGAGAGATCGGAAACTAAGTTGAAAACGTCTGTTCTTGTACTCCAGTGAACAGATAGTGAATGATTGAGATAGGCAGTGAGAGAGAAAGTGAGAAAGAGAGAGGAGGAGAGACTGGGAGGGACACTTTTTATTATCCCGGAGGATTAGTGTTTTCTGAATCTGATGGCTAACTCAAGTCCCTATGTTAGTTGGTAGGCCTATATAAGGGCCCTCACATTCACATATTATAGTACTATGTCATGAGCCTAGACCTCCCCAAATAATTTCTATAAAATGTCTCCTTAAAATCTAGGACAATATATGTAAGGGTAGTTATAATTAAATGTTAACTTTTTTTTAATCTCTTTTGTGTTTTGCTATTTGTTTTCTGTTTTTTTTTATGTATTTAACAAAAAACTGATAACGTGCATGTTTATTTTTTTGTAAATTTTTTTGGGATAACTGGAAAGAAGTCGAGGGGTGTGTGCCTCTCACTACGTAGTAGTTCTAGTGTTTTGCTCTGAAAGGACAGAACAAATTATGAATGTATATGTACTCTTTTTGAACAGGCAATATCTATCACAATAGTTGAGCCCTGCACTACAGATAGTGCAGACAATATATTAAGCTCTATACACGTCTACTTATCACAGTAATAGTAGAACTACTGTCCATTTTACCATCAGTATTCAGCCCAAAGAAAAACTATAAAAGTGGTTAAGTTAGTCTTTTTGTTGAATAAAAAGAATTCACAGAGTTAATGCAAGACTCATAATAACATAACTTATAATCCTGAGGTTAGAGAGACAAATAAAAAAGATGCTATAATCTAAAGTTTTTTTTTTTACGAGTAAAAGTTGCACCAATGCATGAACAGATCAGCCAAATGCGAGCAAACTAGAATAAGTATATAATGTCACAGAGTCATAATCATTAATGTCAAGAATTAGCACAACGAAACAGTTCTCCCTCTACTTATTACTTCCTGGGGGTTAAATATCATTTCTAAGTTGCCTTCAACTATCTAACAGAGCATGTAAAACAAATCGAGCTGTAGTGTTGAAAAAACATAAGGAAATTATGATATCCAGATGAAAATAATAAGTTGGTGAAACTGAATTAGAGAATAATGCACAGACGCCTACCAAGTATTTTGTAAACAGGAGCTTTTTGCTCTGAATTTATATGGATAAAAAAGGAAGACAAAAGTACATTGTAATTCTAATTCAAATATCCTAAATATATGTTAAAAAATAGTCTCCTATTTACGTGGATTATTCTCTTCAGACTCATTACTACTGTTTTTTACATTATGAGAGATATATATGGTCAAAGGAAAAATTAATGATTATGTATTATGGTTTAATGTACAAGTTTGCATGCTGTTTAATTTAAAGCTAAAAGGAAGTTCTTCGGTCTTACAAAATAAATATTCTACGTTGCTAAAAGTATTTGAAATACTATGCACATTACTTCAAAAGCTAATTTATGTGAAATTTTTCTCACAATAATGAATACAAGTTGGTCAGAGAATACAGTTAATCAACTGACTGTATGAATTTATATTGTAATGATTTCCATATCTGTAAAGCTTCATTTAAGTTTTTATTTTATTTCTAAATATGCAGATGAAGTATTACTTAATCAAAAGTGACTAAGGAAAACAGATCTTGTCTTGGTGTTGTCGTCTGCTGTTAATGAAAGTGAAGGCTCTTATTAGGAACTTACCTTCAACTATAACAACACATGAAGTTTCATCCATTCCTAGAGGATTTGATGCCACACATCTGTATTTGCCGGAATCTCCAGGTTTGCAGTTAACAATCTCCATTGTCACTACACCATCCGCATGACTCATGGTATAATCAGTCTTGGACAATTCCTTAGCGCCCTTGTACCACTTCACAGTCGGCGTTGGTTTACCAGACAGACAACAGAGCAGCTTACATGTCTGGTGACATTGGATAACACGTGGACGTAACAAGAAAGTGAAACTAGGAGTGCTGTCGCTTTCTTCTTGCCACATCTTGTAGGAAAGAGGCTGCCTTCGGCGGATGATCTGTTCCTGTGGTTTGTACTGTGGTATGTCTGGTGGGATGGCTGATGAAGCAAGAGAAAAGTCGTTGGAATGATTACTAACATAAAACTAGAGTATTAAGTGCTAGTAGGGAAACTTATATAAAAGGTAACTTGGTTTCAGTATGTTAATTTCATGAACTCAGATAACAATTAATCTATAATTTTTCTAACATATCACGTAGTGTAATTCTATAGTGAATCTCGAACAAAATTAAAGATGGACCTTAACTAATACTTACGCATGACATTTAAAAAGACAGGCTCTTCTCTGGCACCATAAGTGTTTTCAGCTCGAATTATGTACTCGCCACGGTCACTGAGTTTAACTCGGTTAATAATGAAGGAATAGTCCTCTCCAGAGTACCTCTTCATATACTTGACAGATTGTCTAAGCTCCATATTGTTGTGTAACCAACAGACAGTTGGAGCAGCTACAGCTACAATTCTGCAAGAGAACTTCACGCTCTGGCCCTCATATGCAAAGGCATTTTGCGGACGAATAACGAAGCGCGGGCAACACTGACGGCGATCTGTTAAGGGAAAGTAATACCAATTACTCTTAAGCTTCGACAAGAGACATATAGCGAATAAAAACTAAATTCTCATCATAATTCTTCAATTCATCGTAATGCATCAAGGAATAATGTAACTGATATCACGATTACATATAAATGCAATGTAACATACCGAACTGGGTATCATGTATTCTGTATTTCTCAAGATGTAACTTCCTGAGGGAAGAGTACTCAGCCAGACGGCCAATGGGCAGAAGGAACTTCTCCCATTCCTTATACTTGGCACGGATTTTATCACGAATAGGAATGTATCTCATCATGTCAATTGGTTCCAGTCTAGGGGAGTAATCACCACGTAGCCATGCATGGCGCAGGCATTCATGGGCAGTCATACGCTTCCTGAATAATCACAAAATAATTACTTTACAAATATCTGATGCATCATGCACAATTTTAGTATACTGAAAAAAAAAAACTAATTCAATGAGTCTCAATAATGGGTGCTTCCACGACAAACATTTACATTAGTGTTACATGGATTTATAATCATAAGTCTGCTTCTGTAGTAAAGAGCAGGTGATTCATGTTACTCACTCCTTGTTCTTGATAAGGAGACGGCGAATGAAGTCCTTTGCTTCATTAGATACGTTCTTAAAGGCTTCCTCGTCGAAGTCCCAATCACAAGCCTTGACATTCTTCAGGGTCTCGATATCATTTTCACCAGCGAAGGGAGAAAGACCACTGAGGAGAACGTAGGCCAAAACACCAACAGCCCACATATCAGTGTAGAATCCAACAGGCTCCCTCTCAACAATTTCAGGAGCAGCAAATTCGGCTGTGCCAGTGGAAATTTTCACAACCTCGTTGGGATCTAGCTTGGTGGCTAGGCCAAAGTCGATGAGCTTAACGTTGGTGGAGTTCTTAGTCTGGCACATGATGTTCTCAGGTTTCACGTCTGCATTTTTTGAAGGTTGTAAACAGGAGCAGGATGGTGAAGAAGGTACAGAAGACACATTTTTTGGATTTAGAGCAATAACGAAGGGAAAAGAACAGGAAGAAAGAAAAGATGTAACAGAAAAAAAAATGGAACCACAAGATGAGGAAAACCAGTGTAAGGCAAGGATCGGACCAGGAAACAGGATTAGGGTGAAGAATTGAAAAAAGAAATAAAACGAGATTACAGAATCAGTAAATTACCCGTAAAATACAATGAGTCAAAAAGAGGAATAGAAAAAAAAAATTACTTGTTACAACTTCATCACCATGTCAGGATCCTCCATGAAACTTCTTAAAAATAGAACCTGGCTTTAAAAAAAAAAAAAGTAATGATGACGACTATGAATCTGAAGTACTCCATGTCCAGATTATTCCTGGGTAAGTGATACTTAATATAATATGATAATGCTGCTCTTATATCAGCACGAAATTTGCAGCTACAATAACGAAGGTGTAAAGTTTGTAATGAAAACCTTTAGTGTAGCGCTGCACAACATCCCTCTGTTTAACGTTCTCTGAAAATAACTGAACTAAGCATGGAAATGAAGCCACGAGAATTTTACAGCTTTTTTAGTAGTGTTTTTCTTATTATTATTACAAAAATATGACTGCAGATTGTGTAATCAGAGAAAAGTGAGCTTCCTACAGAGACTGTTAACATTCTGACTTGAAACATATACCTAATAAATAGTCGTCTGAGAATATGCAGCCAGTAATACACCGCAAATCATTCAATAATTCAAGCTGTATATACAAAATAAGCGCGACTTTTTGTGAGAGTGACTGTATGATATGCAAACTTATTAGTCTCCGTTTGTAATGTGAATAGAACATGAAAGTCAGAGATTCTGTAAAGTGCTGTAAGTTATAAGAAATAGCTTTGCAATAAGATGGAAGACCAATCATAATTTTAACATGGCACAATGAAATATACATTAATATGGACGTTTTAACATTAAACACATCACAGAATTGAATTATGCACTCACTATCTTATCCCGCTATGAAATAGACATGAAAAGAGATATTTCACATTAAACATATCACAGAAGAGAACAAGCTTTTTCTCACTATCTTATCCTGCTAGCAAAAGAAGAAAACTAAAGATATTAAAGTAATGAATATTAGTTAGACCAGCATTAACAACTTTATTATGGGAAAATGAGTATCTTAGATGACAGCTTCTAAGTAACCGAACAAAACTGGAGCAAATATAACTTTGTTAAGCACAAATAATGAACAAAAAGATGTAGTTCAAAACAATTCTTCTCTAGGTGTATATGAAGAGTGGTATTGAAAAGTCATATAAGAGAGAAGGAGAAATTAAAAAGCTCATGGTTACTTAGAAATCTGCCACCATTTCTTCAACGTAACTATATGTTAGTGTTAAACCTAATATCATGAAATATGTAGCCAATTAGATACTCCAACATGAGAAGATAATGAACTTTGTGGAATAACAGCGATCAGTTACTGCAGATATGCTTAATTCAAAATAAAGATACATCTGTTCAGATTTGAAAACACAATCTGAATGTACAGATGTTTATATATATATATATATATATATATATATATATATATATATATATATATATATATATATATATATATATATATATATATCTTTTGCATTGCAGATATATTCAGAAAAAGTAGTGTTTATCTGATTTACGCTATGCAAGAGTTATGTGACTTAGATGCTTTAAAGCAGAGTATCTTAGAGTTGTGACTGACATGCAAAAGAGAATATTGCAGTGAGTCCTAAACACACGTGAAGCTTCCTGAAGAAGCTAAAGAAAAGAATAAAAACACAAGAAAATAATTTCTATATCCTTTTGATGCACTGGCAGAGGTAATTTTAACCATGGTTGCTTGATACCTTGGTAGAGACACATCAGTATAAATCTAACCTAATAAAACAGAGTCATTTTTTGAACATCTATTTTTGGGTAGAGGGATAAAGAGTTTTATACTATAGACGGAAAGAGAAAGAGATGCCAAGAATACAAGAGTAGCAATGCGCTTTATAATTTCTCTTTTTTTTTAATGCATAAATAAAACTAAAGACAATCACCATTCGTGAGAGCTAAAATGAACAAAAAAAAAAGTATATTTTAATGAGGAAAAAATTATATGTAGTAGAGAGAGTAATAAAATTGTATATGAGTAGCATATCACGGGTTTACGAACCTTGGAATATCGGTTCATCAAATTCGATTTCCCTATCGCACATGATTTTCTCCGGTCTGATCCCTGGTGGGAGAACAACGACAAAAAAGAAATCCTTTAATATAGGCCCCCTTCTCTGGCTGCCAACTATCAGGTCTTATTATCACATAGAGTAGGCCTACCACACGAGAGAGAGAGAGAGAGAGAGAGAGAGAGAGAGAGAGAGAGAGAGAGAGAGAGAGAGAGAGAGAGAGAGAGAGAGAGAGAGAGAGAGAGAGAGAGAGAGAGAAAACACACTAATTAAACTCCTTTTATTCTTACTTCAGTCGAGAATTGTGACACTGCTTGTGAATAGGAAAGTTCTTGTGGACTCATCTTTTTATTCATTTCAGTCAACTTCACAGTGAACTCTGAAAGGGCATTTGAGTCAAGAGTCACTTAGTCTTACGATTATGCATACATGAAAAGTACCGAACACTTGGTAATACTTTAAAATTGATCTTCGGCGATTGCTGAGCAGCGGCACAGTCAGCAACTAAACTTAATTTGTTGTAATTTGAGAAATCCCACTTAGCTCTTTGTCAAAATACTTTGGAGCAAGAACTTGGCCATTATTCCATCTGGGTTCTTATGATTGCTCAAACGCCTTTCCAGCTCGCTCGACTAAGTAAATAATGTGTAAAACTAATTATGCCTAAACCAGGGATATCTAGATCTATATGAATGAGAAAAAGAGCTTTGAAGAGGGCATGACTTGAGGTGTCAATAGCCTCAGCAGCCACACCATGTTTGCTCGTCATAGAAGCCCAAGCTCTTCGACTCCCTACAAAGTGCTCGCAATTTAAGAAGTTTAATCATCTGTATTAAAAATTATCATTACTGTATTTGTGCCGGTGACATAATGGAATTTGTGAGTTCTTATTGAAGTGTAAACTTAAACTGATGGTTATGGTGCTGTATGCGTGGAAGATGTAAGAAAATCATGCCCAAGAAACAGGTTTCAATAACAGATCAGAAGTAATATACTCAGAAATAATATGGAACATTTAAGCTAGTATCATCGACGTGATCAAGAAAGTGAACACAGTTGACCAGTTACAAGAAACAAGTCATCTTAAATTTAAATCTGCGTATACATATACTCCAAACCACATTAAAAAAGCTTTGTTATGTGATTGTAAAATGTTACATACTGCAGACTTAATGGCGCATTATCAAATTATTACTTTAGAACATACTGGTTACGGAAATTACGATTAAAAAAGGCAAAAGCATTAAGCTACTGCTTACAGAGTTGCTTGTAGCTAGACATATAAAACTGACATCTACTATAGTTGAATTCCAAGCCTTCTGTTAAATATATAAAAAAAGGAAAACAGCTTAAATCTCAATATATAAAGAAGTAAAGATTAACAAGTAAGTGTTTTATGATAGCTATACTCAATCCAAAGAATTTTTTTTTTATTATTATTTGATTCTTCCGTAAAAGGGAACACGGCATTACAATGCTTACTTATATTTCTAGTATTGTGCTTAGCCTTCGTTGCTATTAAAAAACAAAAAAAAGTTTGGTAAAAAGATAATTGCGCGGGAGATTTTGTAAATAAAAGATAAAATCTTACCAAAATTAAACGACAAATTCGAGATGATTGTTACCCGTATTATGTCAGCATAAAGTTGTAAGGCAAGCTGGTGATGAGCACATGGTAAATGCTACTTTGAGTCACTGAGAGATGTAAAAATAAAATCAAAGATGTATTAATAAAATAGGATATTATGCTTTCTTATTAATGCTCAAATGGGAGTTGCAGTAATCATTATTACTTCAATTTTCTGATGATGCTGACTAACCTTACTGGACAGAACAAAATCTGGAGCGACTGGGCCAGAAAGTTACAGATTTAAAGAGGAGAAAGTTATTAGTCAGAAAAACTGCAATTCTCAAATTTACATAAAAGAACGTGAAAGAAGCTACAGGAAGCTTGTGAACAATACTATGAAATTTAAAAAATATATCAAACCTACAGAAAAAAAAATGCGGTTTTTATGAGGGAAGGGCGTGACACTTTGAAGCATCCATGCACTAAAATAGGGGTAAGAACACAGTACTATCATAAAATAAAAAACGTACAGTATCGATAAAATAATAAAAATGCACACAAATAAAATAAAAAAAGGCAAAAGTTGGCAACCATGAGAAAATGACGTGTACAGAATAAGTACAGAAAAAATAGGGAAAAAGTTTAAGACCTCCACCGAATAATTGTTAAAAACACTTCTTCAAAACTTGTAAAAACTACTCTACTTATTCATAGTGGAGAGCCAACACACTGTGATTTAGCCAAAATATCAACTTAATCTTATATATAAATAAAAAAAATAGATAAATAGATAAATAAATAAATAAACTCTCATGAATGGAATATATATATATATATATATATATATATATATATATATATATATATATATATATATATATATATATATATATATATATATATATATATATATACGCAAAAGTCAAAGTTTGGTGATATTTGTTCATGACTTAAGAATTAATTTGCATCTAACAGTTTCTATACAAGATCACTAGATGAAGAAGAACAGGTGGCAGTAATACTTTTTTAGGAAAAAGAAATTGCTTGTTTGCCTAATAAAGACATTAAGAAGAGGGAGAATTAAAAAAAAAACATTTACTGTAACCAGTTATACAAAAAAGAGCAACTTTAAAAAACATTATATTTATACATATAAAAAAAGATCAAGAATAGGAGTATAGAGACTGGGAGAAGGTGGGACAAATGAGAATAAACTTTGAAACTGGAAGATCACTAATGGCTATAACAAAATAAGAAAAAAAATTCAAAGTTAATTAGAGGAATTGAATCAAATAAAAATAAAACAAGACAGTGTGCGGTCAGCGATATCAAGAATTATCCTCTAACCGTGACTCATTATTATCTACTTTAGTAAACCCATTGTCATAGTAAGTGAATTTTTGATATGAAAAACACTATCGCGTTACAGTTTTTTTTTCTTTTACTTTTATGTATAATTCTTAATACCCATATCGGGGTGGGCACAGATGGACTGAATCTTAGGAATGAAGACTGGATTCCCTTACTAACGCCCCGCTATGGTCTGGAATGCTGGCTCGTCACCTCTTGAGTCGAGCATTATATCACTAAGCTACTGTCGTCCCATTACTAAGGGAAAAATAATTACATAATCACTTACTACGTCTCTATGGGTTTACACTAAGATATGTTGCACCTGACGTCATAAAGATATCCCGAATATATTAAGACACCTTACCGGGTACCATTTTTAAGCACCATATGTGTATTTGTAGATTGTCTTTGAGATCATACGAGAATGGTTTTAGTTAATATCTGGTGTTGGCATATGCTGAAGCCGCCAAATAATGGACGAATGCAATATGGATATTAATTTTATCACTGAATACAGCGAAATTTAAAATAAAAAAAGTCGAAAAAATACACTAAAATATGTAGAGATAGCCGAGTCAAAGTATACAGGGGTAATTACTTCATGTAGAAAAGAGATAGGAGCAGATATGTATTGAATACAGCCAGAGTGTCCAAAACTTTTTATGGATAAATGAGAACAAGCTTTTCTAGCTATGCTCTTTCTAAGTAGGTTCAAATTTTCATCATCAATTCAGTGCCATTAAAACTGCGCTTGCTACTAAATCTCTTGGAAAGCTGGGTTTTTTTCCTAGGCATCTGAGGCGATGAATGGAACGAGAGAAATCATTCAGGTTAAGTCACTCACCCAGATGAATAATATTCTTCTCGTGCATATGCTTGACGCCCTCGCAAATCTGTCTCATGTAGTTGATGACCTCTGCCTCAGACATCACATAACCTTCTGCTGTAATGCGTTCAAACAGTTCTCCGCCAGACAAGCTAATGTGGAATAGGATTCATAGTTTTAGTCCAGAACTAAAGAACAGCTAGACGCTTGGGATAGAATTTTAGTCTTAAAAATATTACGCTCAATCTGATAAGTATCACTGAATGAAATACAGATATATGATTTTTAGACTTTAAGTACACAATAAAGTATTGTAAGTCAACTTACAACTCGAAGATCAGAACCATTTCGTCATCATCTTCAAAGGCATCATGGAGATTGATCAGTTTAGGATGATGGAGATGATTCATGATATCTATTTCCTTGCGGATCAACTCTTTTTCCATTGCAGAAGCCACTGGGATGAATTTAGCAGCAAAGATGTTACCAGACTTCCTTTCTCGGCAGCGGTGTACAACTCCAAAGGCTCCAGTGCCGATTTCTTCCAGAATGTCATAGTACTCGTAAACAGAGTCGTGCTTAATATCGACAGGCTGTGGAACATATTTGGAGTATACGTCAAAGACAAATTTGTCATAATCGTCGACACTCTCTTTCCTGCCACGTATCTTCTTTCCAGTTTCATCAACTTCATATACCTTCTTCTTTGGCTTCTTAACAGTTGGTGCTGGAGTCTCAACTACACTGGTTACTGTTGAAGGATCCGAACGACCATATACGTTTTCAGCATAAACTCTGAACTGATATTGATGGCCAGGACTGAGTCCCTTAATCTGAGCAGTGGTTAAACGAGTATTGGCACACTTTATCCAAGATTCCATGGGCAGTTCACGCTTCTCAATGATGTAATTATTGATGTTAGCGCCACCATCCCAAGCAGGTACTTGCCAAGTAAGGACACATTCACTTCCCAATATACTCTCCACCTTAGGCAAACGAGGTGGATCTGGACGGTCTGTGAAAGAAGAGTCAATTTAACTTATCCAATCAATTAAAATACATTGCAGTATACTGAAAGCTTCATCTCTTTAGAATTTATATTTATAAAAGCCCCCAAGTGCATAAATCTGTGATCTTGTTTTGAAATATAAGCAATACTTATGCTTCTGATAATTTCCTGTTTGTGTTACTATGAGTAATAATATGTAGGTACTACTTCTTAAAACATTAATAAGATAAAAGCATAGTATCTTTAATTTACCCGATATTTGGATCTTAATGACAACAGAATCAGATCCAAGCTCATTTTCAGCAGTGAGACGGTAGTTGCCCGTATCCTGGTGATTCACATCCCTTAGAGTGAGGATAGCATGACGGGCCTGAGTGTCAACAGAGAAATGTCCACCTGATTCAATTGTTTCACCATCACGCTGCCAAGTAATACGAGGTCTTGGATTACCAATGAAGGGAATCTTGATAACTGCATTTTCACCCTTCTCGAAGAAGGCAGTATCACGGAACCTAGGTGGCACATTAATCTTTGGTGCCACTATAAAGAGAAAAATCATACAGTTAGACTTCATATTAAAATATCACTTTACTTTAAGTCACGTCACCCATGGTGTAAAAAATACAAAACCTAAGAAATTATATGCAAAATATATTTTATTAAGGATGTTACACAAAAAAATAGATAGCAAAAAAATACTTACATTTAATAGATATCTCTGCCTTGGTACTTCTAATACCGCCAGAATTCTGTGCACGGCACATATATTCGTCCTCATCTTCACCATAGACATCATTGACAGTAAGTGAATAGGTATCACCATCACGGTTAATAGCATATTTAGCACTGTTACACAGTTCCCGCATACCCTTGTACCAAGATATATTTGGCTTTGGTTTACCAGTGATCTTGCAAGTAAGAGTAGCACTCTTGTACTGAAGAGCCATAACATTTCTAAGAGGTGTCTCTATGACAGGTGGTGTAGCTGCATTGGGATCCTTGATTCTAACAGAAGTAGAACCAACTGATGGAAGAGACATACCAGCTTCATTTTCAGCAAAGACTCTGAATTCATACTGACGGTCTTCAATTAAGTTAGTTGCATTTATCTGAGTAGCTGGGCAGATGTACTGGTTGACCATAGTCCAGATGCTGGAGCCAACCTCACACTTTTCTATCCAGTAACCCTTAATACGTGAACCACCATCAGACTCTGGTTTCTGCCATTCAAGATGGGCAAAGTCGCCTCCAACTTCAGTCACACTTGGTACACCTGGTGGTGATGGTGGATCATATGGAGCCTTCGCCTTAATTGGATTAACCCCAGTTAATGGTGGACCCATGCCATTTTCATTGACAGCAATAACACGGAATAAATATTCCTGACCTTCAGTGAGTCCCTGAACAGTAAAGGTGCAGTCTCTGCAGAAGGAATTAATAGTAATCCAGTTAGCATAAGTTATATCTTTACGCTCAACCACATAATGGGTAACTGGCATACCACCATCGTAAACAGGAGGACGCCATGATAGAGTGCACATGTGGCGATTAATATCAGTAACTTCAAGAGGAGGTGATGGAGGCCCTGGAACACCAGTAATATATACATCAAAGTTGCCAGTAACAGTTCCAGAATCATTCTTTACTGTGAGTGTATACTGACCAGCATCCTCTTTAACAACTTCCTTGATGAATATGATGATAAATTCATCAAATACAGTAAATTTAAGTCTCTGTGATTGCTCAACTGGAACATCATTTTGTAGGAGTGTGACATCAAGTGGTAAGTCACCAGTGAAGTATATCTTAATCTTGGTGTTATCTCCTTCTGGCAAGTAGAGAGCATTATGCATCTGTGTAATGCGTGGTGGATTACCGATTTTAACATGAGCTATAGATGTGGCTTGACCAGCATCATTAGCAGCCACACATGCATAGTCACCCTCATCAACCTCCCACATGTCTGAGATTATAAGTTTGAAAACACCATTACGTTCCTCAGCAGTAATGCGACCACCCAGAGTAATTTCACGTCCATTTCTAAGCCAACGAGATTTGGGAGTTGGCTTACCTTCAGCTTCACATTCCAATGTGACAGATTTGTGAAGAGCCACTGCAGTATTCTGAAGGTTACGTATGAAGAATGGTTTCTCACCTGGTGCTGCTTCTCTTATCTTAACAGGAGGTGCACTCTGAGAAGGTTCAGATTTACCTGCTGCATTAACGGCATATACTCTGAATTCCACATCACTTCCTTCTGTAAGATTCATAACAGTGTACTGTGTATCAGTCACATTATAATCATTACACTTAACCCATATGCTTCCAAGCACACGTTTCTCAACTATGTAACCTGTGATGCGAGAGCCTCCATCACTTTCCGGTACAGTCCATTTAAGATCTACGTAATTCCTGCCAATCTTTGTAACCACAGGAGTACCTGGTGGAGAAGGTACTGAATATTTGCCCTTCATCTTAATCTTCTTGCTTGGTGGTGAATACTTACTGTAGCCAGCAGCATTCTTAGCCTTTACTCTAAATTCATATTCATGATTAATGAGCAGAGAATGCACGTTATATGTTGTTTCCTTAACCAAGAAATCGTTTGCTGCAGTCCAGTTAGTGTCAGTCACATCACGGAATTCAACTTTATATCCTTGGATCTTAGATCCACCATCAGAGGCAGGACGGTCCCAAGTAAGAATGACAGAGTTGATATCATGGTCCAAAATATTGGGACGACCAGGAGGATCGGGTACAGTGAATGGGAATTTGGCTGTAATGGGATCCACTGTCTCAAGAGGATCAGAGACACCATATTGATTTTCTGCACGAATGCGGAAATGATACTGTTTGTTAGGTTCAAGTCCAATCACATCATAATGACAAGAACGAACAAAAGCTGTGACCTTTGACCAAATACCAGTAAGTGGTTCTAAGCGTTCAACCTGGTAATTGGTAATTGGAGAGCCACCATCATCCAAAGGCACACGCCAAGAAAGACTGCAGGTTTCAGGAGTAATATCAGTAACTTCCAGTGGGCCTTGAGGTGGTGAAGGTTTGTCCACAACTAGGACCTTGCAAGAGCCAGAGTCAGCACCTTCAGTATTGGTAAGTTTGATTGTATATTTACCAGTATCTGACCTCTTTGCACTCTTATTCAGGAACACGGTGGAAGTGGGACTGCTCATGTGGAACTGAATGCGATCATCAGGAATGACTTCATTCGGACCAATCCACCATTGTGCCTTAGGCTGAGGTGACGCTATGAAAGGCACAGTAATGGTGAACTCTTCTCCAGCAATGACTGTCATGTCACGAATGCTGAGGTCAGAGGTAATTTTGGGAGCACCTGGGAAAAAATAGAAATAGATCTAGTTTATATACATATATATAGTTATATAAATAGATAGATAGATAGGTAGATAGATTGATAGATGGAATATATTTTTAGCAATGATAACATGAATTGAATCTTAAAGCTAAAATACTAAGCTGCTATACTCCTAACATCAATATTATGAATTATTTAATGGATACGTACGGAAGCTGATGCACTTGATGTTTTCACTTGGATCACTCCATGGGCCCTGGCCTGCTGCATTAATTGCTGCAACACGGAATTCGTATTCCTGGTGTTCAGTCAAGTTAATGACACGGTACGTAGTGTCCTTAACCAGACCATGTGAAGCCTTAGTCCAGTGCATATCACCTACAATTCGTTTCTCCACAACATATCCTTGAATATGAGCACCACCATCATGACGTGGCTTTGTCCACTGAATGGTGATGGAGTCTTCTGTAGACTCCAGACCACGAGGAGCTCCTGGTGCACCAGGTGGATCTGAAGAGAAAAGTTATCACATAAATTAGAATAATACAACTTTTGAAAGCATGTAGACTCTATATGGCTGTTTTATTTATGCTAGCAAGTCCCATTTACACAGCAGGCCTGAGTGAAAATATTTCTATAAAATGGCCGTTCTTAAATAACACTGATTTGGAGTCCAATAAAAGTAAGCTAATACAGTGTATGGTGCAAAAATAATTTAGAACTCTAACAGATTGATATTGTGTATCTTGATCACTTCTTTATTACTTACCGAAGGGATGTCTGGCCTTGATGGGCGCTGGTGAAGTGCAGGGATCTGAGATGCCATATTGATTTTCTGCCATGACACGGAATTCGTACTCTGAATTTACGGTTAGATTTCGAATTCTAAGATATGGTGTAATAACATAACTGCTAACCTTCGACCAATTTCCACGGCCCTCCTTCTTTTCAACAATGTAATTAGTAATTTCTGAGCCACCATTATCCTTTGGTGGATTCCAGAATATGGTCAAAGCATCACCACTGAACTCATCAGCTCTAAGATTCTCAGGAGGAGCAGGACGGTCAAGTACACGGACATTAACAGTGACTGAATCAAAGCCAGATGGATTCTGAAGCCTCAGTTTGTATGGTCCTGTGTCCGTACGCTTAGAATTTGTGACAATCATAGCACAATAGTCATCAGTGAGCTTTTCATGGATACGTGGATCAGCTTCAATGCTCATCTCCTCATCATCCCTGTACCAAGTTGATGTAGGTTTGGGGAAACCAACATAAGGAACATGAATGGAGAAGTCTTCGCCAGCACGAACGGTAATATCACGTACTGCACTAAGGTCGATGCGAGGCTTATTGGCCTGTTCTTCAATCTTAATGAGCCCAGATGGACGAGAAGGAGCAGATGGACCCACATCATTGACAGCAATGACACGGAAAGTATATTCATCCATTTCAGTCAGATTGAAGACAGTGAAGTTGGTGTCTGGGTGAGGAATGTCATTTGCTTTCTGCCAATCATCCTCGTCCTTCTTCTTATATTCAATCAAGTAACCTTTTATCTTTGATCCACCATCCTGGTGAGGTGGACGCCAAGAAAGAGTCACCCAGTTCCTACCAATGCGGTCTGGCCTTGGTGCATCAGGTGGTCCTGGTAGATCTGTTAAGAAAGTATCGCTTAATTACTGTTCTATAATCTCTACTCACTGCAAGTTAGATAACATAATGATAAAATTATAAGGCAGAATTACTACTACTACTACTACTACTACTACTACTACTACTACTACTACTACTACCACTACTACTACTACTACTACTACTACTACTATAATAATAATAATAATAATAATAATAATAATAATAATAATAATAATAATAATAATGATAATAATAATGATAATAATAATAATAATAATAATAATAATAATAATAATAATAATAATAATAATAATAATAATAATAATAATAATAATAATGTAAGTTTTGTTATTTAAGGCATTCGTGATTAATATTTCTTCGGATTGTGATCCAGATATGACTAAATTGGCTGCTACAATACAAATGCCTCCAGATGCTTACATTTCTGAACCTTGGCAACAATAGAGTTAGATGGCTTGCTAGGTTTGCCTGGTCCAGCCTCATTGACAGCACTAACGCGGAATTCGTATCTGCTGTTCTCAGTCAAGCCCTGTACTGTGTACTCGGTATTGGGTGTTGGGTAGTGGTTCACCTGAAGGAGAATTATAAGTGGGACATGTGAATCTTTGATATCATAGAAAAAAACACTTATTATTTTCAAAAATTGCAACTTCTAAACAGGACGTTTTTCCGAATATTTGGACAGCTGACTCGATTCTTGTTTCTAAACAGCATAGGTTCTTAGATATCATGATAACCCAGTACTGAAAAAGGTGTAATAGTATCACATTTATGCATATATTAATGTGCTACATCGAAAATATTTTATTACAGGTAATTAGAAGTTTCACAGTAAAAATGTTACAGCGTACTATGTACCTTAGAATAACAAAGGCTCCAAGTATTTTACATTTTATATTGCATTAGATGATAATATGATCAGATATACTGTATTTACATGCAAGAACAAGAATTTAATGTAGGATAATCAACTTACCCTTATCCATTCACCGCCTCTCTCCCTCTTTTCAATGATGTAGCCAGTAACAGGACGTCCACCATTATTTGCAGGAGGTTTCCATTCAAGGGAGCAAGTGGAGGGGCTGTACCCAGTAATATCAGGTCTTTCTGGTGCATCTGGTGGATCGAAGGGATTCTTCGCCTCGACAGGTTTGCCCTCCAATGGCTCAGAAACGCCGTACATATTCTCAGCTCGGACACGGAACTTGTACTTTTTGCCTTCCTCAAGACCCTGATAATAACATTCAGATGTAAGAAATCTATATATCATGTATATGAGAAGGATATATAAAGCTATGGTAATAGCTAAATGAGGGCTTGTTCTTATTCAAGGATAACTCCACAGTGTTAGACGTACATGAAGTTTTCCAACTGTAATAAAAAGAAAAGGCTATCGACATAATATAAATGCATAGCTGCGAAAAAATTTACACACATATGAATCGCAGTTGCATGAATGAAAATAGAAATAATTATCACCTCCGTGTAAATCAAGAACCATGAGATGACATAATATGAAGGAATACCAGAGTACTGTGAGTTCAGTATAAGTAACTATGCATGAAAGGGAAACTTTCCAAGCATTATAAGTCTATCTTTAAAGAAACTAGAGTTAAAAATAGAACACATACCTTGACAGTGAATGAGCACTTGGGACAAAAGCCTGGAACGACCTTCCACATGTCATACGCAGCTTCTGTCTTTTCTACCACGTAGCCAGTGACCTCAGAGCCACCATCATCTTGTGGTGGTTTCCAGGACAGAGATATGGTATGAGCCGTTATATCAGTGGGTGAAAGAGGACCAATCGGAGGACCAGGCTTATCTACAACAATCACCTGGTGTTGTAAAGGGAGATAAATCCACATTATTAATTACAACGGCATTCAGTCAATATCCTCGCAAACACAAATCAAATGTAATGAACAGCAAAAAATGGTGTTAACATGAGATTCAATCTATGGTAACGCTCGCTAGCTTTGAAAGAGAAGACTGAATCTTGTTTCTATTATATTATAATGTCAAAATTATTTAATCACAAGAAACTATGAATATGATAAGTTACTGTGCATATATAAAAATCAAAGCAACTCTAAAATTTAGAATGAACTATACAGATCTGACAATGACCAATATGCTTTTACATAACATATTTCTATGATATGGTCATCAGTATGCCAAAACACTTTAGCATTATAACACACTTACCTCAATATCAGCAGAGTCCTTGCCATAGGCATTCTCTGCTGTAATCTTGTAGGTACCAGAGTCCTCTCGACGAGATTTGTCTATGAAGAGGCGAGTGTGGTCGTTGGTTGTTTCCATCTAATAAAGAATAACAGAGACTTACTTTTAAGATCTTTTAAAGAATGTATCATATCCGTTGTGTAAAAGTTGAATGTACCAATTCATATGAGGCATGCATATATACATGCATACTGAAATAGCCTTTACCAAGTAATATATTTCAATAAATATTGAACTACTTACAGATGTCCTCTTCGTGGGTTCAACCTTCTTGTTGGCCTTGGTCCATTCGCATGCTGGTTGAGGAGCACCAGACATGGGGATCTTGATGTCGATGGGTTCTCCTGCACGAACCTTCAATTTCTTGCCCAAGAGTCCATCCAGGTACAATTTAGGTGCCTCTGTTTTGTTAGTGAACGCAAGATAAATATGAGTGATAATCAAGAAAAAATAGTATAAATATGCAGTGTTTATAGAATGAAGAATTATATAAGAATGCCAACTTACCACGCATAGGTTTGGCAGCAATAGGATGTGATGGTTCAGAGGGCTCTGAAGATCCCATTTTGTTATTAGCAATAATACGATACTGGTACTGTTCGCCTTCCAGAACAGTGTCATCCAAAAACTCAGTGAAACGAATAGGATCCCGGCTGATCTTTTTCCATCTACCAGAGTGGATACCGCAACGTTCCACGTCATAGCCAGTGATAGGGGAACCACCAGTAGAACGAGGAGCGGTCCAAGAGATCTTGATAAAGTCTTTGTCCGAATCGATGCAGTTGGGACGTCCAGGGCGACCAGGTACATCTGCGGATTTAGTGGTAAAGAACACAAAAGTAAACATTAATGCTTTTGCACAATGAAGTTCATATCTTACTTTATATATACCTACGATTTAATATCAGACGGTTGATCCTTAAAATATAGCATCATTTGCATCTCAACAATGATATGAAGGTCATCATAATAATCTCCCTAAATTATAAGGGGGCATTTTGTTCTAACAACGTTTGTTAATGTAAGATAGCAAATTATGAAAAGTGACTTGTGTTTGTAATGCTCAAACTTTCTGTACATATAAATAAATAAATAAATTAATTAATTAATAAATATAAATTAATAAAATATATACTCTTCAAATTTAATAATCAATTAATTGAAGCTGGATCATTTGTATTTAAAAACAGAAAATAAAGGTTAATTTGGTAAACCAGCCTAAAGAGTATTTTAATGTTCATTTCTTTTTATTCATCCTGGCATCATCTGACAATGTCTATTAATCTGGGGAATTGTGCCTACCTGCAGATGACTTTGCCGTGACAGGCTTGTCCGATACTAAGGGCTCTCCTCGGCCCTGCATGTTCTCAGCCATGACTCTAAACTCATATTTATTGCCCTCCAAAAGACGAGGAACAGTGGCATGGTTGTTCTTGGGATCAACCCAGCTGACAGCTGGTACCCAACCACCACCATGAGTTATGTCACGTTTTTCTATTACATAGCCACTGTAAAGAAATGTATAATAGCAGAGGTCAACAGTAATTAAACCCTACAGTAGATACAATTCCTTTACACGAGATAATGATCAAGGATATACAATACATAATATAAAATTATATTTATAGCCACAAATTCTTACTGACTTCTCCTTACAATGCTCTGTGCATTTATAAAAGTAAATCATTAATTAATGCAGACTGTGAAGGTATTAACACAATGTACAGTATGGCTAAATAAATCTTTGTAATAAACTTGTCATACGTTATCAAGTTGGTAAGTAATTCTCTTTAAACTACAAGGCAATATTAAATAAGGTAAAAACTAGATTCCACACAAAATAATCTTTAAACTCACGTGATGGGACTGCCACCATCATCCTTAGGTGGCTTCCAAGAGATGATAACATTGTTAGCTTGCACTTCCTCATATACCATTGGTCCCTCTGGTGGTCCAGGGGTGTCTAGCACAATGACTTGGAAGGTGGCTTCATCTTGGCCACTCTCGTTCTTGACTCTTACCCTGAACTCTCCAGAGTCTCCTCGGACAGTATTTACAGCATGCAAGATGGTATGGTTGTTGATGGCTGTAATGGTGTGCCTAACATCATCCATAAGTTCCCGGTCATCACTGAACCAGAACACATCAGGCTGAGGCTCACCAATGAAGTCAACATCAACGTGCAGTACCTGACCAGCCTTGATCCGCACATCATACAGTGGACCAAGAATTCTAGGAGCCACTGCAAAGTAAACAGATGGTATTTATTTTTATCGTAGGTATGATAAAGCAATATACATTCTGTACCTCACTGATAGAACATGTAGTTAACACCAGACTTTATTAAAATTTATAATACTTTGGCAATGCTTACATTAGCATTTTTCAATGTATTTTCTACTTACAATTGCGAGGTCGACAAATGACACCATCAGATGGTTCAGAGGGCTCGGACTGTCCAACTTTGTTGACAGCAATGATACGGAATTCATATTCCTGACCCTCTGTAAGATTTGGAACAGTTCCTTTGCAATCTGGAGAAGGAAGACGAACGGCTGTCTGCCAGTATGGAGAGCCACGTTCCTTCTTTTGGATGATATAGCCAGTGATCGGAGCACCTCCATCATTCGTTGGTGGAGTCCATTCCAAATCTACATGGTCAATATCCCAGTCAACTGGGTTGGGGCGACCTGGTGGGCTAGGCTCATCTATGGAAGAGAATTTGGGAAATCAGAAAAGATAAACATACATGCACACAAATACACACACACGCACACAAATGCACTCACACTCATCTATATGTTCAAATTGATATTTATATGTATTCTTAATTAAAGAATACAGTAAATTAGTTGAACTATAGATAGATCTCTTTAGTGAATATTTGCTTAGAAGTTATGAAATGCTGGTATTATTACAAATGCCACTATAACAGTTGTAGAGGTTCAATTACTCACCGACGGCATTCTTTGCAATAATGCTCTTGTCGGTGCAAAGAGGCTCAGATTCGCCAATAGCATTGACAGCTTTAACACGAAAATGATACTCCTTCATGTGGACAAGACCATGGATATCAGCCATGAGTCCAGCCACCTCAGCTGCTTCAGTCCATGTGCCTCGAGACATATCCATTTTTTCCACCAAGTAATGCAAGATTGGTGAGCCACCATCATCAATGGGAGGCTTGAACGTTACCTTGCATCCTTCACGTGTAACATCATAGACATTCAGTGGCCCCTCTGGTCGGCTAGGCTTATCAAGTACTATAACGGTGCCTGAAGCAGATACCTTGCCTAGCTCATTCTCAAGAGTAAGGGTGTAAATACCACTATCGGTACGCTGAGCGAAAGGAATATCCAGGATAGTCTGCTTGCCATATGTTTGCATATCAACACGATCAGATTCCTCCAGGACCTTTCCATTGACGGTCCAGGTAACTTTGGGCCTTGGAGCACCTCTAATTGGCACAGTGTAATTAAGGCGGGTGTTAGCCTTAATGACCAGATCCTCCAAATTTTTGGTATCAATTCCAGGCTTTTCATAGCGAGCCTTGCAGACAATTGGCTGTGATGCATCAGATGGTTCAGAGTTGCCAGCCTTGTTAACAGCAATTACACGGAATTGATATTCTTCTCCCTCAGTAAGGTCAGGCACAGATGCCTTTGGTCCATGTTTTGCAGACACTTCAGCGGCCTTTTCCCATGGCCCAAAACGTTTTCTCTTTTCTATGATCCAATCAGTGATAGGAGCACCTCCATCATTCCTAGGTTCAGTCCATTGCAGATCAACGCGGTCCTTATCCCAGTCCATTATCTCAGGTGCACCAGGTTTGCTTGGCTTGGTGTAAGGATCCTTTGCTGTAATAGTCTCCATACCAACAAGAGGAGGACCTTGGCCTTGGCGATTTACTGCAGACACTCTAAATTTGTAATCGTGTCCTTCAATGAGATTGTCAACATTATAGCTTAATCCTTTAACATCACCACATGGGACCCATCTCATGGTCTCTGTGTCCATTTTCTCAATTACATATTGAATTATTTCAGACCCACCATCATCTTTTGGAGGTTTCCAGGCTACAGTGCAACCAGTTCGAGAAATATTTGAGTGCTTAATTGGTCCTTCTGGCATACCAGGCACATCAAGAACTGTGATATTACAAGTGCAGGTATCTTCTCCATTCTTGTTACGGGCATTCAAAGTGTAAGATCCCGTATCAGATCGCTTACACTCATTTATCTTTATGGTAGTTGTGTAATCCTCATTTATGATAGCGAGGCGACTTGATGGATACAAGTCATTGTCCTGTACCTTCCACTGCTTTGTTGCAGGTGGCTCACCCATTACTGGCACTGGTAAGTTAAGATTTTCCCCAGCCTTGATCCTAACTTCAACCATGGCATTACGGTCAATGCGAGGAGGAACTGTAAAAGAAGTTCAGTATCATTATGTGGTTAAAAAAAGATAAATAAAATGACTGAATATAACATTAGATACTGGTCAAAAAGTATTTGAATACTGAATGCCATCAAAGTAAACCATGTCGTTTTTAAAAGCTTTAATATGCTATCACAAAAGAATTATTTTCATATAATATTCAAAGGTGGTTATTAATAACACATACAATGATAAGGAGAGAAACAAAAACTGAGCACACTTACGATTCTTGGGACGTGCAACATGAGGATTAGTTGGTTCAGATGGATCTCCAGGACCAGCCTTGTTTACAGCAACGACACGGAATTCGTAAACATTGCCTTCAATAAGATCAGGTACATGAGCCTTAAGCTGATCTCCATCTACCTTTGCACATTTATCCCACAGTGGGCTGCAAAGAAAATAATACAACTTTTAGTTCCACAATTTAAAATATATTGAACCAGAGTTCTATCTTTTCCAGACGTGAGTGGAATAAGTTCCGAATTTTTTTACGTTTTATGTGTCACTATTAGTCTCCATTTGGAGGTGGCGGACACAGACGGACTGATTTTAGGGAATTAAGGCTTGATGCCCTCCCTATCCCCGGCTATGTGCTCAAACACTAGTCCGTCACCCCCTGAGTCAAGCTTTCTACCGCTATGCTTCGTCAGTTCCAGGAATAAGTTCCTTAAGAGAGTCTAAACTGAATTACATATTGGTTCCTAAAAAGAAATCAAAATGCCTCTATATCAACATAATAGTTGAAAGAGAATTTATGTAAAGGATTATGTTAAAAAGGGAAAATAGACTTCAGGGTAGCATATGAATGATGTGAATAAAAAGATATGGGAACGAGAAGAGATACTATATCAGCAACTAGAGAAAATATCGTCCCAACTGAAGAAAACACAAATAAAACCCTTTACTAGGTTCATAAAACCAACAAGAGTATCTAATGGGAAAAGGTAAAGAGAAAAAAACATTGTCTAACGGTCAAAATTATGAAATACTTGTATTTCTTGTGAAAAGCGTTCTTCTCCTTCTTAACAGCACTACATAAAAATGTAGCTAAAGGCCTACCCCTTAAAAAGAGCAAAATATTGTTGAACTCTATTTCTACTTATGAATATACTTTAAAAGAAAATAATTGCAATATTTCTATGCAATCACACAATTTTAAAAACAATGTCGCTACAATGTAACAACTAATGAATGAACATTCAAGCTCCTTATATTCATGCAATATATTTCCCCACTTTTATCATTACAAAATATTAACAGCCTAATTAAGGGGAAAAGCAAGTAAGTTTTTAACATACCAAATAATTTGTATCACTAGCACGTACTCTACACAACAGAGATGAAGCTCTGTTTATAAGCATAGCAGTTCAAGTGTGTGTGCATTGTAGGTAGTGATGTTAGCAGAAAAATTTACAGTAGTATTTATACTTAAGCGATGGAATTTGTGTGGAGAAAACGCATGTCTTAAAAATGGTATAAAAGTTGTGAATTACGAGACACAGTGATGTCGAGGTCTCATGAAGTAGCAGCGAGAAGGGGTTTGTAAAGCAACAGGGAAATAAGATTTCTATGAGTACTAGAGATCCATTCCTTAAATATACAGTTGGCAAATAAACAAATACAATGCCATGGACTTTTATAAGGGGAATCGTCATGGTTATTTGAATGGCAGACATAAAATATGGGAGATAGAAATATATCACAGATTACAATGATATACTGAACAGCTTTAAACCATTTCCAAAACATGTCCTGAAACTTAAGATTGAAACAACTCTACATATTGCGCAAAGACAGTAGTAAAATGATTAGAGTTAAAGGCGGCAAAAAAATCTCGACCTGAGATTCTTTACCTCAGTTCATCAGGGCTGAATTTTTTCATGTGACCGAATCTGTAAATATCAGGGATGATAATAATACTAGAGACATTTAGTCATATGAATGGTATACCTGTTTACTTTGGCATGGAAACTTCATTAACGAATTGCTCTCTACGCAGCCAATATATTTCTTCATTATTTGCCTTTTTCTTACTATGCAATTATTTTGAAGATGACTTCATAGAGAATTACAACTGATGAAAACTAAAATTGTCGCCTGATGCACATTGTATTTAGATTTTCGCCATAGTTATATATTTATAACTGTTTATAAGTAAATAAAGCTTTAATAAAAAAAAATCAGGGAGAAACAAAGGACATAAAAAGGTTGGCATTTTTATATTAAACTGGGGATTTGTAGTGTTATTTTATTTGTTGGTGCTACATGACTTATGATAATGAAATAGCATACAAGATGTGAGAATGGTTATAAATCAGTATACCAATAGAAAGAGAAATATATGTGAAATATTACATGGCTATCTTTTGATATGTAAAGAAGGTTCTTACATAGAAAGGGTTTTCAAAATCCATTAGAAAATGGGAACTCCAGCTAAAACACGTCAATACACAGTTTTAAAACATTTACACTTAACAAATATGAAAAACTACTTGACTGCGTTTTGAATATCTTATGAGAAATTTATTAGAAAATGCTTCTTTTTTCAAAAATGGATGCGGATATTATTATATAATGACAATATCAAACAACACGATCCTTTGACTTACTTATACTTGTCCCTCTTTTCTATGATATAGCTTGTGATGGGTGATCCGCCATCAGTTTCAGGTTTCTTCCATTCCAGATCCACAAAGTCACAGTCAAAGTCAACGATTTTAATATCTTTAGGCGCGCTTGGTGGATCTATCAGAAAGAAAAAATCCATCAAGCATCTCTAGAAATCATTTGACTGATTATGTGCATTATCAATGAAAAGAGCAATCACACGATAAATATGATTAATAAACAATAATATCTTGCAACATACCGAAAGGATTCTTAGCCTCAATAGCTGTCTGGGTTGTTAGGGGATCAGATACTCCAAGACGATTGACAGCCTTTACACGGAACTTATATCTACGTCCAGGAGTTAGATCTTCCACCTCAAAGCTTGTTTCTTTTCCTTTAGTTTCACCAGCAGGTACCCACCTACCAGTTGCTTCATCCATCTTTTCAACTATGTAGTGATCAATGGGGCAGCCACCATCATCAGCAGGTGGTTTCCAGTCAAGTTTGCATCCCTCAGCATAGACTTCAGAAACCTTTAGTGGTCCCATAGGTGCACCAGGTTTATCTGATAAATATGATTGTATAGTTAGTATCCAATAATAATTATAGAATGTATATTCAAACTACGCAATTTTCAGGTGGATTAACATTATATCATGGTTATCAAAAAATCCTATAATCATCAATTTCTAAACAGTCAATTACCCATACACATCATGTTGTTGGAACTTACCAAGGATAATGACTTCGACGTCTGCAGAGTCTTTGCCATTGCAGTTTTCAGCAGTAATTGTGTATGTGCCACTCTCTGCTCTCGTGCCACTTGTAACCTTCAGCTTAGTGTTGTAGTCAATGTATTTGGCCAAGATAGCACCACCAGGCTTAACTTCCTTCTTATTAAGGAACCACTTCTTATCAGGAACAGGCTCTCCAGTAACATTGACGTCAAAGGAGAAGCTCTGGCCAGCCTTAATACGCACTGGGTTAAGATTTGTGCGATCAATTTTGGGAGGCATATTTCGGGCCTTGACGGTAACAGGTGGCGTGCAGTCAGATGGCAAACCTGGACCAGCTGCATTTACAGCACGGACACGGAACTCATAGGTTTCATTTTCAATCAAATCTGGCACCATGCATGCTGTCTTGGAAGCAGGAACTTCACAAGCTTTATCCCATCCACCATATTTGTCTTTCTTCTCAATGATGTACTTCTGAATAGGTGCTCCACCATCAGACTTGGGAGGATCCCATTTGAGATCAACTTTATTCTGATCATAGTCAGCTACCTTGAGATTCTCAGGTTTTCCAGGTTCCTCTGCAATAAGAAGTATATATGTATATTAACTTTACTGTCTTATAAATATCCTCATCTTGCATAATAATTCAAGTACTGTATAGTATACATGATTATAAAAACATATATAAAAGTCACACTTACCATATGGATCCTTTGCCAAAACTGGTTCCTCAGCATTCAAAGGATCTGATTCACCCTCATTATTTACAGCTCTTACTCGGAACTGATATTCATTACCAGGGGTAAGGTTATTAAGTTCAAGAGTAGGTTCAGGACCAGTTGTACGTCCAGCAGGAACCCACAAACCAGTATTAGGGTCCAGCTTTTCCACTTGGTAGTATTCAATGGGGCTACCGCCATCATCCTTAGGGCGTTTCCATTTGAGTTTACAGCCAGTACCACGGACATCAGAAACTTTAATAGGCCCTTCAGGAGGATCTGGCTTATCTGTTACTGTCACACGAACTGTCACAGTGTCTTTACCAGAGCTGTTGGTAGCAGTAATGGTGTATTCACCAGAGTCTCCTCGAACTGACTCACGGATTATCAACTTAGAGTTATAATCTACGTTGTTGATTTGGCAGTGTTTGCTGGGGACAAGTTTGCGATTATCATAAGTCCAAACAACATCTGGGGGTGGTTCACCAGAAATGTCGACATCATACTTCAACATGGAGCCAGCAGATATTTTGATGTCCCGAAGGTTTTTGCGGTCAATCTTTGGAGGAACTGCAAAAAGGATACAACTTATGTATAATACGCATACACATCATATTGCTAACATGCCAATTTGTAATCCAATTATGCAATGTCACTCGAATCTGAGCGTGAGATTATGTGATTTTTTAATGAAAAGAACACAAAAAAATCTCAGTATTCATCGATACACATATATTACCTTTAAAGATGTGTAAAAAAAAAATTGTAAAAGAATGGCACACAGTCATGCTATATCTTGCCACCAAGACATATAACAGTCCCACATGTTGGATAAACATCCAAATTTCAACTTGGCGAATATCACTTGCCATATTTATGATTGGAATAAAAATAAAGAGGTAAAGAAAAGAGATCTCTGAAACTAAATATGAATATTCACCTTAATAATAAGCAACTTACCAAATCTTGCTTTGGCAGTGATAGTCTTGCTTGGGTCTCCAGGTTCACCAGGGCCAGCTTTGTTGACGGCAATGATTCGGAATTGATACTCCATTCCTTCTGTGAGATTTGGAGCTGTTCCCTTAGTAAGCGAACTGTCTGTCTCACAGGCTTTCTCCCAAATGTTACTGAAGTGATCAAAAGTCAATTATTACTGACTGTCGTGTCATGTATTGTGTGATTCTGATTATCAAATTAGTGAAATACACAAAGAGCAATTCAAAATAGAGACCATATCTCTTGAACAGAATAATGAACATGGAAAATCATATTTAGAAAACAAACAAAAAAATTAACTATACAACAAAATGCATCTGTAATAATACTGATATACCACAAAGGTGTATTGAGAAATACTTACGTGTATTTGTCCCTCTTTTCAATGATATAATGAGTAATAGGAGCACCACCATCTTCTAAAGGCTCACTCCATTCAAGGTCGATCTTGGTGGCATCCCAGTCAGTAGCCCTAGGAATACCTGGTTTGCCAGGAACTGTGAATGGATCCTTAGCAATGATAGGATTAAGAGTTGCCAGAGGCTCAGATTCACCTTCCTTATTGAAAGCTTTTACACGGAATTCATACTCATGACCGGGAGTCAAGTCTGTTACCTCCATTTCTGGGTTGGGACTCTTGCCTACAGGTAACCATAGACCCATGTCTGGATCAAACTTCTCAACAATGTAACCTTCAACAGGTACACCTCCATCATCCTTTGGTGGATTCCATTTCAATTTGCAGCCTTCCTTGTGAATGTCTGACACATCCAAAGGCCCCTCTGGCTTACCAGGCTTGGAGATTACAGTAATGGTGATCTCTGCTTCATCTTTACCATGTGGGTTAGTTGCTACAATCTTGTACTTGCCAGAATGTTTCCTAAGAGGATCATCATTAATGTACTTGGAGTTATAGGGTACATTCTTGATTGATATAACGCTGGTCTCCTTGACTGTCTTCTTGCCATGGTACCATTCGACCTCTGGAGGAGGTTCACCAATGATCTTGACATCAATGAGAATTGGCTCACCTTCTCGAACGGTGATATCTTTTAAGGTTTTTCGGTCAATTTTGGGTGGCACTGTAAAAGAGAAATGTATGCTGTCATATATCTAAAATGAAGATAAGAGAAGCTTAAGCAACAAATATATCATAAACAAGGAGAAAATTCATGTCAATATATATACTTACACTTCCTAGGTTTGCAAGTGACTGGCTTGCTAGATTCTGATGGTTCAGATGGTCCAGCCTCATTCACTGCACGGACTCTGAACTCATAAGTTTCACCCTCGTCTAGGTCATTTACACGACCTTTAGGTATGTCACCCTTGACTTCTGCTGCCTTTATCCACCTGCCAGAGAGTTCATCACGCTTTTCAATAATATAGCCAGTGATAGGAGATCCATTGTCCCTTGCAGGTTTTTCCCACTTCAGTTCAACGAAGTCCTTATCCCAGTCAGTGGGCTCAGGTTTGCCAGGAGGGTCTGGTGGGTCAAATGGATTCTTGGCAACAATTGTGTCAAGACCTTCAAGAGGCTCTGATTCACCTTCACTGTTGATTGCTGACACACGGAATTTATACTCGTGCATAGGTTCCAAGTTTTCAACTTCCATGGTTGGTTCCTTGGACCTGCCCACAGGTACCCATCGACCAGTTTCTGTATCCATTTTCTCAACAATATATTGTTCGATTGGTGCACCTCCATCATCAAGTGGCTCTTTCCACCTCAAGGTACATCCTTCCTTGTGGACATCTGATACCTTAAGTGGTCCCTCTGGTTTTCCAGGCTTGTCTGAAGATAAAAGTAGTACAATTTTATCAATGAATAACTACCATAGCACATATATAGAATATACAGTATATGCTTAGTCATGAAATATAATGCTTAGAAATTCTTATTCAATGTAGAAATAACACAATTAAGAGTTTAGGAAGCAATAAAATCTTACTTACCAAGCACAGTTACTTCAATGGTATGCTCGTCATGACCAGCAGAGTTATCGGCCTTGATAACAAAAGTGCCGTTGTGTGCTCTGGTACAATTGGCAATAACAAGTTTAGTTCGATGATCTTCCTCATCAATCTTAATACCATCCTTTTCATTTTCTTGTCTTGCTTTGTTGATGAACCAGCATTTCTTTGGCACAGGTTCACCAGTCACTCTAGCATCAAGTTTGATCATCTGGCCAGCACGTACCTTGATGTCATCAAGGTTTGTGCGGTCGATTACTGGAGCCACTGTTGGCAAGCAAAATTACTTAGCAACAAATCAAAATGTCATAAATATTGACAATCTATGAAAGATTACCATTAGACTTAGTGATAAATAGAAAATGAGTAAGGAACTGAGGTACAGAAATAAGTTGTGTAATGGACAACGAAAATTACTTACAGAACTTTGCCTTTGCAGTGAAGTTGTCTGATGGGTCTGATGGCTTACTCTGGCCTGCCTTATTAACCGCCTTGACTCGGAACTGATATGTCTGGCCTTCAGAAAGGTCATTTACTTTGCCTTCACACTTATCAGACTTAGTTTCACAATGTTTGACCCACTTGCTGGAGAAAGCATCCTTGCGTTCAATAATATAGTGAGATATGGGAGCACCACCATCACTCTCAGGTGCTTTCCATTTCAGTTCACACCATGTCTTGTCATAATCCTTTACTTCAGGTTTACCAGGCTTGCTTGGAGGATCTGAGAAAAGATAGCATAGATTATTTGTACAATAAACACAGTATTTATGAGCGAACTGCCTAATGTTTATAATGAAAAATTAAGCATACGGTATTAATATAGCAAAAACAAAGTAATTTCAATTAAGACATAACAATACTAAGTTTGCTGGGAATAGCACTCTGCTCAAGTGAATTTTGTATATAGTAAAAGTTTAAACACCTTTAGATACTAGTTACACTTTGCTTTACAAAGAGCAAGGATTTTACAATGAGGTGTTGTACATTCTGTAATAACTGAAGAGAAGTGAGATAAGTGCTAAGGTATTTTGGAAAAATCTCAATATTCTAATAATTGGTCAAGAAGTTGCTTTTTAATCAACCAGGGACTATTTTAGTCACTGCATAAGGGTGAATATTAATTCAGAGACTTTCATTGATGACATGCTGTGTTAGCGTAATTTTGCACATCCTTGAGACCAAAATACTCGTATAGCATACAAACTCTTAAGTATTAAAATGAATTTTCAATAAATATATTTGTGTTGGAGATGGTAGCTTATATATAGTGATTTATAATTCTTATAAGAACCTTACCAAATGGATTTTTTGCCTTGGTTGGCACATCCGTTTCAAGGGGTTCAGACTCTCCCTCGGAGTTCACAGCCTTAACACGGAACATATAATCCTTGCCTTCCATGAGACCTGGTACCTCTGCTTCAGGATGCTGTAAGAATTAGTATGATAATGCTTGCTTTATATTCACAATATAATAATACATAATATTGTAATATAATAAAGAAAATTCTGGATGATTTTCTACAGTAAGCTAGTGAACTGCAAGGATGGACAAGTATTTATTTACCTTGGATTCCAATACTGGTACCCAGCGTCCAGTATCCACATCCATCTTCTCAACAACATAATGGTCAATTGGCTCACCACCATCATCTTCTGGAGGCTCCCATTTCAGCTTAGCTGATTCAGCCGTTACATCAGAGACCTTGAGTGGACCCTTTGGTTTTCCAGGTTTACCTGTTCGAGAACAGAAAAATATTTATTTACCATACATTTTCACCTTTCTATTGGCCAATAAGAAAATAAAATACAGATCAATATGAAAAAAAAAATCAAACAATGATAAAAAACGTACCAATGACAATAAGTTCCAGCTCAGCTTCATCAGTGCCAGAATCATTCTTAGCTGTAATTTTATAGATGCCAGTGTCAGACCGCTTGGCTTTCTTCAGATTCATAATGGAAAGATGTTCCTCACTTGAGAGGGTCATGCGGTCGTTCCTGATTGGTTCACCATTGAAGGTCCAGGTAACTGTAGGGTCTGGTTCACCTTCTACCTTCACTTCATTGTTAAAAGTGATGCCAGACCTAATGGTCTTGCGGCCAAGGTTCTTGCGGTCAATATGAGGTGCCACTAGTCGAAAAAAAATAAAGTTAAGAAAATATCAACATAATATATGATTTAAAATAACTATATATTGAAATATTTGGAAAGCATTGGTGTCTATATAAAGCCTATAAAACTGCATGTAAAATAAAGTTTTAAATCTGTAATAATTCAGGAAAAGACATTACTACTAAATCGAAAGACTCACAGAATCTAGGCTTGCAGATGACAGAATCCGATGGATCAGAGGGCTCAGATGGTCCAGCCTTGTTCTCAGCAATAACTCTGAACTGGTATTCGTGGTCTGGTGTAACATCAGTAACTCGTGTCTTGGTCTTGTCACCTGTGCACGATCCACAAGGAGTCCAGCCCCGAGTAGACTGCAAGAGAAATGGGAAAGCAAAATTATATGTAGAAAGTTATAATAACACAAAAAGCATTGCTGCAAGCATTCTGTTTACATTTGGGACAATTTTTTGAGCTAATCTAACAGTTTTCTAATTTTTCATATATCTTTCTTTTACAAATTTACAATACTCCAAGGTTTTCCTTTGATTATACCAAACAATTGCTAGCTCTCTCAGTCTCATTAAGGTTTCATTTCCCAAATTTACCCAGTAATCTTAAATTATTTCATATACGTACCATATCTCTCTTCTCAATTATGTATTTAGTGATAGGAGCACCCCCATCGTCCTTAGGCTTGGTCCATTCAAGCTCAACAAAGTCCCTATCCCAGTTCAAGGGCTTTGGTTTGCCAGGTTTGCTTGGTGGATCTGAAATGCACAGCAAGATTAAAAATAATACGATATGAAATATTCAGAAATTTGACGATGACTGTAGCACTTAAAAAGATATGAAGATGCTTGGTCATCATATAAAAATTAGCATTCCAGTATTAAGATCATCAAGTAAAGCTATGCAGTAATATTAAAAAAGCATTAGACCTCATTCTTCTCTTGTTTTTACAGTCATTGGCTTTTTAACTTAGATTTTTATTCAAAGAAAGGAATATTTCTTACCAAATGGATTCTTAGCAATGATGGCTTGATCTGCTTCAAGTGGTTCAGATTCACCTTCAGCATTAACAGCCTTGACACGGAACTTGTACTTCTTGCCTTCCTGAAGGCCAGTGACATCGTACTCAGGTACTTTACTCTCGCCACATGGCATCCATTGGCCTGTCACAGGATCTAATTTCTCAATCTAGAGAAGATGATAAGGTTTTATTTTTTAAAAAGCATGTAGCATTACCAGCAAATATAGTGTAGAGGAAACATATTATAAGAAAGTTAAGAAGATCGAATCTTTTTTTTAAAGTATATGCATTTATAAGACCTACATTAAAACATTGAAATAACTAAGAGAAAACTAAGCATCAAGCCATAATTAAATTCAGTTGTGATACTTATAGAATGGCTGCCAAAGAAAATATACGAAACACTCAAAAGAAAGTTACAAATAGGACAAATAACACCTCTGTATAAATACTTATATTAATACATTGTAAATTTACCTGATAATGGTCAATTGGGTGTCCACCATCATCTTCAGGCTTCTTCCACTTCAATTTGCACCCGTTTGCCTTCACATCAGATACCTCCAGAGGACCCATGGGTTTGCTTGGAGGACCTACGGTACAGAAAAGAAAGATATCAATACAAACTAATAATTTGAGAATATGAATATGAAATTTGGTATATGATCTATTTTATGAATTACATACACTTCAAAATATATTTGATATCATCAATCACTGCCAACAGAATGTTAAGTGAAAGCAAGAAATGTGGATTTCAAACTAATACAGATGAGAATATTACTTACCAAGAACAGTGAGATCAATTTGCACAGAGTCCTCGCCATGCTTGTTCTTGGCTGTGAGAATATACTTTCCTGTCATGTTCCTCTGGGCTTTCATAATGAGTATTTTGGTATTGTTGCCCGAAGCATCTACACGCATTTGATCCCTAGTAACCAACTCCTGTTCAGGGAAATCGAGGAGGGTCTGTTTTGGTGGTGCATAGGAATAGAACCGCAGGAAATAAAAAGATGATTGGGTTGGGATCGAAAAGGAAGAAGGTAGGGAATAGGAATATATAAATAGGAAGACGGATGGTGTAAGGGATCAGAGAAACCATGATATGGGAAGGAAAACAGCACCAATGGATTCATCATAATCACAGTCAGAGATGGTCGACGTAGCCAGATGTCAGCATCAGTACCGATGTAGGAGTTAGTTACCATCATCATCATCATCACCATCATTGCCATTCAGGGATGTTTAGTTTCATGTAAGAGAGCAGGGTTGTGATTTGGAGGGAAAAGAGAGAAGAAGAAAGAGAACATGCATTACTATTCATTCTTATTGACAATGATGCACTACTCATGACTAGCAGAGAGAAAGTCAGCCATATAGGGAAAAGGATGTTGCTAATGGTACTTTCTTTTATCTTAAAAGGACATATTATTAGATACAGAACTCTTCAATCATTGTATGATCAATTAAAACACCTGTTGGGAAAGAGGTTGATTTTATACAAACATGCTTTATAATTAAGATAACACAAAGTTACCCTTGAAATAACATTCACATATTAGAAAACAACAATACACAGACAAAATGAAGAGAAGTAATAACATATAGAGTACTAAGAAGTTATATCTCATGGAATCAGAAACAATAACTTCTCAGCAGATTCGAGAAAGGGGAATGTTTTACAGACCCGGATGTATACTGAAAACTTTCTTGAATAGTGATAATGTATACAATATGTAGGTATCCAGGTGAAACAAAACTATTCCTCGTATCAAAGCTAGCGAGGTAAAAGTGTTATGTAGTAAATATGACATTGCTTAACACTGCAGTGATAGAGAAAGGAAGGGAAAATGAAAAACAGAAAATTTGACAACAACAAAAAATGAGACAGTCGCAACACAGAAGAGATCACAAAATGTAGTAAGGATTCTGGCTGACTTTCTTAAATTACTGCTTTGTGAAGAATAAAATAGACAAAGATGCTCAGAGGGACTTCTGTCCAAGCTTCCAAAAATATTCATAATGGTAAAGATGATATATTTAGTCATAAGTGCAGAATTTACTGTAATGCCATAGATCCCTCTCAGCATAATCAACGTTAAAGCAAACACCAGAGTTGCATCCGCCTCCAGCAGACCTGCGATACTTGGTTAAAAAAAGTGAAGAGAAAGAGAAATAAAAGACAAAATTTTCTCATTAATTTGATCACCATGCAGGGATTTCTACTGCTCTCGACGACCTCAGTTCTCATGCATACATATCCAATTGTATGATTTCAGGGATACTATTAAATCTGTCGGTGCACTTTCTTTTTTTTCAGCTAAAATATGAAAATTTTTCAAAAGAATTAACTGTGTACTGTGATAAAACTTTTAAAAATTAGTATGACCTAATTTTGTTGTGAATTTGGCATGTAATTGTCACATCTTCATCAAACTGAAGCTTAACGTTTGCAATGCGTATCAGAGTACAGCAGTCTCGAATAAAAATGTAACCTTTCTTTGTAAAACATATTTGACACAATGAGGACTGCTGAAACATTTTCTGTTAGAAAAAATAATCATAAAATCATAAAAGAACATTATGGATAATGTTTGACGGTTTAGCAAATAAATATATCTACAGAACATTCATCAGCCGTTTCATATATGGGGATATAAATACTACTCATCAAGAGCATGACATTTACAAACACTCATCAGTCTTTGCATAATCTGGGACACGACTATTGCTCACCAGTAGCTTTAAATCTACAAAGCACTCATCAGCTTGTATTTTGGGAAGTGAAGTGTGTCCGCAAATAGCTTGAACACCAAACTGCACTCGCCAAATTTTGCATATTATGAGACATGAAACTTGTTCATCAGTAGTTTGAAATTCAAAGAGCACTCATCAGCAACTGCATATATTGAGACATGAATCTCAAGTCTGTTTACTTCTTAGAACAGATTTAATAGTATCCTGAAATCTAGAAAACAGTGTCATAAATGCATAACAAATATAATTCTCGATACAGTACATATGTCAATGACTGCATCCCCAAAACTGTCAGTTCATGAGGGTATATTAATGAAAAAGTTAACACAGATGCATATTCTTAAGATTTTAACACCATTTTCTTTATATCTTGTTTATTCTTAATGACTTATCAGGTACTTAATAGCATAAGCATTAGTTAATTATAGTACTTATAAAAATAATGTAAATGAGAGTAATTAGAATAGTCTTGCTCATATCATAAACTATCAAAAAGGAACTTTAATGCCAATTAATACTAATAACCAATTTGTGCTGAAGCTTCCTGTCAGAACAGAAGCCCAAGCTAGGAAAATATTTTGAGCGACATATGAACGGATATCAGAAAACTTTTGATAAGAGAATTTGATTTTGTTTACACATGTCTCTGTACAAACTGCCAGACAGAGCAATAACCTAAGCAACAAATCCCCAGTTATTACATGTATCAAAATTGAGTACAGTATGTTACGTTATGTAATCCACACATATGCACTTGAAAGTGAATTTAGGAATAAATATGATGAAAACAAGACCAAATAAACTGAACACATTCTTTTTTTATTGTTCTTAAATGCCCATTACACGTTTCGAAGTGCACATGCCATGTAATTACCATTTTATCGTTACTGATAATATGAAATTATTTACAAGATGGATTTTAATTATTAATTATATGTAATGACATTATAGCTAGTATTAAATGATACTATTATAAGTAAAATGACAGCTACACAATTTTTCTTATGTGTATTTAGTTAGTGTGATCATAACTACATAAAAAAGAAAATAATTTTAGCAATATAAATAGATACTAAAGCTACACAATGATTGATTTTTGTATACAGGCCAGTGTAAGATTACTTATTGGAACGATCGTGAAATGCATTTGAAAGAGATTTAAGCTGATATATAGATTGCGTCGTTATCCATAAACGAGTTATTTTAATTTAAATTTCGTAAGATTATATGAAAATGCAAAACATCTAAGAATAAAGAACATGCGAATGCACTAGACTACGAACTATATCTTGCGTTTTAGTAATCTTTGTATGCTATTACTGACAGCAAAAAAAAAAAAAGTAAAAGTATAGGAGAACAGTCTAGCAATAGCACAACAGATTTACAAAAAGCAAGTACTTGCATACCAGTTAAGAGAGTATACCATGCTGGTGCTGTAAGTACTTGAAGGCTTTCTAGAAGGTCTATATAGCCGCTGTTACTAAATACTTATAACTATGAGAGGTCATATTTTAGACCCAAATACATTCCAGTACTCAAAGTAGTACTAATGAATTAGCCTCCAAGTAGTCACTATTGGATGTTTGAAGAATGTGTATTGTATCACGTTAACATCCCTTGCAGTGGATATATGCAGATCTGCTATGGAATAATTACAACATATTTCTTCTTAGAAAACTTCCCTCTTAGATTTTAAATCACATTCTACCATGGCAGCATAATTAAGGAGCAAGACGAAATTAAGAAGAGGAATCTAAGAATTGCGGAGCTCTGTGCTCATAATCGATGTCCTTCAGCAAACACACATACATCCACAAATAGATACTACAATACAAAAAAAAAAGGTCAAGTTCTACAGTAACCAGGCTATAGAGTTTCTCGTTGGTATGTACTTGGCGTAAAATGATCAAGTAGCCAACTGCTAACCTGGTTTTCAAGATTTCGGTAAATAGGACAATGAAAAAGGGGAGGAAATAAGTCACATCAACGATGGTCCTTGATGCTGCATCTACCTTGCATACTCGTGATATGTAGGGCATGTTTTATTATTATTTTTTTCCAGTTTTCTTTGACTTTTTGTTCGCCTCAAGTTGCAGAAAAATCGTTAATGCAAGCATTTATATGCCTGTAAAATGGATCAGTGAATGTCTAAACAACAATGACTATTTCCTTTGAAAGAGTCAATGTGGTGGGTTTTATAAGAAGTAACGAAGAGGCTGCGAATGTCTTGTCAAGATTGAAAGGGAATTGTAGAGGTTGACTGACTTTATATGGAAGTGACACTGATAGGGGAAGGTAACCTTTAACGTTAATGCAATATAAATATCCTAAATAATCTTAAAAGAGGCTATTTGTTTAAAAGCTCTGCAATGTAAGAGAAAACATAAGCTAGAATAAGGTAATTTTGTACAGCTCATATTCATTAGCTGAAATTTTTATTTTGAAGGTTAGTGTTTGAATAAATTTAGAAATGAACTGGTTGCATAACAAATATTGATCAAAGAATAATTCTATATTACCTTCATGATATCAATTCTAAATATCTTGGAAATTAAATTTTTAGCCAAATTTACTCGAGAAAAAAATGAAATGTACAAAATTAACTTTTATAAATAATGATTGGGCTATCTTAATATCTATTTCTACTGTATTCTGTTTGTACTAGACCTACATCTTGTTAGGGCATACTTCCTAAAGTCTTAAGAAAATCAAAATAATAACTACAAAAAGAGAAAATAACTAAATTTAACAACTAAATGCAAGCAATAAAATATATTAAATAAATTCTAATATTATTAGTAGTCTTTCATAAAATTGGCAAGCTTAATAAAGTTCAAAATCAGAGATCAGAGAATTATAAATTGACTCAACTTAAAGAATGAATGATGAGAAATAGTCATGTGAATAACATAAGAAGAAAGAATATGCAAAAGAAAAATAAATAAATCAGTAAACCAGTTTATTGTACAATAAAATCATAAGCTCTAAAAACATCAGTGTAATCTGAGAGGTAGAGTAAATGCCTTATAACACTAAAAATAACTTTTGTTCCTGAAAAAAATGTTGGAATATATATTCTATCCTAGGAACGCATCTAAACATCATTAGCATAGGCTTGCCATTTAGCAATCAACTATGTCGCACCATCATCTGGTGACAAACTTTCCTAACATACTTCTATTCCCCTTAGATAAAGTTTTAAAAAGTCTACTCAAAGGAAGTTCCATATATATATATATACATATATATATATATATATATATATATATATATATATATATATATATATATATATATATATATATATATATATATATATATATATATATATATGTATATATATATGCAGTATATATTTAATTTCTTTCCTATAGAACATACCTTCTCATTGTGAGTCCACGTGTTAGTTGGTTTGGGCTCGCCGCTGATATCAATGTCATAGAGATATTGTTGTCCAACTTTGATGACCATATCCTTGACATTGGTGCGATCAATACGAGGTTTACCTGTGTTAATGTACGGTGAAAAAAGATTCATATTTTAAAGGATAAGACTCAAAAAAGTATGTAGAAAATAAGTGCACTGCAATCGTCATAAAAACAAAACTTAATGGCAAACTCTGCCAGCAAATTTTCAAGAAAGCTTATGGGAACGAGATGTGGCAGTGTGAAAACTTACGGTATCGGGCTCTAGCGGTGTGTGGTAGAGTAGAGTCAGAAGGTTCACCAACGCCAGCCTTGTTTACAGCTCTGACGCGGAACTCATACTTCTCTCCTTCAGTGAGACCCTTGACTGGACCCTGACATTTATTACCCTGAACTTTACCACACTCCACGAATTTCTGAAAAAATACAGTAGAGGTCATGCCGACCAGACCCCCTATCCATCAAACAAGGGACGTCGCCGGGCCCCAACCCCCCGGGGTCCCCCAGCAGCCGCCAGTCAGCTAACCCGTCTTGGCGGGAACCGACTCGACCTCGTGAAGCGAGCCAGCAGACCACGACTAGCCAGCCCCGCACGGCATAAAGAGCCAGATGGTGTACTGAGAGAGTTGAAATTATTACTTACATCTGAATTCTTGGGCTTCATTTCAATGACGTAGCCAGTGATTTCAGCACCACCATCCCTAATGGGAGGATCCCATTTCAGCTGAACACTGGTCTCATCATAATCAGTGATATCAGGGAGACCAGGTGGCCCTGGCTTGTCTGAACAGAGAATCAAAATAAATATTGTTATAGCACTATTCGATATAATATATAATACTTTCACTATAATTACACTCTAGTAGGTAATGTATCGGAAGCTAAAATTATAAAAACATATCCAATATGAGTATTTTTTTCAATTTGTATAACACAGTGACCATACCAAGGGATCATGCCTCAATAATGACATACAAGGAGGTGGGACAATCAATCAGAAAAGAACACTCACCGAATGGATCCTTTGCAACAATAGCCTTGTCACCATCCAATGGATCAGATTCACCCTCATCGTTGTGAGCCTTAACACGGAACTCATACTTCTTCAATGGTTCCAGGCCTGTGACCTCAAACTCAGTTGTATCACCATCACAGCGTCCGGCAGGTACCCAGCGACCTATTAGAAAAGAGTTGATTATTCAAATGAGAACACAGACATCAAGATTTTTATAAAATAAATCATTAATGCAGTACTACGGCCATTTTTCACTTATTTTAATAATCAGTAAAGCGTATATGTCTGATTCTGCACTCTTCTTTTTACAATATGAAAGACATTTCATGTGTGAGTAAAAAAATAAGCTTACCAGTAGTAACATCCATCTTTTCAATTACGTATCCGTCAAGAGGAACACCACCATCGTCCTTTGGAGCTTTCCACTTGAGCTTGCAGCCTTCCTTATGGATGCCAGAGATATCCAAGGGGCCTTCAGGCTTGCTGGGACGAGCTGAATTGATAGAAAATATATATCAATGATATCATTATGCATTAGTACTCATTTTAATAGTCATTTCTTATCTGTTCTCTCGTAACATGTGTAATGATATGAAACCACTATTTAGTTTGAATACTGATGTACTACAAGGAAGGCCTCAAAGAAATGTTAAAATGCTCCGATATCCTTACCCAAGACAACAAGTTCAAGAGTAGCCTCATCTGAACCGGAGTCATTCTTAGCCGAGATGGTGTAAATGCCAGTTTGGCTTCTCTCAGCTTCAGTGATATTAAACTTAGTAAGGTGATCTTCACCTTGGATTATATAGTTTCCTCCTGTTTCCAGCTGATAAAAGAATATCATAAATAAATTTAGTTATTGGCTACCTTTATACTATTTATCGGTGTATGAGTCTTCAAAATCTTATGTTAATGCTCCGTTAATACTATTAACTGTAGGTATATCTGCAGCCATTTCAATACTTCATCTAAACGAGATCTTACCTTCTTCTTATTGAATGTCCACCAGATCTCGGGGGCAGGCTCACCCTTGACATCAACCTCTAAGTTAACCCTCTGGCCAGCACGTGTGACAATTTTCTTGAGTTTTTCACGATTGATAACAGGTTTCACTGAGGAAATGTAAGAAAAAATTGATTACGAGGGACAGTGGTGTATTACAGATTGCATAACCATCGCGTAAAGGGATATTTTTTATATCATGGAGATGCAATAAAAAAAAACTCTGATAAAACAGTTAAACAAAAATTAGCGGAGTTGATGGTGCTCAGAAGAAGTAAATACTTTAAAATTTCTTTTTATTATAGTTTTGTAAATCCTACAAGAAAATTCAGAATAGGAGAACCAGTACTCTACGATATACAGTACTGATTAATATTGTTTGACTAATTTGCATTGTACAAAAACAGACTATAGCATCCAGAAGATATATGAAGTATATAACAATATTTTTTTATCACTTTACAACCGAGTAATGCATTAGTATTCATACTTACTGAATCTGGCTTTTGCGACATGTGGCTTAGTAGGATCAGAAGGTTCACCAGGGCCAGCTTTGTTTACAGCAGTTACACGAAACTGGTAAGTGTTTCCTTCTTTCAGACCAGGCACACGACACTCAGTTTTCGGGCCCTGGTACGAAAAACGATCATGAATGGTTAGAAATGATTATGTAGCAAACAATTAAGCCTTGCTTAGTATAAAAAAACAAATTATCTTTTATGGCAAGAAAAGTAACTTTCCAATTACGATACTTGAAAAACACTTATTCCCAGCAAGTCTCAGCTACGAAGTCTTTAGCGTTTTCATGCACCACATATTTATAAATTACAAAAATAATTAACATACCTCGGATTCATAGATAGTTTCCCAAGAGGAACCATATCTCTCTTTTTTCTCAATGATGTACTTAGTGATTGGAGCTCCTCCATTATCCTTTGGTGCTTCCCACTTAAGGTCGACACGGTCAACGTCCCAATCAAAGATCTCAGGAATACCAGGTTTACCAGGGGGTCCTAAAATATAAAGGCTACTGGTCAGCCACGTAATGTAAGTACCTACCAAAACTGCGGTAATAGTAGTCAGGGCATGTGCATTTATGAAGAGAGTCCCATTTCTTTTAGAGAAGCTTTATATACATTTTACTATATGATAACTTTTTTAGAAGAATACAACTTTCAACTTTACAGAAAATTCCTCATAGACTCTTTGCGAAGGAATAATATCAAAATAATTAAGAGACTCAAAACCTGCTATGATTGAAGCTCCAGACAATATAAATCTGCTTGGCACAAACATGAATTTATAGGATTGACGTTAAGACCCTGATCAGACTATTACCGCAGGAAGCTAATCACTCACCGTATGGATCTTTGGCTAGAACAGAGTGATCTGTCTCAAGCGGTTCAGATTCACCCTCTTCGTTCACAGCCTTAACACGGAACATATATTCCTTGCCCTCCTGTAAACCTTGGACATCCATATTGGTGTCCTGGCGGTGCATCAAGCACAACAAAAAGAAAAAAAATGAAAAGATATTAGAAAATTATAAACTATATAACTGCACTCTTATATATTTATGGACCTGGTCTACTTATATATTGCATTCTTTCATAATGTCTAAAAGGCCATTGTTATATTTTCCTACTAAGAAAGACTATATTAATATTACAGTTCAGTTCAACTAAAGAATTTAATGGTCTCTCAAATGGAAATCACAGAATTTATTGGCATATTACCTTGGTTCTTCCTATTGGGACCCATCGACCTGTTGCAGGATCTTGCTTTTCAACAACATATTCCTGGATAGGTTTGCCACCATCGTCTTCTGGCTTATCCCACTTGAGCTTACATCCCTTTTTCGTCACATCCGACACTTTCAAGGGGCCCTTGGGTTTACCGGGGCCAGCTAAATGGAAAGCGGAAACAATACAATTTAGAAACTTGCCTTCATCTTCATACCGGATATTACATGGGTCATTGCAATATAAGCATAGCAACATAAACTAATTAAAACAAAACACAAATATAATACATATTCATGAAGACATAAAGAGAATCAAGTACAAAAGAGTAAACTTACCCAGAATGACGATTTCAACCTCAGCTTCATCTTTGCCATGGATGTTGGTGGCAACAATTTTGTATGTTCCTGTTTGTTTGCGCCGGGCATCCACCATGCTGAACTTAGTGTTATAGTCAACGTTGGTGATTTCAATATTCTCAGCAGTGAGCTGCAAAAGATATCAGTTTTAATGTCGGAATAGGAAAAAAATTTGAAAGCCATAAAAGAAGATAGAACAGCATATGATACTGACTGGTAACTACTTTCTCATAATACATCCTACAAAATATGAATCTAATTTCGTGATTATTGTTTCATTTACCTCTTTGCCTTCGAGGAACCATTGGACGGTAGGAGCAGGTTCACCTTCAATGTTGACATCGAATTTGACATTACGAGAAGCCTTGGTAGTTGTCTGTTTGAGATTAGTGCGGTCGATTCTTGGTTTCACTGTTGATTATAAAAACAAAATAAATGTATATGCATAGTAATTTGTTAATCCTTCTTTAATGCTAAATAACCTATGTGTTTGGTAATTATAGGGAAAATATTTAAAAAAAAATCTTAAATTATCTTTGAAAAAAGGCATCACTGAAATGATTTTTTTTTCTCTGTAGAGACTGGTGGGAAACAAACCTAGTCAAGGGCATGCGTAATACATTAATTATATCAGTCTGAACGACTTGCAAATCATACATCTGACTGAGTGGTTTACATGAACTAGTTTACACCATGTATGACCCAATCAGTATGGTGGTGGCAGTGGGGAGTACTGTAGTGATCCTTCATATACAGTGCACTAAAAATCTGAAGAGTAGGGTGAATGGGTGTATGCTTTAATTTGATCACCCTCCTTACAAGGAGGATAGCAGTTTTGTTCTTTGACTTAGTTACCCTTTTCACAAGGGCACTGCGGTCTTTGCACATCTATGTATGTATATCTAAAATGAACGACGCGAGAAGCTTTATATCTAACAGATCAACTGAAAGAAACTTCAATGCTTTGTGTTTCACTAGATGGAAGTCAGTGGCTTCTGACTTAGGTGAACTGTACGTTCTGCACTGAGCGAAACTCGAAGCTTACATCCGAAAGACCAACTGAGAGGAACTTACATGCTTTGTGTTTCACCAGATGGTAGTCGGTGGGTTCCGACTCTGGTGAATTGCCAGCCTTGTTGACCGCAATGACGCGGAACTGGTACTCGGCGCGGTGCTTCAAACCACCAACTTTGCATTCGACGGGAGTTCCAGGTTTCAGAGGAGTAATCACGTCTTGCTTCAGTTCAGCCGCGGCTTCCCAGTCTGGCATGAACCTAGAAAGAGGGAGGTAAGATTAATGTTAAGATATCCTCTTTGAAGGTTGCCCGATAAGACTCCAAAAGGTATATGTATTTTTGCGAGAGTTTTATTTTACAAAAATACATACTGTAGATACTTAAACCATTTTGATCTGGACAACCTTCATCTGCAGTACGCATTATACTGGTATCTCATTTTCAAAATTTTCTGCATTATGTCATTTTAGAAAGATTGATATACCTGGTAGTCCAAACTCATAATCCTAATTCCACAAGACAATGAATTGATATAGTAAAGATGTATTTTATATTTCAACCTTTCGTGAATGTGTTTTTTTTTTTATTCCTTTTTAGTTGATGATAATAAATGACAGAGTTTTCTTTCAACTTTGACAAATATTTTGAAGTCATTTCCTAGAAACACGTTTTCTTACTACGAATAATGTTGGTGAAATCATATTTCTTTTTTTTTTTTAGCTACTTTATGTTTTTAATATTTTAAATGGCGTATTATTCTAGTCATAAGGGAGCTGAGAGAATGATTTCTATCCTTGTAAGCCACAAATGTTACGCTTTTTAACCAAGAGATATGTTGATAAAATCATCACTGATTTCTCCTGCCAGTCAATTAAATTAATACTACGATGTTGTATCTTCTGAAACACAGAAGAACGAAGAGAATGAATTATCTTGAGAGCCTCACGTGGTATGTTTTAAATCTTTATCCAAATGGGCAATTTGCAGTTCACCAAATTAGTGAAATAATAATCCAAAAAAGGAAAAAATTTAAAAATTAAATGAATCAAGTTTCACTTCATTTTTTGCTTTAATATAGTAAAACTAATGGGCAATTGAATTGTATGGTACGAAATTATGGTATAAGGTAAGTAAAATTTTGATAAAATTAAAACTACAGAATAAATATTCTATTATATATATATATATATATATATATATATATATATATATATATATATATATATATATATATATATATATATATATATATATATATATATATATATATATATATATATATATATATATATACATATATATATATATATATATATATATATATATATATATATATATATATATATATATATATAGTTGTGGATATATAATACATTATATCCATGTATATTTTACAAATGGATGCTTCAGAATTTATATACATGGTATATGTATGTTATATAGCCAATGTGTATCTGTAACACATATACGTTCACATATCGTGATACTACGAAATAATTAGAAATACACCATACTTTGTATTCTTCACAGAGGGTCAAGAACACATTTATATATATATATATATATATATATATATATATATATATATATATATATATATATATATATATATATATATATATATATGTATATATATATATATATATATATATATATATATATATATATATATAATATATATATATATATATATATATATATATATATATATATATATATATATAATGAATATGTAACAGGGAAGACAAGTTTATGAAACGTTGAGAGAGAGAGAGAGAGAGAGAGAGAGAGAGAGAGAGAGAGAGAGAGAGAGAGAGAGAGAGAGAGAGAGAGAGAGAGAGAGAGAGAGAGAGAGACGACCGATTATGTATAAAGAGATGTGTTTTCCATAAGACAAACAATGAAACACGTGTAATCCTAATCAGGTATACAGGCTGGGGTCAAATTCAAGGCAGGGAAATGCATATGGACAGTGATCATTCAGGTGTTAATGAACTTATTATTAATCCTTCATGATATAATTAAAGTGCCTGGCTCTCCGATAAATATAGTATTCGAACCTATGATATACTGACAATTCATCAGTGTACGTAAAGAGTTATCGGCTGTACCATTAAAAGTTGTAAGAAGCCTCACTCCTCACTGCTTGAGCAGGGAAAGAACACGCTCTGCTGAGTGACTGTTCATTTTACACCTACTCCCAACCTCCCTCAATGTTTGTGTTTATATTTATATCTTCGTTCAATAGGCATCAATAATATTCAAATAAATACTTTTACAGTGCAATTATCGTAATGTGTTTAAATGAATACATCATGCCTAGTTTCATAGTTATATGCTTCAAAAGTGACTCAGTATTCCCTTTCAAAAATGTCGGACTTAGAAATTCGTTTTCATTTTATGAATCAAATAAAAACTATAAGTTAGCTCTTATCTTTTCCGTTCAGTTAATAGTGCAAATGTTGATATAGCTTTATAAGTTTTTATGAATATGAGATATTGTACATTATCTGCTATCAAGTCCAGTAAGACCTGTGATACGAAAACAAATCTATATTTATCCAACATTCTTGTCAAAAGATATGGCCCATCGCTTCCCGAAGTTTTACAATGACAATTTGTTTGTTTATTTATTTGTTTGACTCTCAACTGTCTTGGCATATATGAAGGCAATTCCAAAATTATTCAGAGCAGAAGAATATAACATATTTTTTTTTTAAATAGCAACATTGCTTATTTACTGTTATAAACAAAATGCTTGGTGACATGCAGTAGAAACAATTTTCCCACAGGTGTTGCCAAGTAGCAAAAAATGTTGCATGTCAGTACATCTTACCCTCCAATTTGTTTCTGTGCTTGTTTTTTAGTCAGGTGATATCTGGGCATTGCAAAAATAAAAACATAAATATATATATAATAATAAACAAAGATACTCCCTAACGCCTACTCTCTACAAAAATACACAGTTCATTATTAGTAAAATTAGATTCAAGAATGTTGTGATAAATAACATGAGAATATTTTGTTTTGTGTCTTGGCCAATAGTCTTTTAATGGATAAAAGAGTATTTTTAGTTTTTATTACTTCGTGTTTAAAATTATAATATATCTAACGGTTAAAAAGCAAATATAAGTGTGTTCTCCGAACTACAAGCAAGATGTTAAAAGAGAACACTAACTAGAGAGCTGCAAACAATAATTGAAAAAAATCCATCCATCCTGCCATAGGATTAAATCTAATAACAGAAAAAATGACTGACCTAAAATAAAGTCCACTTGTTCAGTAAATTAATATCAGAAAATATCAAAATGAGAATGTAAGAGACTCACTTGTCCTTCTTCTGTACGATGTACTTCTGGATGGGTGCACCACCGTCAGATTCAGGTACAGTCCATTTCAGGTCAACCGACTTGTTATCATAGTCAGTAATCTCAGGACGCCCAGGCGCGGTAGGAACACCTGCATGCAGTGTAAAAATCAGTTACACAGAAGTGGAATAAAAGACATTTATATCACATCAGCGTATGTACATTCCAAATATGTCATCAAAAGGAGATGGATAAATCAGAAATAAAAAAAACAAATTAGAAAAAAGCCTCTTACCGTAAGGATTCTTAGCCAGAATGGCTTGATCAGTTTCCAGAGGTTCCGAATCACCTTCATCATTAGCAGCTGTGACACGGAATTTGTACTGGTGTCCAGGTTCCAAACCTTCCACATTGAAGTAAGGAGGTACAGTTGCTCCAGGACACTATGGAAAAGGTGGGGAAGACAACGGAGTTAATATATGACCAAAGAAAGTACTCATCAACGTACCAGCCTCTTTCTATCGTAGGAAAGTTTATTGTAGTAAGTATATCCGACTGCCATATGCAATCCATCCCAAGTATATGATGTCACATGAAATGGATTAGCTCTTGGATGCCTTGGCTAAAGGATGTCTACTGGCAAACAGCATCAAACCTTATTTCTTCTAAAGTATCTAAGTCCCATTACAAGAAACTGGTATGTGGACGGTACAAATACACCAGGTATTTTCTTGCAGGAATAATACCATGAGGAGAAATACATTAGTAAAAAAAACTGGTGGAGGAAAAATTTAATGGAGGCACGTAAGCCGAGTGTGAAAAAATGAAAAGAAGAAAAATATATATGTAACAGATAAAAATAGGGGATGAAAATATGTAAAGAAAGCATGTAAAATTGTCATGCAAAACAGAATGCTGTAATTCGGCCGTTCAAAGTTTACCACGGGCGAAAAAACTATAATACGCTCTTTTAAAAAACGAAGTGATTTTTTTTTATTGTTATAACCTTTTATTTTGTGACTCTTATTAGTGTTTAAGCGCGGTTTTTTGTTATAATTTATCAAGTAAACACATTTTTAGACCTCGGGGTTAACCCACCTTGCCACATCTGACCCACTTGCCAGTAGCCAGGTCCATTTTTTCAATTTCATACTCCTTGATAGGCATGCCACCGTCATCTTCTGGTTTTTCCCACTTCAGACGGCACCCTGTGTCATGTACGTTGCTCACTTCCAGAGGACCCTTGGGTTTACTTGGTTTACCTGAATGATATTGTGGATGTAATCATCAACTAATAAGAAAAAATAAGTTTATGTATGTCTTTCAAGGTGAGGGTGTATTTCGAAGTAACTTGAGAAAGAAAGCGTATTTCTACTGTATAAATTATGGTGACTTCTACAGAGATAAGCAAGACTCACCGAGAACAACCAACTCCACGGTTTCAGAGTCACTTCCATTGCAATTCTCGATCTTTAGAGTATAGAGACCCGCATCTTTCCTGGAGGCATTGCTGATAGAGAATTCAGTATGATGGTCTGTGTTTTCAATATGAATTTTTTCACTGTTTGAAAGTGGAATGTTATCTCTCCACGACCATCGTACTTCGGGTTCTGGCTCACCAATGTAGTCAACAGCCCATTTGTGACTACGTCCAACTTTTATGGTTATTGACTTGAAACCATTACGATCAATACGTGGCTTTACTGGAATCGGAGAGTAAAATTTAAATTCGCTGATGTAATCCCATTTTTTATGTCATATATTGAGAACGGCGATGATATGATGAAGTTCAGTATTCGGTTGAAGTAGCCTTATTTTTTCAAAATACTACGACTACTGCAAAATCACGTAAGTATTTCAAGCAGACTTGTTAAAATAATATTGGTAGGTCCGTGCAGTGAAAATATAATTTTGTAATTGTCATGTTCAAACTGAAAAACCTTCTACTGTACATATTATGTTGTAAATTAAATGTTTAATCATGAATGATTTAATAGTATTCCAATTGTTTGTGTATAACACACAAGGTTGCACGAACTTCTTTGTTTAACTACACTACTATAAACAAACATGGAATAGTGAATGTAAGTATGCTGAGAGTATAAAGAAAATAAAAAAAAAGTTTTCCTGTTTGAAGAATACAGATTAAGGGTAACACACTCAACAAGTTTATAACAGACTTACAGTTTTTATGCTTGCAAAGGTGATTATCAGTTGGTTCTGAAGCTTCACCTACGCCTGCCTTGTTGGCTGCGCGGACTCTGAAGCTATAGACCATACCCTCTTTCAATCCGGGCACAGTGGCCTCACATTTGGTGTCAGGAGTTTGAAGAACCTCTTTCCACTCAACAGAAAGTTTATCCTTGATCTCAACGTGGTAATGGGTGATGGGCCGACCGCCATCCTTTTCAGGCGGAGTCCATTGTAGCTTGACCATTGTGTTGTCATAGTCAATGATATCTGGTTTACCTGGTCGGGTTGGCTCATCTGGAAGCGGAAGGTGTGGGTGGATTCTGATTACTTTGTCCTGTGGGGGGGACCTTAGGGAAGCACAACACTAAGGAAGCAAACCCTGACTGAAAGCCCCCTTTGAGGTTCAGCATGGATATGCACAATGCTAAAGGGAGCAAACCCTGACTAAAGCCTCCACTCCCTTGCAGGTCAGCATATAGGGTGTCAAAGAAACCAAATCCTGATAAGAAAATAAAAAAATCCACTGCCTTTACATGGGTATTCTGGCAAAGCAAATGACTAAGGGAGCAAACCTTACCGGAAAATCTTCAGTTCTTAATAAGGAGAACTAGGGAAACACAGGGCTAAAGAAAGAATCCCTTAAATAAAATCCTCGTTCCGATATTTTAGGAAAACACAAGGCTAAGGAAACACTTCCTGACTAATAAATCCCTACTGCATTAGGGGATGTATTTGAAAAAGCACAAAACTTTTAACACGAAAAAAAGGTAGAGCGAAGGGCTGATGGCCCAACGTTGCAATATAATATATGCATGAAATAAACTCACAACACGTCTAATAAAATTAGGTATGGAGGAGGGGACTGAACATGGAACAGCAGAGTCTCCAATGTCCACTGAAGTGGGACGAGAAGAATAGAGGGAGTTATTAAGAAAATGAGATTGAGAAAAGAAAAGAAAATTAAAAAGATATATATCTCTCTAATACATCAGAAGAGAGAGAAGTTAAAATATTATGAAAAAAGAGATGATAGAAAGGCGATGAAACCGAAGTTAGAGATAATTATAGTTATATAGAAAGTTATATGAATATTGAAGAATGAGAGAGAGAGAGACGAGAGAGAGAGAGAGAGAGAGAGAGAGAGAGAGAGAGAGAGAGAGAGAGAGAGAGGAGAGAGAGAGAGAGAGAGAGAGAGAGAGAGAGAGAGAGAGAGAGAGAGAGAGAGAGAGAGAGAGAGGGGGGGGGTCACATCTAGACTGAAAATTAAACCTGTCATATGCATAAAATTTACTGGCAAACATTTGCGAGCACAGTAACATACCGTAAGGATTGCGAGCCACAATGGGTTCATCATTCTCCAGGGGTTCAGATTCACCCTCTTTATTTACAGCCTTTACGCGGAATTTGTACTTTTTCTTGGGAGTCAGGCCATCGACTTGGAACTCCTGTTTGTCAGGGCCAATCTGCAAGAAGTAACATAAAAACCTCCACCCGTTAATCGAAATATGTCATTGATGGCACAAAGTAGCAATAATAATATTAAAACTGTGCATTATTAATATATTTATTTATATATTTATAAAGTGTTCTTTATAGAAACTAGCGACAGAATAGGTTTATGAGCCTATTCTATCAGGCTGCAAATTATATTTTAGATTGCAAGATTACAGTAGATTTTCATGTTGTATCAATGATGTATATCATTAAAAAAAAAAAGTAATTTTACACATCACTGAGGAAAAATGTTAGTGATTTTGTGTAACATTACTAAATATTAACTTTCAATATTTAATTACTATAACTGGTACTTTACAAGCAATTAAAAGTATGCAACACAGAGAGAAAGAGAAAAAGACATGGTATGTGGAATGTATAGAACTGTATTCAATTTCCACTTTATTGTTAGGTCGCTCTCTAAATACCAAAGTAGTGTATAAAGGAAAAGGCGAATGAATAACATAATATGCTTGCGATTTTTCGTTTAAAATGCCTTTAATACGTGGTTAGTAATAGAATGTACCAGTCACACTCCATAAGAAAGAGAGCACTTCTGGTTGACTGAGTTGAAAAACTGTGAGTTTCCTCATACAACAGCTCACACCTCTGACAAAAGTAACACAGCCAGATGCATAGAGCATGAAACAGGAAAGTCTCAGTTGTCGGGCAACACGGATGTCTACTTTTCTTATGGGTTGGAGCAGAGTTTTACCAAAGAGTAATAATAATAGGCTTCTACCCACAAGCAAGTACAGTACACCTACCACTCATGTCTGCAATTGCCATGGCAAATATTTTCCTAACTTGTATATCATGGTATACAAAGCAGTAAAAGCCAATAAATAAGCCTACTCATAGCATGGAGTACAATGTACACGAAACTTGCTTCATTTTTACCAATACTGCCATTCAAATTTACAAAACTACGCATGTTATTTGTGGCTGCATAATATTGATAGAAAGTTACAATTTTCAGATGTAATCATCCAAGAGAATGATGATAGTATCATAATAAAAATTTCACGTAAGTTAGGCTTTGCTTTTTTTTAATAATATGCTGAGTCCATAAGACCTATTGTGTCATCCTCATTTTTTTATGCAAAATTAGTATGATTTTCATTAGGTTCTCTTCTTATTAGTCAAGTCCTATGCACAGTTTATGGTAGAAAGAAACAAGCTTCCCTATTATGCAGAACCAAAGCTTGGGGAGTAATGGGGTGCTATTCTTACAACTCTTCACCAAAACAACTTACGAATGCCAAAATAAGAATATGAAAATATAAAGTTCTTTGGAGAGTAAATGAATAAATAAAAAGCTAAAAAAAATTTGGCTGAGTTTTCACATCTAATGAAAGAGGCTACCTGAACGTTGACCACAAATTCCGTTTCTTCCTTATCTAAAGGGAAACCTTTACGGTCTTTGTTGTGTCTGAAGGAAACTTTTGAAGGGTCATTGGAATCCTTTCTGTCCCTTCTCATGGAAGGGGGAAAGGTCTCAGTTACGGTGGACTTCACCGGCACTTCTATGAACTGCAGAATGGAGAGGGACAAAACAGGATACTAAAGTTATGCTAGGCCTAAGGGTAACAATCCCGGATTCATCACAGGTATCATCTTTACTAGGGCTGGAGGTACAATGATCAGATATTATATGTAGAGACTATGTTTTTTCATAAATAATATATTAGCTGAAAGGTTTCTAACTTTTGAATCAATATTAGAAGAATGGTTAGTAACAAGTAAACTATATTATAGATTGGATCATTTACAAATTACATAAAATTTAAGAGTTTAAATGTATGTCCTATTAAGAAAAAGTTTGCTTTACCTTAAAGACACTCATATCCTACCCTAACATTCGAGATTAGTAATACTGATTAACTATCCTTTCCATAATTTTATCTAAAAGTTAATACACCAAATTGCAGGTAATTATAGGCTTAGTCAGAACATCAGAAAAATGTCTAAGCAATCTTTCCACAGCAGATAATTTATGTTTTTCAAAACTGTTTGTCACTGAACCAGCAAAAAATAAATTGCAATTTAAATCTTAGCCTCGAGATTAATATTACACTCTTCACACGATCAAGAAAACATTATGATTTCTTTTAAAGGCTGTACTGTATATGAACACAACTCGTCTGCAGTTTTCGGTCTTCAGATACAGACAAATGAATAAAACAACTAAGACATTAAAAGCAAGAGATTTTACACAGCGGTTTTGTACTAAGATGTATATAGACTGACTAACAAAATGTTTATATATTAATATCATTTTGACATACTTAAAAAGTAATTCATACATACAAACATAAACTACACTGACATGTAATTTTAAATTCAACGTTGAATAATGAAATTCATATATGCATATTTATACTAGACATTGAAGACAATTCTATAAGCATAAGTTCAGAGGTTTTTTTTGGCATATTTTATTGGAATTCATACATGCATATATGCACGAATGTTTACAGACTGACTCCTATATTTATAAGTTCAGTGTTTTATTGTTTCTGTCATATTTCAGTGGGATTCATACATGCAAATACATATTAGATTTTGAAGACTAGCTCCAATAATTATAAGATCAGTGTTTTCTCTGCCATATTTTAATGGGATGCATACAAGCATTTAAAAACTAAACATTACCTCTCCTGCTGGAACCCAGTTGCCGGTGTCCAGATCCATCTTTTCAATGACGTAACCCTCAATAGGCATACCGCCATCATCTTTAGGCTTCTTCCATTTCAACTTTACATGATCAGAACGGATCTCCTCTGGGAACAATGGGCCTTCTGGACGGCTAGGTTTGCCTGATTAACAGTAAATAAGTAAATATAATAAACAAATAAATAAGTATATGTACATATAGGTAATTAATGTTCCATAGATATAATGTTACATCAATGATTTTATAAGTTGTAAATTAAGCTTATTCACTGAGAAATAAGCAGCATCACTAATATCAATAATTGGTGAAAATGAATGCCTTAAAATATTCATTGTAATAAATATAATGAATAACTCACCAAGAACCACAACATCGGCCACTTCTTCACATGATCCCACAGAGTTGGTGAGGACTAGTTTGTATTTACCAGTGTCTAGGCGAACACCTTTCCTCAGAGTGAAGACAGTGTTCCTCTCGAACTTTTCGATGGTGATCCTAAGCATAATGTAATAAGAACTGTTAAATACTATTATAACAGGTGGTTAACAATGATAGGTATGGTGACCTACTGTTATATAGGAGGGCAAATGTTTTCACTGTGACGGTGGGTTTCAGCGAAAACCAAGAAATTATGGCAAATAAAATGAATAATGATATGAATTGTAGGAGGAAATTGGATCAAACTTCCTACCATGAATGAATGTACCTTTGTAGTGTATTTTTGTGCACAGATCAAGAGATCCAAACTGAAGTGCGCCAATGTGGTTCCAGTACTACTTATTGAACCACAAAATACCGATGGCCATCACTGACGCTATAAAACCAAAATCACACAGCCCCTCCCTGGTGTACTTTCCTTCAAGATCTTGGAGTTATGATATGCTGATCGTCATGCAAAAAATGTATAGTCTTGTTTGCGAATATCAGAAATAACTACTAAATCAGCATGTTCAAATCATGCTAATAAATATACGAGTATCTAGGCATGTCAGCCTTGTGCTACATTCATCTAATATATGTTTTGCTTTGAGTAGGCATATATATATATATATATATATATATATATATATATATATATATATATATATATATATATATATATATATATATATATATATATATATATATATATATATATTAGTAATTCTCCCTAAATAATACAGGCACACATTCATCACAAGATACAGTTAACTTTACGAGATATCCAATGGTAGATAAAATATGTACTGAAGAAGCGTGTGAAAAAGCAAATCTTATTGCTAACAACTGTTGTGTATATATATATATATATATATATATATATATATATATATATATATATATATATATATATATATATATATATATATATATATATATATATTTAGTACCATCAATCAGATATACATGAATGCATTACAAAAACCAGAACTTGAAATAAATAACTACTTTAACTAGAAGAAGAATCAATAAATCAATTGAAATGACATTCTCAAACGATTACTTCATGCAGCAATCGATAAAAGACGATGACAGTGGTAAAGGATAACCGGTTTCTGTGGAAACTTCAGAATCATTCCAAGCCATGGATCTCGCAGAAATACTAAGGAACTCATTTTTTTTCTGTAAGTCTTTTGAACATTGGTAATTTTTAGAACATTAGTATTATTTAAGATTCATATGTCTCTCTTCTATTTCAGTATTTACAGATTATTACAGAATATGTAGAGTTAAAACCATTTAGTTTAGCAAACCATTTATGTGGTAATGGAAAGGAAACCATATGACAAATAGTCTGCAGAGAGCATTAGCTGCACTAATCAGACTGGGTTGGAAAACTTCTTTTACTAGATAACCTTTAGCTTGCACCCATTAAGGGCTTGATAGGATACCACTGACAAATTCTCTGCAGAAGGTAACAGCTGGTACGATCAGACTGGACTGGATATTCATTTGTTTAACATATCACAGCTTCACTTACTTGATAGGCAGTCTATAATTTTAATCTGGAGGGAGCCGTAACTTGTACACAATCAACCCTGGATATCAGGAAGCACAGAGATTGTGCAGGAATCTATTGCTAGTTAGTGGTCTGTAGTTTGCATATGTGTTTATATTATCCATGGCTAATGAAATTCATTCAGGTACCAAGTCACCTTTTACCACTGTATCCCATTACAAGCAACTCTAATAAATGTTTTTATGAGGAAAGAGCAGATCGAACTGTTCCGTTTGTCTCAGAGAGTATCTACGATGAGGAAACTTCAAAACAAGGGCTTATAGATAGTCAGCATAAATTTTGTATCACATCTACTGATTATTTGTTTACGTTGTAACCCCTTATGCGTCTTTAATTTGTCGTTCCTGTTGTTTACTTTATTCATTGTTTTGCTTACGTAAAGAAGCAGCATTTAAATTACTACTTCCAAATTATCTATGAAGCCATTTCAAGAAGTTTCTTAAGCTAATTAATGATCTCTACTAGGAAGAAAACTAATCATGACAGTGGCAGATGCTACGATAGTCTTCTGCACACAATACATATTAAAAATAGGAAAGTGAGTAAGGAAGTGTTCAAGTGAAAAAGTAAATGTTAAATGTACTTCAAAACGTCATTATCTGATCATTATTTGCCAAAGAGGGCATATTTGCTTAAGACAGAATAAAAGTGAGTTTTCGTTTGTATGATCTTACACTTTTCCAAGATGCTCGCCTTATCTAGGTTATAAAAATATATTGCATAATAGCATTGATATATGCAAAACAGATTACCAACATAGAAAAGGTAGAACTAAATAAAAATATACAGGTCTATATCACATAAAAGTAAAAAAAAAAAAAACAGGATTTTGGATAATACTCAGAAACTACATAAATAAAGATGGGGAAAAAAGATGTTAGCGAAGGAGAAAAGTCATAAAAGTGTTTTCGTGGCCTATATACAAGGATCACTTTTTATTCTGTCTTAGTGGGAACCACTGTACAGTTCCTTTTTCAGTCACCTGTTGATGTTGTAAGGTTCTGGGAGCCTGCAATAAAAATGCTGAGTGTTTATACAAATATGGAAAGTGGCAAAGCACTCTGAAACTCAGTTTTTAGGAGAAATTGTTTTACTTCTAGGGCTTTAGAAACAGGATGGTCAGCCGTGAACAGATGCAATTTGGCACTTTCCTTAATTTGTGCAGTTTCTGTGTAGAAAATTTCAAACTTTCTAGTCTGGGGGAATCTCTTAAGAGAAATTTTCTAGAGATGGGATGAACTGCTCTGACGATCCTGTTCTCTTAGTTTTGTGCGTCTTAGAAGTTTTTGGATTAGTTAAGGGCGTATTTAAAATACATCAAAGGGATATCAATGTATATGCAATCAAGGGGGACATAAAAAGCATCAAGGAAGCAAAATTAATATTTTGGGAAAGGTGTGTAACCGTTTATGAAAAGTCAAATTCTATTCCCGTCAATTTGAGATGATCATATCCAAAAGAAGATATAATGATGAAGAAAGGGTTTCCATCTATGTTCTATTAGAGGATTATAAAGGCTGTGATTCCCCAGGGCATAACCTTGAATTTCTTACAACTAAGGCTTCATGATATACACAAGTGAAACAGAGTTCTCATTTGTATCCCTTCATATACACATTAAATTTGTACATGCATATGCAGTTATTCACTGTGTTTCGAGGGGAGAGGAGACTGCTCTTCAAACCATTGCAAATGCAAAATCTTCAAATTAGTCAGTGAAATATAATTTGATAACTATAGCCTAACTACCTTTCACAGTCACATAGATTTCTTGTTACTCTCATTACAATTTATTATAGATTACTGTAATTGCTTATCCACATAAGGAAAAATACAAATAAGCTAAATTTGACGGCTTCCTGAAGTCATACAACCGCCTTATTTCTGGTTAAGATGATAGTGTACATTTTTTACTATCGAGAGCAGTTTGCGATAGATCCTCACCACAATATGCAAGTCCTCAAAACACAGGGGATGACTATCCTGTATATGCCCTGATAATACTCACATACAACCTACAGTCCACTCTTCTGTTAATCGTTCCATTTTTCTTCGCATTCTTCATATTTGAAAACAAAATATATTATTCATTACCTTTCAGATTCATCTGGAATGACTTCCTTGTCATCCTTTTTCCAGACAACTGTTGGTTCAGGTTCACCACCATACTTGATGTCCAACTTAAACATCTTGTCCTTCTTAATAACAATATTCTGGAATTCCTCCTTGTTCTTCACATAGGGTTTAACTAGTAAAAAAAAATAGTGGAAAAGAATTTAATTTTCTGTTTTAACACTGACGCCTCAAGCCAAATAAAAACAATAATAATCAGGTATAAACGACATTATACAGACTATTATCCTCACATTTGAATATATTTGAGAAGGGTCTTACTCTGTATTTATATATTTATCACTTCTATAGAAGAGATATTACATAAAGGCTTCCTTACCAAAACGATGTTTGGCCTGAATAGGCTTAGTAGGATCAGAGGGTTCGCCAGGTCCAGCTTTGTTGACAGCCCTTACACGGAACTCATACTGATTACCATCCTTCAGATCAGGAATGGTGCCCTCAGTCACATCCCCTTGGATCTCAATACCCTTTGACCAGTCACTAAAGCGATCCTAAAGGTGGAATGAGTGAATACTCGAATTAACTTTCACCTATAAGATGAAGAATAATTTAACAATATGATGCATGTTTTGTTATATAGGATACTAGCAACTGGGCAAGGGGAACATCAAGTCAGGAGAGGAGCTTAACAGAGTTCTGAACGTGATGTCGTCAGGGTGGTGTCAGTTTCATGATAACCAAATTTCAGGATACCTTTGTATTTGTACTATCTGCTCAAGGTGAAAGCTATTTAAAAGTAATGTAACATGCTATGACATTTTTTAACTAATGGCTACATAACTATATGCCAACACAACTTCGAAAAAGTTAAGCATTTAGGTATTATTTCACAACCTGCTATACTTTGGTTTCTAAGAGGTGTTGGGGAGTTTCTGTTATCCCACGTGTTCCTTAAATTCTTCACCTTAAGAGGAATATTTTCATTTGTATATGTGACTGCAAAGTAATTTCACTACAATATAATTCGTAAATAATAGAACAGATAAAACAAATTTATGGATATGTTGTCAATAATATGGTCTAGTTCCTATTATATATGGAGTGTAGCAATCAGAACGAAGAAAGTCATTTGCCATTTAATATTCGCAATGAATACTAAATAATGATTACGGAGTCCATTCAAATTGTAGCTACCTAATCTATAACAAGAAATATGGAGTGTAATATGCATAAACAAAGATGAAAAGCTTTAAAGGTTAATAACAATTTTAAATTTATGTCAAGTAATGCTTATAAAAACAAAAATATGATATTTAATATCTAAAATGCTTCTGTGCATTTGCTTGATGTATTTTACGTTTTTGGTTTTAAATATAAAAAATCATTTTATGGTTAAATGGTAAGTTTTTATTTTTAAGGCAATAACGTGGCCACAAAATATATTTATGATTAAACTTTTTTCGATTTGGGAAACATCAAGCTCACAAATTATACATAAGCATGATCAAGAAGGCGACGTTCTAGCTCTGTGCTAAAAAAAAACTGGTATATAGTAATATGTTCTCCCACAGTGAGAATCATATTCCAGCTTACAAGAATATGGAGGTTGTCTTCTCATATTTGCAGCCTTGTTTGTTTAAATAATAAAATGTTTGACTAGTAATGAAAGCTTTGTGACATACAATAATATCCAGAAACTGATTAAAGTACATGACTGTGACTCTGGAAATTCCAGACAAACGTCGTCTTCCAGGACATCAAATGCAAGTGTATATTCTGTGCCTTTTGAATATGCCCAATAGAAAAAAGCCTCTTGTCTATACTTGTTAGACTACAAAGTTAGCATGAAAGGAGCCAAAAAGCACAATTATACTTTATGCTATTTAAATGATTCTAATATATGGCATTTTTAACATATTTTGTGTATAGGACAATCCAATACCTTATTAAATATACCTGCACTGGAGAATAAATACATGCAGGAAATATAGCCTATGTATTTGTTATCTAGTGCAGTTTTACTTTGCGAGAAATCACGATCATTGGCTGCTCTAAGAGTAAGCTATGTTGAGAGAAAAGATGTAATGCCAAAACAACAACAGCTCTACTTCGGTGAATGGACCAGTGTTTCAGATATTAAGGGATTTGTGATATAAATATCTTTGTAAATAGATACCTTAAAATATTGGATTTTGTGCATCGCTACTGATGAAACGAAACAATGCACAACTGAAAAAAAGTTCGTATTAAGTGATTGAATTGTCACCGCCCTAAAATACAAACTTTTTTTTCAAAAAGTCACAAAGAGCATCTGAAACTTCAATCTTTCAGGTTCAGAATGAAACACAATAAATCTCACTTTGAACCCGAAAGCAAGTAACTGGAATCTCACATGAGCGATTAAAGAACATGTTCAGGTTAACTTTGATTTCTGGAGGCATAAGAAAAGGGTTCTTTAGAGCTTTTATATCCAAATCTCTAGCAGAGCTGCACGCTGGCCATCACTCAAGAGCTTTTGAAGATACACAAACCCACTAGAATCTCTCTTTTTTTTATACTTATTAATCTTACCACCACTCCTCCTTCAGGCATGGCTCGGGTCTGTTGGACGGTTGCAAAAAAGGGTAACACAAGTTATTAAGGGAATCGGTGGGAAAGACATGTAAACAGCAACACAAAAGGGACAAATGTCATAAAAAATTAAGGTTGCTTATGACACCCTAAAACACATGGACAAACTCACTTCTTCCGGCAGTTGTTCAAGAAGCATCTAATCGAATTGGAAAATAAAAAAAAAGAGAAAAAATAAAAACAATTGAATATCCTGAAGTGTTGATATGTCGATGGAGAAGGACGCTGAATTAAAAGTAATTGGATTTAATGATTGTTTTTAATTAAGGGCAAGTGGTTCAGGATAGGGCAATAGTATTGAAGAACTGGTTTACATTCAGTTTGAGCAAAAGTAATGCTTAAACGGTGATAATAATAATAATAATAATAATAATAATAATAATAATAATAATAATAATAATAATAATAATAATAATAATATATATAATAATAATAATAATAATTATTATTATTATTATTATTATTATTATTATTATTATTATTATTATTATTATTATTATTATTATTATTATCATGACGTTTCGTATCTCTTGACTTGGAATTTTAAAAAATCCATCATCACATATATCCGAAGTATTTCTCTAATATATTCAAAAAAATTCTATCAAATGAGATGTCCATGTGCCAATAGCTACAGATGTTTTCCTTTTTTTATCATTCACAATGCAAATTGTCCCAGACTGGTCAAGAAGACTGATACAAAATGAAACAAAACGAAAAAGCACAAAAAAATAACATAATAAGCAAACAAAAGAACGAAAATGCGAGCATAAAAAAATTAAAACCATGATAAAAAAAAATGTATGAAATGGAAGATAAAATAGCAAATGATAATAATAAAACAGCAAAATAAACTAATTTGGAGCTTTAAAAAGTAGAAATATACGAAACAAAATAAAATAAAATGAGAGATAAATTAAAACAAGAAAAAAATACGGCAGCAAAATAAAATAAAATATAAAATTTAAAAGGAATGAGAACAAAATGAGGCAATAAAAGCGAACCAAAGTGAAAAGAGCAAATCATAAAATCTAAAAAAAAATAAATAAATAAAATCATAAATCTAAAAAGACAAAAATCTTGATTCATTGAGAAGTGAAACAAAATTATAATAACTATGAAATTATGTAAAATCCAAAAATCAAAATAGAGAAAACTACTCAAATTAATGAAAATAATAAAGATAATTGTGATTAAAAATAAAGCAAAACTGACAGTTTTATTAAGACCAGAATGAGACATTGAAAAAAAAATACTGATCACATCTTAATATATAATGACTATATCAACAAGATTAAATTATATCAATATATCATTTTGTTTCCAAGCTCGTAGAGTTCAAAAGTTGATTTGATATTAACATCATGTGATCGGAGAAGTAATGAAAAAATATTTATTCAGAACAAAAACAATTGAGCTGTTTTAAAATTTACATCCCATACAAGAATAGTCAAACAACATTAAACATATCAGTTTGACAAGTACAGTATACAGAAGCATACAGATTTGACAAGTACAGTACAGAGTAAAGAGGAAAAAAGTTACTGTATAAAATATGTTCATGCCGTCAAAATAGTCTTATATATATATATATATATATATATATATATATATATATATATATATATATATATATATATATATATATATATATATATATATATATATATATATATATATATATATATATATATATATATATATATATATATATATATATATATATATATATATATATATATATATATATATATATATATATATATATATATATATATATATATATATATATATATATATATATATATATATATATATATATATATATATATATATATATATATATATATATACCGGTAGACATTAAAAATAGACAGCAATTACTACAATATAAAACGAAAAATAACAGTAAACCGGAGATGTGAGTGGGGTAAATAATGAGATAATAACAAATATAAAAAAAAATCATATTATTCTTTTAAAAAAATCAGCCAATCAAACTTGAAGCTGTAAATTTTCTGTAGAATAAAATGTATGTAACTGGGTGAAAAAAGTTGTGTCACTGAAAAACTATTAAAAACAAAAGTGTCCAAATTTTTGTGCATGTATTATATAAAAGAAGTAATAAAAATAAATTTGAACAAGAAGAAACTTGAGAAAACTCATTCCTAAAGTAAATACTGTATATCAAGTGTTTCATATTAAAGCTACAAGTGATAAAACTAATAATTCGTAATTTTTTCTGTAGTATGAATTGTATACAATGGCTAATGAAGGGTTTCAGCACTGAATGTAAACCATATATATGTTTAAAACTCTTCTCAAATTTTATTTTTATCTATTTGGGAATAAGAGCACATCTTATTCAGCATAGAATGGCCTGTCATCCACTCCTTCAGTGTAAGCTAAAGTGTGTGATAGGCTGAGTGACCAATGCTCCCATTTACTCAGCCAATCAAACCTTGAGCTGTAAATAGTGGAAGTAGCTGTCTTAGCGACTCAAGCTGATGAGACATGGCAGAATGCCAAGACATCAAGGTTAAGTAAGATTACTTCCTCCTCTGTGACTATTAAGATACTCTATCGTTAAGTCGAGTCAAATTATTCCCTCTCATAACTTGATCCAACATTGATATCTTAAAAGTAACTGGCTAGGAATGGGGGTGAATTTTATTTAACCTGATTTTCAACTTCACATTTTTTTTAAGAGCAAAACTTTAATATCGGAAAATTGAAATATAATATGAAAAAATTAATATAAACTTAACTCTAAGGATACATGTGTACTATAAACAATTTTTTTAAGTGCAATAGAGTAATGTCTTATGAATGATATGTTTATAGTTTTCAAACCATTAATCTAAAAGTGAGTTCTCAGCATACAGAAATGCGCTGCATCTATAGAATATTAGCTCTTGACTCTGAATACATAAATGTGTTGAGAAAAAAAATCTGATGTGATAGACGGAATAATGTGATAAATGCAAAAGTATTAAATTTTGTCAACATTGTCACTAATAAAATCTGTAATAAAGTTAAGTCACATAAAGGCCTAGTGAAGAACACAACAATCTACACTTATTACGCCAATTCTAATATTATTTCAGGAGTAATAAGTAGATTATACTACATCTCAAGAAGCTGTAATACTAAAGATGCAATCACTGATAGATTGTTAGGCAAAGCTAAAGCTCAACAAATACAACATATGTTTTTAAAGTTATGGAAAAGAATGATAAGATAAGCCTAATAAACTATATCAACAAAACTGTTTTGACTTTACTACATCCTAAACATATATAAAATGTCAAATAAATCAAGGAAAGATACAGTTATTAAAGAGGTACAGTACACATATTTACGAGAAGAGAAGTCAAGACCTGCAATTCAGAAGTGGAAAAAGTTAAGAAATACTCGTCGAAGACTATTGTAACTAACAGGAGAAAGACTTGAGCAAAGAAGATATCAAATGGAAGATTATGAATAAGAGAACATGTTGACATTTTAAATACTTTATAGAAGGAAAGCAATAAAGAAGTGATGACCTTACCCTGAACTCAATGATGTAGCCAGTGATAGGTGCTCCACCATCCGTCTCAGGTCTTGACCAGCGGAGGTCAGCATGATCTGGGCCCCAGTCGTTAATCTCAATCAGTTTGATCTTACCAGGTTCATCTGCAATTAAATTAACAAATGATAAATATTATCATTTTTAATATTGTAACTTTATCATATCACAGCCCTAAATATGGTCATGAGTGTAAAGAAACAAATAATATTATCAATAAGTCATGCTATGAAAGACAACGTTTGATCATTCCATCTCTAAAAGTTATGTACTAAATGTTTTCATTTCACTTACTTATACTCACATTATGAATACCTATCAAGGATAATCAGGATGTTAATATTTTAATAACTATAACAAAAAAGTTTGACGGTGTGACAGACACTGGACAAAAATTACATACCTAGAAAATGTGTGAATTATTGCACTGTTTTGATTACAAATATTTCAAACTCACCCCATGGATCCTTAGCAAGAATAACTTTTGGATAGACTGCAGGTTCTGAGGCACCAAGCTTGTTACTGGCCGAAACTCTGAACTTATATTGTTTCTTGTTCTCCAGGTTCTCCATTTTGAATTTAAGGGGCTCATCAGCAGGGATCTCAGCTACTTGTGCCCAACCTCCTGTAGGGCGTGTATCAAGAAAGAAGTTAGTACCACGAAAGAACTTATCGATTAAGAAGTTATGAATTTATGCTGGGTCGTTCCAGGTTTAGTCATTTGCCTGGTTTTATATGCCTAAAATTTCCCTTTCTATATCATTTTAGTGTTGTGCTCATTTCATAATGTTCTTAGTGTAAAGTTTTTCTACATTTTGACATTGTAAAGTTATTTTACTCGGAAGATATGATACACATATAGTGTTCTTCCATCGTATAATGGATGTGAGTTGAAATTTCATAATGTTTTACTGTATCCGTATTCTATGTGAATATTCTATGACTTCATTATAAGTAATGTGGTTCTTCAGTCTCATAAAATTGTCGGATATATTAATACGGATCCCTTCCATATATGTAATGAATATGAATATGGTAAATACGGAATATACTTTTACGCGTAAACGTCTCCAGTTACAATACTACAAAACTAAGTAAAAGAGAAAAGATGAGAGTGACAGATATAAGAAGATTAAAAACAATTAAGAGTATATAGTTTTAATCTGACAAGAAAGTTTAACAAAGAATACTAGAGTCTCTACTGAAGCCACATGAAAATAGTACTCTATGAAAACTAGATATTATAATTATTTTATCTCTTGATATATACCAGACCATCGCCCAAATGCTTAGAAAACAAGAAATAAAATTGTAATATCTAATTCACCATTGAATGAAAATTTGTAAAACTACTGTGTGCTGGAAGAATTTATCCACAAATTTAAAGTACTTTTGCTATTGAATATAAGCAGTTTGAGAAAGAAGTCTACTGAAGATATACAGTAAGCCTTTATAATACCTTAGATACTAAAAGCGACAAGAATAGTACAAGAAATAGACGAGTATTTTCTACTCGACAAGAATTTTCTACAATGGTTTGCCACTGTAGAAGAGAAAAAACACAATGAATTGTCTCATTATTCAGATAAAATTTGCTTGTAAGCAAACAGGCTAGAGAATAATGAAGCTCATTATGTCATATATGAGCTAAATGCCTACCAACTTATAACCTGCTGTAAGTATACAGTATATAAGTTAATATATAGCATATTATTGTTTTCTACTGAGCTCTTGTGTTAGAAAGCTGAGTTAATCTACTGCGTTTGAGAATTTAATTTGAAATTATAAACATATGTTAATTCTATGCAACATTTTCAGATCTGAACTTTTTAAGTGTTTAAAAATATATGGTTATTATGCCAATAAAATTAAATGATAATTTTTTTTAGCGAGTGATTATGGAAATAAAATTTCATAATCCAATTCTCAAACGCAACTTTTGACTATTGTTTCAGACTAAAAGGTAGTATATCAGCGAGTGTTATGGTACGCATTAATAAATTGTTTAATAGATACTTGTGTAAGAAACTGTAAATGATTGAAACACTATTGCTATGAAGCATTATATTAATCATATCAAAAACAACAAGTCACATCTTCTACGAAGATAAATATTCACATCTTCATGGAATATATGGCGTTATATCTTTCCATGAAGACTTTATATTTACTTATGAAGAATAAAAATATAGATGAAGAAGACGAGCCTTACCAGATGATTTTATGGAAATGTCTGAAGAAATAAAGAACTCATTCATATTATTGTTCTATAGAAGATTGTTGGATGGTCAAATAAATCACACTATAGGTACCGTTTCCTTTTTCTGCTTTTTTTTTTAAGTTACTGTACATATAAAAAATTCGTAGGTCTATTCATTTTTACAGTGCTTGTACAGCTGAAAGGGCTCGTACAAAACTGAAAAGTTTGAGTTAAAATTGCTTGTGTCGGAGTAGATATAATATTGGTTTTATTATTTGGCGTATCAAACTAAAAGGGTGCATAGCAACTTCAAATGATCTCTCTTATTCTATAATAATAATAATAATAATAATAATAATAATAATAATAATAATAATAATAATAATAATAATAATAATAATAATAATAATAATAATAAAAAGTCTCAATACAGGAAATGTATATCTAAAATAATGAGTTCTTTATGCCAGCATTTCAAAAAAATCTCTGGAAGTGAATAGAAATAAAGTCAGACAGAATCCAGCAAGACAAGGTTTTTTAGAGAAGAATTAACATGACGCATTTTCTAATATATATATATATATATATATATATATATATATATATATATATATATATATATATAGTCTCTTATTAGCAATATACACATTAATTATACCTCGCAATTCATTTCATTTATTTATTTGACGAATGGGTTGTAATTTTTCATTACTGTATTGTGTATTAATGTCATTGCGACCGAGCGTCCTTTGCAAAATAATGAGTAATTTCTATCTTCGCTTTATTTAACTCATAGATTTTTAAAGAAAATGTTTTTTAGCGCTTATAAGCTAGATCAAGGAACACAACCACAGACTACCTAAGCTTTTTCAAGTTCCCCTTTAAGAGATGCGAATCGTATTTCATTCTCAGATAAGTTGCTTTGTTTCACAGCTGCTGAGAAAGCAGAAGATAACATTTTTTAACAAATTTCTCCTGAAAAGTTTATTCCAGTATATGAAAAAAAAGCCAAAAGACTGAATAAAGCAGTACATCTATAAATGAATATTTCTGCTCTTTCATATCTATTTGATATACGTAAAAACGATTCTAATAAAAAGTTAAATCTGGATAATTATTATCACATATTGTTCATCTTAGCTAAAGAACTACATCCAGAAGCTATGAATACGAAAGTCTCATTATACAAAATCTTAAAGCTTTTAAATGTTATTCTACATACTGTACTGCTTGCTTGCTATACCCACAATCAACCCTAACAACAATTAGATTAAGATTTCTTTTCTCCATTTAAAAGGGCATATTTACAGCAGAGTCGCAGCCATCGACTGCAATAATGGACGGCATGTACTTATAACAAGAAGACATAAGTCTGAATGTTCATAAACTGCTCTAACATACTTCTATTTTCTATATTCATTACAAACTCTAATAACAGCTGCAGTATGGACACTAAAAGGCGGTTTACACGGTCAAACGGTTCGTCGAAGGCAGTTCGACAGCCAAGTGTTTGAAGTAATGTTCGAACGTGTGAACGGGGTTCCGTGTTCGACAACCAAATACCCCGTTCACACGTTCGAACATCACTTCAAACACTTGTCTGTCGAACCGCGTTCGACGAACCGTTTGACCGTGTAAAACCCTCTTTTATAAACAGACACAAAAATTCTCAAGCAACTTTAATTACTACTAAGTATTACTGTCTTTAACCCACTTTGAGAGACCCTGAAGAAAGTTAACAATTGTATAAAATTTAACAAATCTTAATTTCATGCTCCTTACACTGTACTAACAGTGGCAACTCTAGACTACTGTATATTTGATACTGATGACATCATTAACATACTGTATACTGAATGCTAAGCTACTCTACTAAGCCAAAAAGATGATAAATTAAAAAAAAAAGCTTGAATCAAAATCCACACAAGAAGCGGAATATCTTCTTTATTTTTTTATTCATTAAATATTATTAAACAAAAATATTTATTCATTGGAACTAATAAAAGATAAAAGACACGACGTTTGAAAAATGCTTTATAGAGCAGAACAGATATTATATATATATATATATATATATATATATATATATATATATATATATATATATATATATATATATATATATATAAATTAACTATAACCATTTAATCGCTTGCTATAACATCCATCAGCACATTTCTTTTATTATTATTAATATTATTAAAAATGAATGTTTATTCACTGGTAATTATTTGATACTAAAAATGGCGGTCGAGAGCTATTATGTCTGTTACCAACGCATTCAATATTCAGATTATATTAAAAGACTTATTTACGAATACTTCTTAATATATTTTTCCTTTTGTATCATTTTATTCATTTTCACTTAACAGAGTGAAATAGCAGGAAAAACATAACTTTATTTAAGCATCGAAGTATTAAAGAGCGAAAATTATGTAAAAGCTCTTCCTTGATTTCATTTAAAGATACTCTGAGTAAATTATTTTTTTTTATTATGTGAATGAGACCCGATGGGATTTCTTACGATAGCTTAGCATGTGGCGACTTAGCAAGTCATTGCGAATACTTCTTTAATGAAAATATTTTGAAAAACAAAGCAATACCTCAAAAACTCATAAGAAATCCCATGGGGTAACAAAATAAATAAAACCAACTTTCTTTTTAAGTTTCGCTTGTTTTCACTTAATGATAGTTTAACATTTAATATGTATTTTTTTAATAAATAAATGGGTGGAATAGAAATTGGTAGCATATAAATTGGTAGCGTATCAGGCCATACCAGTTATTATTAATATATACAATACTTTCAAAGTAAATAGAAAAAAAAATAGTGTGTGTTAGTAACACTCTCTACCTGTCCTTTCCCAGATGTGCGGATGTGAGGCTGTGAAGAAGAGAAACGAATACAATACACGATGAATTTCACTGATCCAAAGCAGACGTCAAGCTAAATTTGGGGGAATAAGCTACAATATAGATTGGGGGGATGGGGGGAACAGAAAGAGGGAGAGAAAAGGCATAAATCGAGGATGAGGAGGAGGAGAACGAGTAGAAATAGGTGGAGGTGAGCGATAAAGAGGTAATAGGGAGGTTGAAACGAGATGGAGAACTTTAATAAAGGTCTTGAATTATACAGAAAATACATATTGGAATGGGAGGAGAAGTCTAGGGTTGAAAAGGATTCATGTAACTAAGAGAGAGAGAGAGAGAGAGAGAGAGAGAGAGAGAGAGAGAGAGAGAGAGAGAGAGAGAGAGAGAGATGGGAGGATGTTTCTACAGGAGGCTTATACGATCAAGGGACTACAACTGAGATTTATATAAAAAACTAATCTACCTTTTTATACCAAGTATTCCTTGTGGCAGTTATATGAGGATATATATATATATATATATATATATATATATATATATATATATATATATATATATATATATATATATATATATATATATATATATATATATATATATATATATGTAGATTCAGATTGCATTTCTTATGTTTAAAGAAACGAAACTAAAAAAAAAAAAAATCGAGCCTAATGTGTATTTAAGCATATCAAGCGCCAAGGCTAATATGTATGTAAGTATATCATGCTTAATATACTTCACAAAATATCAAGATCTTAATTAACTTTTATTTCAAGTTCAATATCTCTGCCCCAAAATATACTTGTGATACCGACTAAATAATTGATCCGAAGGCCATATTTTTGGAAAGGACTTGATATCTAAAATGCTCTTGAAATTATATTCTGCGACATACTCAAAGAGCACATGCATACATTCACGAAAAACACAGCATTCTCTCTTCAATTTCATTACATTCTATCAAAGATATGATCTTCCACAAGCTCATATTTTTCGTCCTGTAATTGTATATTTTATTCCCGAACACATATGCATAATATCAAGAACACAGACAGACCTTCTCCAGATAATGTAACCTTCGATCTATGCAAAATATCCCCTCAAGAGTTGTAATTGAGAGAGGGATAATATAGCTAACAATAATTCATATTGAAAAAAATATTTCAATTTCTACCTTAATAATAAAACACATAATACTTGAAAAAATCCTCACCAGTTATTCGAGTGAGGCTGTAATTATACAATGATACCTATATACATATATACAATTTATAATTCACTAATACATAGTGACAATCACTTGACTACGATTAAAAATACAGTACAAGAAAAACGGACGTAGGCAATGACTCGACACCACGACATTTTTAAAAGAAATAATTTGCAGTAAAACACTTTTACTTTGAGAAAACTATATGATGTGTGTAAGAAAATAGACAATACAAGAATAGATCGGTAAAGTAAAGAAAAAAAAATTGATGTTTTATAAAAACACAAAAACAAAAGGAAAGCAAATCACAGAAGAACGACCATCAGAGGATTCAAACACAAACACGGAGCATAGAAAACAAAAATAAGCGACCTAAAATATATATATATATATATATATATATATATATATATATATATATATATATATATATATATATATATATATATATATATATATATATATATATATATATATGAGGTAATATAAAACGATACAGTATTTTGCATGCTATGAACTGTATATGTAAATAAATAAACTATGGAACATACAAATCTCGGATAATCATATAACTAAAATGCTATTTATGAAACAGAGCTAATAGAACACAACAAGTACTACTAAAAGATTTATATCATTTAACAAAATGTACCTCGAGCGAAAAGCTACTGGACCTTAGAAGCGAAAAGAAGCTGAAGAAGTATAATTCTGAGGACTTACTTCTCACCGATCACCGATTGGACATTAAGTACAGGGAAAAACTCGAAAGAAAAAAAAACAAGAATCATCATGGCAATAAAGATTAAAACTAAGACTCCCACATCGGAAAAGTAAGAACACGTAAAGCTTACCCTTGACAGAGAAGTCTTGTCTCTCAATGGTGTAATAAGTCAACTGCATACCACCATCATCCCTGGGTGGCTTGAATGTCAGGATACAAGATGTTGCAAAGACGTCTGCCACCTACCAATTGAAGAAATATTGAAATAATGGATTTACTCTGAGTAGATTAAAGAAAAGAGTGTAAGTTTTGAAATTTGTCATCTGTATATTCAAGTGACTAACGTTGACATTCTTGAATACCTCAATGTCGGTGGGTGGGCTAGGCTTGTCTTGCATGTTGAGTCTGACCTCTTTGGTACTTTCACCAGCCTTGTTGGACATCTTGATAACATATTTGCCACTTTGGTCTCTGCTTGGTTTTTTGATGGTGTAAACCACCTTTTTATCCTGAACGTCAATTTCCACGTCCTTGACACCAATGGGTTTACCATCCTTCAGCAACTTTGCTTCAACCTTAGATAGCTTCGGACCAGGAACTGTTCATGGAAATAGTTATATCTAGACTGACAGCCGCTTAATGAATTATTATAATTTACTTTCAGTGTCCTAACAATAACAAGCCAGAGAGCAAGTTTGTAGTAATTATGGAGGTGCCAAAAACTATGGATTTTTTTAAATTTTAAAGTTATTTTATGCTTTTACAGTCACAGAACTTACTTGTATATGGAACTTCGAAGGTAAATGGCCTAGTAACAGGTGCCTCATAAGGTTCTTCTGGCTTGATAGTTGGAGGTTTCTCACCTTCTCCCACGCTCAGCTGACAAGAGCACTCCAGGGATCCACAAGCAACCTGAGAAATGAGAAGAGATTAGAGCTACTTGATGGCTATAGAAGCCATTAGCTAGAAATATCTCAGCTTAATAAACCATATCATACAACACATACTGAATAGTGTAATCAAAATATATTATATCCATAGTATTGAAACATTTACTAAAATGCATGTGTAATGATGTTTAACAAACACGATTAGAATCCCAACCTTAATTTCTCCTTCGTGTTCTGCAGACGAAGCTTCCTTGATAATAAGGCGATGGATGCCTCGATCCTGCTTGATCTCATAATTTCCACCATCCTTGATTTCTTCACCTTTGATGAACCACTGAATGGTGGCCTTAGGATCAACAAGCTCAACTTCAAAGTTGGCAGCTTGTTTTTCATAAGTGGACTGATCCTGAAGCTTCTTCTTGAATTTATTTTCATCTGTAATGAGGTGTTAGGAAAATAACTCAAGAATAATTCATCATTACAGAATGCTTATCAAATCAAATATTGACAGATATTTACTCCAATCCTTGCTTAATTCCGATGGGACATGCTTGTGCCAGTCTTGGCAAATTATCCACTGTATAGATAGCATCTCCGAACTTTGAAAAAGAACATCACTCTGGTACATATAAGGAAGAGCTAACTAGGGACTAAACCCTCAATAAGGAGAGTATTTCAAAATATTCCTTATAGTCTTTGAAAAATAACATGAGCAAAGCATATTTAAGGAAAGCCAGTTATGACGGACAGCTGGCCTCCTTTCTAAAGTCATGTTACTTACGCATGACATACACTTCGCAAGTTGTCTCATCTGCGTTTGTCTTGCAAGTGTATTTGCCTTCATCTGACAGGGTAATACTCTTGAAGACCAGCTGACGTTTTCTGCCATCTTTCATTATCTTCACACTGAGGAAAAACAAGGAATTAGGTACCATTGGGGATACCGGCAAGAAGCACAGGTGACTGTGGCTAAGAACTTTATCAGGAATATATTTCGTTTCGCTGTTCATTGAAAGACATCATTTCTTGATTTCACTATGCACAATTCATAATCATACTTAGCATATAATGGTCTGATAATTGATTGAACAAACTAAAAGCAATCTTGACATTTTTCACTATGTTTGAAATTTTTGTAAGACGTAGAGATTTGATAACCATTTTTATTTTGACCAACCAACCCTTTTGAATAATGAAGTAAAAAAAAAAAATACTTACGATTCAAAAGTTACATGTTTTGTGTTATTCCTCTTTCGGAATTTAAAGCTAAATCTCTTTTCTTTTATTAACGACATATAGATGAAATAGTAAAATCTTTTTAGATTTCTTTCAGTTTTTTCTTTCTTCTAAAGAACATTTACAAAACATACTCCTGTGTCCTTATTACCAGTGGAGGTCAGTTCAAGAAACACTTTGTCTATATCTAATATAATAATGAAATAAAAATAAAGAGGGTAAGATATTTATTATACAAACATTTTTTTTTCTATGTGAAAAAATTTCTCGCTAGAACACTGCACAACTTTGAAAAAAAAAGAACAGGTGAAAATACACATGAACAGCAATCAGACATATTAAAATAAAGAAAATAAAGCTTTTACCTCATAACAGAATGAAGGTAAACAAAAGAAACGAGTAATGTAAAATAAACATAACTGAAAATAAACCTTTGCGTAAATGCCTGTTTTTTACCACCTTTGAGATGTGTGAAATTTGTCGTAAACGACTGTTAGCACACAGAGAAGCATCACGTATTCATAAACACAGGCCATAATGAAGATAGAAGTGATGGTTAAACATTCGCACAGCGAGCTAGGAGAAAGCTTTGGCTTACCACACTTGGGCCCGATTTCTCAAACAATGTAAACCTAGGATACCATATTGTTAGTTGGCTAGACACACAAATGGATTTCAGAAACGCATCTGGCGCGGTTCTGAGTATGGCTAGAATCCCTTGCGAGATTCTAGTAATAGACAGTACCGCGTCAAATGCGTTTATGAAATCCATTTGTGTGTCTAGCTAACTAACAATATGGTATCCTAGGTTTACACTTTAATAAATCGGGCCTTAAACAACTTTTATGTATATAGATGTGTCTTTGGCTGAAAAGTGACGCTCCAGTTCATTTTATAAATACTTTTTAATATTTTTCCTCTCATATGTCTATTCTCTTTAGCGCATTCCAGCATGCAAAAATCACCCTTACAGAATGGGTACTTGTTTCAATGACGCTGAGATCCATTTATTAATAACTGCTGAGAAAGTTTTCCAGATACACTTTCTGAACTTCATGCCAAATTATGCCTTTGCAGTGCAAACTTTTTGACATGATATCTGTTATGAAATTTGTTTTATACTGCAACAATTATTTACAATATATACAAGTAAAATGTTTTGACAAAAATTACAGATTTGCTAATCTTTCGACGATAGTGTAAAAACATCTTAGAAGTTGATTCATATGCCCCCCCCCCCTATTGATTTTTCATAACTGGTTATGTACTATACGTTAATAAAAATAGTACACTGAAGAATCATCAATATCATCTCTGAGATGCTCAAAGAACACTCAAACATGGTTTCTAAAAAATATATACTTGCAGACAATGTCTACAAAGGCTGGAATTAATTGACATACCTAATAAATAATTGTATCTCAAGGCTAGTTACAAACTAGTTGATACGTGCCTGATGTGCTATTTTTGAGAGATGTGCAAGATAACTATATTATTTGTCTCAGCATTCAAGACCGAAAAAATATGCTTAACAATCAAACTGGAGCAGCCCCCTTTCTGTGAATGAATTCCGTGTGTATGTGTGTGTGCATGGCAGTCTTGCATAAGTTTACTGTTATATTTACTTGTGCAGTATTTATGTAGTGTTAACCGGTCTCGGTTTACATCATAATAACTCATCATATTTGTCAAGATAATATATTGTAGTAATAATTTACTGAATCGAAGCAGGGTTTAGAAAATGGCAGGGATTTATAATAACTTAATTTTTTGCATGTAAATGAGCCCGCAGACTCGGGGCCTTGAAAGCTTCACTTTAACGTCTCTTTTTTTAAGTCTTTAGTGAAAAAAATTATTATAGATGTGAGCAAAAGAAAAAAATAATAATTGATTATACAAGTGAATTTGATGCCAATGCCAAGTTGCTCATTGCTGACATTGCAAGAATTTCGAGTTACCTTTTGGCCAGGAGATATTCAGTGAGACGAGACCTGTGTGAGGGCAACACACTGCATCAACACTTAGAAAACAGGATGTCTACATGGAGAAAGTGTGATATTAACAAGAGTAACACAAAGAGCATCCACTGAGAGTGGGGTATGGATAAGGAAGAAAATGAACACTATATAGTCAACACTTATAAGATCTTCAAGACAGACATTTTTAATTTTGCTTTAGAGTCAGGGAACAACTCCTTTAAACAAGTACAGTCTTGAAGATCATATGTATTGAAGCATTATGGCAAGCACTGTACTGAAAAAACTTAATAATTGCAGTATTCATAATTGCACTTTGGACATATGATTACTTGCCATAAGCTCAAAAAAGGAAATCGGATAGAATATACCGAAGAACTTCAGAGTAAACTGGAGACTAAGAAACATTAAGACAGACAGTTCAGTAAGAAGAGTACCTTAAAACACATTAACATTACAAAATACAATATTATGGATGTACATATAATATATACACACTGTGATATGATATGCAAAAAATGTGCGCTTTACAATAAACAAAGGCACAACTGACAAACTAAAGGCTTTTAATCCAAAACTTTACTTTTTGGCAAAATAATTTGCATGAAGCCATTATAAAGCTGATGTCCAAGTAAAAATTAAAAGGAAAATTGTTTTAAGCAAATATTCAAGCTAATAGTACATACTGTAGATCTATGACATTACAACAAATACAGTACTACAGGTCTTCTGGGTGGTTTTACATTTAGACAAATGCTAAAAAAGTCAAATGGTGCAACAGATGGTGAAAAAAGATTCTCAGTGGAGAGAAAACAGATGAAATAAGAAAGTTTGATAAACGAATAGAGCATACAAGAACAATCTTCAGTAGAGACATGTAATGTGATGGGTTATAGTATGAAAATCTAAACTTATGGACACAAATTTCAAATCGTTATGTAAGTAGTCTGACAGATATAGGAAGGCACAAACTTATTCTTTATTTAATAACAGTGGCATAGACTTATGGAGTAATTACACAGATGGGCAACCTTTATGATGTTCTAGGTCATATATGATACTGTTCATCTTAATTCGGGCCAAGCATTCGCTTCAATAATGTCAAGTGTGCTTACGTAATATATTTATCTATAGTAATTGCATCCTAGGAATATATAAATAATAAAAAAAATAAACGTTTGTTCGGAATTAGGATGAAAACTATCTTATGTGGCCTGGAAGATCATAAAGGTAGCCCATTATGTAGGATAAATTATCGTGAATCCATAATTTAAGCAAATAAGCAGGAAACATAAGGTTCTCCATGGTAGCATCTGTAAAAGAAGGAAACTATCAAGACGGGAAACTTAAAGACGAAAAATACTTACGATTTGTTATCACTTTCAATCTTCTTATCTCCCATGAACCATTCTACTTCAGCCTCAGCTTCATCAACTTCGCACTCAAGAACAACTTTCTGGTTTTCAGTGACAGTCTTGGACAAAAGTTGCTTCACAAACTTGAATGGCTGATCTGGTATAGCAAAAAATAAAAAATAAAGTTTTTCGCTTTGTACTTTAAGATAGAACTAAATTATTATTATTACAGATATATAACATAAGAAAATAAATATGACGGAATATAAAGTACAAGAAAAAATGACTAAGAGATGTGGAATACGATTTCACAAAAAAACATTAAACGTAATCATCAGCTTGAAAATGCTTTGAACTTTGAGCTGGGTAAACTCACCTACAACACTCAGAGTTGTTTCAGTGACTTCCTTATCAACTCTGTAGATCCTGGCAGTGTATTTTCCCTTATCCTTCTTGGAAGCATTCTTGATGGTCAGGCGGACAGCACCTGTCATGTCTTTATAGGTCTCATATTTTTCGTTTTCCTGAACAAAAAAGAAATAAACACAAACATTGTAATGGGGTTTTTTTGTGGGAAAAATCGCTATTCAATACTTTCTTGAGAAGAGGACCATATTTTTTACACTTTGAGTGAAGCGATGCAAAACTTGAAAGTATATTATAATTTAGCTCTGTTAGCTAAGTTACCAATAGCGGAAAATATTAATTTTCTCCAGGTATTGTTCCAGTGAATCTTCTAAATATTTTATGAACCGTATTTGAAATATAAGAGCTTTTCCTCAGGCTGAATAGAGCAGAGTGATCAGTGATGTCATTTAACAGTGCAGATCGGCCACTAAGCCACTGTGAACATCCAGATTAGAACAAAAAGATTTCATTTTGTAGAATCACAAAGTCAGTGGTCATGAAAACATAATATGATGTGACAAATCAATATTTCTCGGCAAAACAAATATACAACTAATTTAAACACATATGATAATTCTTACCATGATGACAGTTTTTAAAAATTAGTTGGCAATGCTAGTTCAGCTTAATTCCTAATTCCGGCTAAATTAAACACCCTACTCTTGTATGGGAACGATGATGTAGTCAAATGAATAGTCTATTTTCAAAATGACATTTCTTCTCTGAGATATAAATAATAAAGAAATACAATAAGAACAACGAAACCATGGTAATAAAGACAATAATCATATATATATAAAAAATAAAGTACATTAAATTGATCACCTCAATCTTTGTATCGCCATAGTACCAGTGAACAATGGCCTTATGAGAGTTCACAACGGCTTCCAGAACTGCCTCTTTAGTAGAGTAACAAGATGATTTCTTCGGCAAAGGTTTTATGAACTTGTAGTCTGGGTCAGGCTCTGTAAAAAAAAAATAGCATGTTATGACATGAAATGATAACCTCAGAGATGCTTAATACTGTTGGATTACAGATTGTGCTGTTGTTGTTGTTGTTTTTTTTTCTTTCTTTTTCTTAGCCAAAATGTTGACATTGGTAGGTGGAATACATAAAAAAAAGTAGAGGAATAAAATACATGTTAGGCTATGGACGATCCAATATATCTCACTCACCTTGAACAGTAAGAATAGCTGAACAAGCGATGCCCATACATTCAACGGTATATTTGCCCATATCATCCATGCAAGGCTTAGTGATGCTGAGTCCATGGGAGAAGGCCTCGGCCTTGAACTTGTATCTGGAGCCCGTGAAAAGCTCCTGCAAGAGAAACATTGGTAAGCAAAAAGATTTATCACAGACTAAGAATCCTTAATTCAGCACTCCAATACAATTGCCAACCAAGGATTACTGTGATCCTCAACAACATGATAACAATTATTCAATATCGTTGAGCCTCTACTTTTTTGTTTTCTTGGTATCCGGATCAGATGAGGACAATTCTCTTTTTATGTCCCGATGTCACACTCATAAAAAAAAAGTCAGAAAACTGAAGTTGCGATTGTCTAGTATACATGTAATGACGATATTCTCACCCTATCCTCCTTGAAGTGTTAGTCTAATATCCATATAAAGAGGTTAATTTGAAGTTTAAAAAAATGAAAGTTTGCTTTCTATAAACAACCATGATATTACGCCAGACAAACTTCAATGCAACATTAACACGAAGATAAAGCGCATATAAATCATATTGGTTTTTGAAAGGCAAGTCCAATATCCTTATATCGACTCTAAATTACCAGACTAAATGATCAAGGTAATACTCTGTACTCAAGGTATTACTCTGTACTCACATCCTTCTTGAAGAACCACTTGGCCTTGGAGTCCTTCTTGGAGAACTCACCCTCGAACTTGGCAATCTTGTCCTTGCCTTCCTTCACCGTCAGATCAATAATAGGTTTGACCCAGGACTCTTGCTTCTGATCAGACACAAATGGGGAAAAAAGAATACAAAATAAGATGAGTCAAAAGATCGAGTAAGAACGATTTGTTGCCCTCAACCCCAATGAACCTGTATAAACTATTTCCCCCGGAAAATAGAATTACTCTCTAATTTAGGTTTTCGCTTTAGTTTAATCCAAGTGATATTGGTGAATACGTCACTTTTACATAAGGAAGATTATTACTTATCATCTTTAAAGGCTTCGTTGTAACAGCTTGCATTTCTTTGTAACTGCTGATATGCGCTCTGGCAAACTGAATTAAGTATTACGTTCAAAGTAAAATTGAAAATAAAGGAAATCATGTGACACAGCGAAAAGTTATATTTCAAAATGAACTAACGAAGCCAGTTTGCAATAATATTATTCACAACAAATTGCTGATATAAGCGTACATATCGTACATGACGGACACACTTATACAAGGACTTGATCACTGATAAAGACAAAGTCTCAATGAAATGAATATTACTGATAATTATTGATTCTTAAAGTTAAATTAAATTTATGCTGTACTAAGAAGGTATCATCACTTGGAACTCTGTTGAATTATTTAATTGTTTTATATTAAGGAAGCCACATTGAGAGACCATAATTACTTTATATCTAAATAACCTGCCTAAAAACATGGAAAAATTATTATTAATAATAAAAAGGATTAAAATCACATCTAGATTGATTACATGCGGACGTGCATTGGGAATAATTATAGTTTTACCATTTGGGCAATAAAATCACCCAGTGGGGAATATTTTCACCCATTGGAAAGGGGGGGATATGCTTATAAAAGCACTTGAAAGTGCAATGGGACCTACAATGAGAGGCCGATTGCACTTTTCCATTGCACAAAGAAACTCATTATATAGACTTACACGGCTTGGAATTAAAAAATAATAAGTTTTAAATTATATGCATGCACTGGTCATGCCTTAGGCTAGTATTTATCATGCCTGGTTCCGGCCACGTCTAGAAAATGTAGAAACTGTAAAAATAATATATGCGTTTTCTCTGTTTTTTTTTTTTTTTTTTTTTTTTTTTTTTTTTTTTTTTTTTTTTTTTTTTTTTTTACAAAGTGAGGGAGTTACACGGTTTTATTCATATATCACTTGTACTAATATACCACTAAGGTACTGAATCATGAAAAACATGCTAGATATGCATTAATAAATGCCAATAATAATAATGAGAAATATGCACAGAGTAACAGGTGAAAACATACTGATACAGGAGATATAAACAAAATAAACAGAGACTATGTATTATTATAATAATTATTAGTATTACCGACACATATCTCCAAGTCTGTTCAACCGTGTAGCTCCCATCTTTATACATAATGTATACAAAGGATACATAATTATACAATATATCACATGCAATATACTGATTGGAAGTGGGCTGATGTTCATTAAAGGCTTAAAATAGTTTACTGTTGTTTAAAATATTTATATGTAGTATTTAGCATGTATGTAATTATGGCAATATCAGTTACTTTTATTTAGTAATTTATTTAATTCCTGGATATATGCAATTAAACCTAGATGTTTACTAGTAATCTTTAAGATAATTCAGCTTACTTGAATTTATGAAAGGGTACATTAATTATTTACATTCAAGTTTTACAAAAAAAAAATGCATTCTCATGAATTTTCCTCTAATTAAAGAGGTTTTAACCAGTCCAGATAAATATGTGATGAAAATAAATCATTAGCTATTTTAAAGTAGAAACAATTATTAATAAAAGTATATATATATACAGCAGAAGTAGTGAAATAAACAGATAAAAGACGATCATGGGAAGATCTTAAAATGAAGATAAACATAAAATTCTAAGGCATAAGATATAAAATATGAAAGATATAAAATGCTAAAAAAAGAAAGGGTCATTGGACGTCATCTGTATAATGTTCTTTCTCGAGATAACGTGCCAGACCTCTCTTTTGGTATTGTATATGTTATCAAACCTCGTTCCAGTGTTGGAGAACTGGCCAGTCAGGGATAATATCTGCTAAGGACTGCCTTCGGAGGCTGTCAAAATCCTGTGAGTGAGTGTGGCCACGGTGGAAGGACAAGGAAAAAGAAATATTACTGTCTTAGAGGACGTCTCATAGTGGGTTTCGCGCTCTCATTCTGACTGGTTTCGAAGCGTTTCAGTAACTTTTCTCCTAGTAACACGTAACTTATTGAACATATTCTTACAAGTCTAATTTAGGATGCAATTTTTACTATGCCAATAAAAGATCCTATACCGAATTTAAAAGATTCATTACCAGAACACAATTATACCTTAAAGACATGGCACACAGAGTAAATTAAATGGTGAAAATAAAGTTAAAATTCCCTCGATAAGGAACATGAATGCTTCCTCTATTGTACATGAAAGAGATCAAAGTCTGTTTGGTAAGGCACAGAAGTGTTCATAAAACATTTAGTCATGCTTTTCAAACACTCCTTCATGTTCTGCATTATTTTATGGCTGAAAAATAATATCATCATGTTACATTACTATTAGTATTGTCTTCAAATAATCATATCCAAACTTTTCATAATACAATCAGATTATAGCACAAAAATCAGAGTTTGAAAAGTTGGATTTCATGACTCTGATGAAAAATACTGCTAAAGGGATAATGACTTTCCTACATATATGAAGAATAAATTGAAAATTTAACATAGTGTTAGAGCAGTTTATCTCTATCCATCTTTAGCAGTTTTTCTCTGCAGAGTAATGCAGGATAAAATAGGCAAATAATTTCATCTAGGTTTCTTATTAAGTGGAGGATCCTTAAATGGCTTCGGAGGTCAAGGTCATCGCAGGTCACTGATGATGGAGAGGAGAGGGTCACCCGGCAACTTTGCAGATCTCAATACCCAAGCTGATTAGTGCAAGTCAATCAAGAGCAAGAAATGATAATGCTTATAAAATATACAGATGGGATTTTGATAGAGCTACTATGAGAGAAAAGCTATTTCATTTCCATGACAGTCATGAAGCGAAGTGAACAAATCAAAATGAAAATACACTTTTCTAGGCTTTAATATACTGTCAAGAGGGAAATTTTTCAAGTCTGCTATACTAACATGCATTTTTTTTTTTTTTTTTTTGCTCTACAAAGGACAGTTGACAGAAAATACTCTACAAGGAAGAAAGAGAAAATAATTTTTTTTTTATGTTTACATACTCAAATAAAATAGCACCTGCTGGTTTTTAACCAATTGTTTTATTTTTTTATTATTTTATTTACGTGTATAAGTAAAAAGTCGAGATTATTTTTTTTAAATATGCTAATATATGCTTTAATTATCTAGATTTATTTAAAGTTCATGCAACAGCCTTTATTTAAATGACAAAATATTAATTACATTTTAAAAGTATCTATTTATCGCTTAACATGTTTCTGGGGATTTTTAAAAGATATTTTCGGGTAACCCATCCATAATAACAGAAAAAGAAATGGTACAAAATAATGAAAGAAAGGATAAAACAAAAAATAAAAATAAATGAGACAAAACGGTCACGTCTAGGAAAAAAATGAAAATAATAAAAATTAACTTAAAAAAAAGCTAATACCAGTCGTACATTTTGCTCAAAAAATTAATGTTAGCGATAAAAGAAGGGGAATTAAAATGATAATAATTAAGTATACTGAAAAAGAACTCAAGTTATCATCTTTGGACTTGAGTCAGTTTCGGTGATTTAATTATTTTTTTTTTTTACCCTGGAACGCTTGACTGCTTTAAGGTCTGGCCAATCGGGAATGATTTCAGACAGATCCCTTGAAGACTTTCTAGGCGATGATTCATGAGGCTTAAGTCTTCCTGGCGTGCGCTCCTACTAGCACACACCCACCAGCGCACACAACAACATTACACAACACCAAGGAGATACAAGGAAAGAGGAAGGAGAGGGAGAGAGAAACCGTTAGCTCGAAACCCAAACCATCAACAGCTTTTTATGCTCTTTCAGAGGCTGCTGATGAGTCGGGCTCATTAAAAAAAAATTTATTTTATGCTTCCATTTAAAAACTATGTATTTTTCTTATTTACGTTAGGTTTCCTACAGTGTACTTACTCCCTATTGCACCACCATAAAATTTCTTCAACTACAAAAAAAAAAAAAAAACTTTGTTAGAGGTACTTAAGATTGTTGTGTGGCACAAACAAGTTACGGGAACTGCTAAGTTGTCTAAGTTAAAGGAAATCTAATATAAAAGAGTTATTTTAAAATATTGAGTCATCTGTTCATTTAAAATTTATTTAAGTATATTAAAAATATTTCATTTCAGAAAGAAAAAAAATATCAAAGGTTTAGTTTAGAGATAGTTTAGAGAAGTATATACAGTTTAGAAATAACTGTGATACACAAAAAATATTTAGTTTAAATAGAGTTTAAAGAAATATATAACTGAGTCTATTTAATCAATCTTAATTTAAGTTTCTTATATTATCTCCAGAGGCTTAAACTGAAGATGAATACAAGGTTCTATAGAAGAACAATTAGAAATTTCATGCACAAAATTATCTGCAGGAACGTCCTGAAACTTAAAGAGTTCATTACCATTTTGTCTTTTTAAATTATACCAGGTAGAGTAAATCCCACTCTGTCATATTTAAGGGGAATAACTATGAAAGGATATAGCAGAGGTGTAAAGAATCACTACATAATATAGGAATCTAATACAGAAAAACTTCAAGTTATGAATATCTTGATTTCCGGTCTTTAGGGCACCTCATGGTTAACCCTTCCAATTTCCTCACCACTCGCCACGTAAATAGTTGCCAGCACTTTTGCTGAAGACTGTTTCTTGTCCAATCAGACATCAGTAAATGCATATTAAGCAAGACTTACCTTCTCGACCTTCCTAAGCTGAGGTTTCTGTTCCTTCTCAGTCTCCTTGAGGTCGCCCCAGTCGGGATCTTCATTGTCTTTTTTCCACTTGGCATATTTCTTCTTCTTCAGCATAGCACGGAAATCCATACCACTGGCATCTGTTCAAATAAAGAGCTGGAATTTCTGTTCCTATGGGCAGTGAGCTAAGTCAACGTTTAAAACATACGAAGGGTTTTCTTGTGAGAGCTATTTTCAAATAAAATGTACTACAAAGTGAAACAAAACAAACCCACGTCTATTTACCTGACACGTAAAGCTCCATTTCAGCGGAGTCTTCACCATGCTCATTGGTAACCACGACTCTGTAGGTGCCTTCATCGTTGGGTTTGGTCTTTCTAATGCAGAGGGTGACGCAATTAGTTTCTCCATCAGTATGAACCTTGTATCGGCCACCCTCAATAATCTCCGTGAAGCCTTTGAAGAACTTTATTTTTGGAATAGGGTTGCCCTCAATAATCAAGTCTATGTAACCGTTTTGATCTGTTGAAAAAGGTAGACTGGATAGGATATATAGAATCTGGAAAGCTTGTAGGGCATGCTGTCTACAATATCATTACAACGAAATGATAGCGCAAAGGAACATGGCTGCAAGTAATGAACTGACTCATTTCTTTTGGCATAAGTTTCTATAAATGACAAATCTTACCTTCCACGGCTGTGTACTTTTGCTGTACATCAACGATAACCGGGGGTCCTGGTTTACCAATAACACGAAGTGGACTCGAGGGTTTGTCCATTTTTTCATCATCTTGAACAGACGGTCTCCTCACGTCGCCGCTGGGGCGTCGACGCTGTTGCAGTCATTTGTCAATATCCCAAAGAGACATCGATGGTGAAGGAAAGTACCAGTAAGAAATTTGACACATGGAATTAATTACAGTTCTCAGTCTGTACTCGTTTTGATGTGGGTGTTGTAGATTCATGGGGAAGTATGTGAAAGAGAAAGCTAGACTAAAGAGTCATGTGCATAAGGAGAGACTCTCAGAGTTAATGAAGTTCTGATAATGAATCTAGCCAAGATTGTCTTAAGGTAATGGCAAGGGACGTGACATAGACAACAAGGAATCTTTTCTAAGAACTTGCTGTCTTGCCATAAGGATACCGCAGCGATGAAAACCACGTGAAGAATAAAGAAAATGACAGAGAAAATATAGAACAGAAGAAAGAATACAGGAGATAAAAGAATATGTTTTCCCCATGAATCTAACAATATTTATAAGGATCTGAAGAACTTACCTTCTTTGTTTTGTTTTGTTTTTTATCACTCTCAAATGGCAAATTTGATAGGAAGTAGGGAACAGAATTTCTTTTGTGAAATATTAAAGTCAATAAAGTCGAACTTACTTCCACAAGAATTTGTAAAAGAAAAATAATTGTTCATGGAATGGTAAAAGGTGGCTTAAAAACATGAAATTTCATACATAGAAAAGAGAAGACGCAATGATATTCCATTTGCCATATATAATATATCAAATATTCAAAAAATATAAACATAATCATCATACATACTCTTAATTATCTACAAATCAAAACTACACAATTAACTTTCAATGATCAAATAAACTTTGCATAATTTCAGATGTCAAACTTTCATTTTGGGCGTTCAAGAAAAATTCAAAATCTCAAAAAAAAAAAAAAAATGAAAATGAAAATGGTCTAAAGTAAAATCTTATCAAAATCATATCATCCCATGTACCAAAAAATTACAAAAATAACATATTAAAAATGAAAGATGCTTTAGTTTGACAGTGAAATTACGTTAAGAAAATTATAAATAAAAAATATATAACAAATCTTCAAAGTTCTAAAACCAGAATAAAAATCACTATAACTACAACACAATTACAAAAAAAAACTCGCAAATATACAGTGTCAATACCACATCACATCATACATATAACACAGAAAGACGTGAAATGGACAGGGACCGAAGAATAATAGGCAGATCACAGACAGCTTCTTAAAGTCATCAGTCTGGTGTTGGGAAACTACTGTCCGCGAAGGCAGTAATTTCCTGTTTCAGCTGTGTGTACTTTTACATCCCGACCTTCAAATACATTTTTTTTCCAGAAAAAGTTAAGGTTATAATAAGCTCCACTTTTCTTATGTAAAACAGTATGAATAATGCTAAATGTATTTCAAGATCAGAAGGTCATTTCTAGTTTTGATAAGTCTGGTCATTTGTACATATGCCGATGAACTGTCAGGTGTCACTGGCAACCATATCTATAGTTACATATCAGTAAATAACAGTGAGTTAATAACCACTTTAATCAATTATAGCAAAATTTACTGCAATCTTGAATAATTTTCTGATAGGTAAAATATTCTGGCTGCCGTTGTGACTACGATTCAAATGATAAAATGGAAAATGAAATAAACCATGGATGCAGTTGTACTGCATGCAGTACTTTTGCGGTAATATTACGTAATATCCTGTTGACATCATGGGATTACGATAAGATACATTAAACCAGAAATCTATGTAACATATGGTAGTGTGAAACACTGAGTCTTGGGATAGGCCTATTTTGTTGAGTGTTATGAATTGTCAACAGAATACAATTGGTTTTGTTAGAGTACTGTAGCGAGGCTTTACAAATGTCGTCAGAAAAATCAACTGCCATTCTTTACCGCTTCAAGATGCAGAAGAAAAAAAATTACTTTGCGCAAAAGGCTTTTTTTTTTAGGAGCTGAAAGGCAATTTGTAACTAAAGCTTCGAACTTAAAACACCAAAAAGTTTATTTTAACATTTGATGCAGGTGGTAAGTGTGAGAGAAGAGTCTCCATTCCTCAACTGCATCTGCAAGAGTTCCTTACAATATACCTTTCAGTCCAAGAGCATCTACAGCGCCAGCTAAGAGATCAGTGCGAGAAGGCAACTTTTTGTTTAATTTAAAATTCCAATTTGCAGCTGTTGTAGATAAAGCATCAAAATCATTTCCTTAAGGAAGCATGACACTACAGATGTAGTTAGAGAAGTAATGCTTGTTGAAACGGATCGGTTTACATCAATCTCAAAAGAAAAAAGCTAAGTAAAAGAAATAAGATATAAATAATCCTAATAAGAAAACAAAACTTAAAAAAGGTTCACCCAACCTGATCCTCCTCTAATATCTCTCCTGGTCGCAAGCGAGTCTGCGTTTGCAAAACATTATGTCATAATTGGCAAAAATCACTGTGAATTATAGAGAAATACTTTCCGTTGTTTAAGTTTAAGCAGAGTTGCATTTTTTTTCCTTTAAAGAGTTTAGAGAAGAAAACGTTAAAGAGTAGTATGTTAGTACGATATCTTTAATTGATTTATAAGAGAAATGAAGAACTGAAATTCTCGGAAGGTGATATGTCGCATAAACGAGATAGACGAAAACACAAAAGAAATCTCCCATGATTCTTTCTTAATTTACCCTTTCTCTTTATTTTACCCCCCCCCCTCGAAGATACACAAAGTGATGAAACGAAAAGAAACTACAAAAAAAAAAAATATATATATATAGAGAGAGAGAAGAGAGCTGGAGCTAAAAGAAATGCATGAATTAAACTACGACAGAACCAAAAATAATCTAGAAATGAAAAAAAGAACTCAAGGAGTGATAGTGTAAGAAAAAAAAAGACGGTTCTTTCGCAGTGATGAAATCGAGAGTGAAGAATATTAACTTTATGTATTTTCTTAGGTGTTCTTTGTTTAATACGTCGTATTTAGTTTTTAACAGATAAATCACTGTAAGGATCAATTAAAGGAAAACATGTTGATTACACAAAAGACAAAAGTAAATAAATAATCTTTGATATGTCATAAATAATCTGCCTCTGGTCTGTGTGACTGCAACTCCGTCAGCTTCATTTTTCACTGCAAAGAACTTTCTGTTTCAAATTAGCAAGATTATCTCCTTGATTTCAGTTGGCATATTTTAAGTCGCGTTATTTTAAATTGATCTCTCGCTTATATGTGATATTTTTATATTTAGAAAATAGATCTTCGTTTCGTTTAGAATAAGTTTAGACCGAAAAGTGTTTATCATGTGAAATCTTTATGTTTAGTTGCCTTAGTTATAATACTTTCGGGACCTAAGATCTTTGTTAGATTAATTAGCTAATTCTACTGATTACTGAAGACAGTTTATAAAATTCGTATATTCTTTAATAACCACTAATTGAGTAAATTCACTTCAAGGCACAAACCCGATTTCTTAAACAATGTAAACCTAGGATACTATGTTATTAGTTAGCTAGACACACACAAATAAATTTCATAAGCGCATCTGACGCGGTTCTGTGTATGGCTAGGATCCCGTACGGGATCCTAGCCATACACAGAACAACGTCAGATGCGCTTATGAAATCCATGTGTGACTAGCTAACTAACAATATGGTGTCCTAGGTTTACACTGTTTAAGAAATCGGGCCAAAGTGTATTGCAAATATCTTAGGTCAGAAAGAATGGATTGGTTTGAGAGAATATGTCTCCTACGAAAAACAACCTCTTTTATATAACGGCATGATTAAAAAACATGACAACACAGTAATATATTGCATGCTATTGTTGTTATAGAGTTACTCATATATGAAAGTAACAAGGAAATACGTTATAGAAGATGACAATAATAAATTGAATTTTTATAGTATCATTATTTAATATATGATAACCTTATGAGAAAATGCAAGATATTATTAAATATCTTGCATATAATGGACTACCATGGCTGATGTAATGATTATCATAAGTGCCAAACTTTATTTAAGAAAATATAATACTCAGCTTGCAAAAACAGGAACTCTAGGACACTCTTCCGGAGCTAATTACCTTCTAAACTACAACAAAAAAAAAAAATGTGAGCATAGCCATAATGAACTTGCTAATATTTTTTTCCATAAAAGCATCCATTTACTAGAATGGCCATGGCACGAGAAATGTTATATTGAATAATTTTGACCAAGGTGAGGTATTTATTAATTTGAGACCGTCATAGATAGAGGTGGTTTTCCGCAGAGAATATACAAGAGAATCACTTCATGAGAACTCTATATATTGTATATACAGCCCTGTAGAACTACAAAATGAGTAAGAAATATTTATATATTTTAAATTGTTGTTTATGCAGCGGAAAAAAGGAAATGCTAGAGAATGAAAAAGAAGTCACGAAAAGATAAGAAAGAAAAGCTCATGGAACAAAATTTTAATGACGGTAAAATAACAAAAAAATAAATAAATAAAATAAAGTGAGCGAAGAATATCAAAGAAGAAAAAGGAATAAAGAAAAAAAAAGGTGGAATGTAAAGAAGGATTGAAAAAATCTCGAAGAATAGTGGCAAAAAAAATATAAGACAATAAAAGA
>JAXCGZ010020769.1:130000-210000 GCA_037179515.1 Halocaridina rubra
AGAATATATGCAAAATGATGTGCTTTCAAGACACCAAAGCAGTAAAAATATGAAAAGAGACTAACTGTAGAAATTTATTTATAGGTACCTCCAACTGTAGAGAAATAATAAATGAAAAATGTGACATATAAAAAAAAATTGAAAAAGTGTAAAGTAGTAAGATATGTCATTAATAAGGCAATATAAAATGCTGATATTGTTAAGAGTCTAAAGCATATTGTTTTGTACAACTTTACCACTCCACATCGTATAATTTCACTGTGAATGTTTTGGATAAGAATATGTATGTATGTATGTATGTATGTATGTATGTATGTAATTTAAGGTGTGTTGTTTGTTCTTTCACTGAAGTACATTGTCTTTTGCACTTCTGACGACTTCTAAGAGCAACTCAGAAACTTTGGCTATTTGACTGATTTTGTGTCTCACCTTATTAGGATCTGGGTTGTCTCCTGGTTTCTGTTTTGGTTGTTCCCCGGGATTCTTATCCGCTTTACCCTTCTGGAGACGAAAGGAGACGGGCACTTTCTTTTTTTTTTCTTTTTTTTTAATATATATAGTCATGGCGTTCAGCTTTTATATTTTTAGTTTTGAGGATGATTTAGAAAACGTCCATAGCCTTGTAATCTTAAAGCTCGTTAATGCTCTTTCATACCAATAAAAATTAAGGAACAGTGATTAATCAATCTAACCTTGGAAAGAAGTCACATTCTTCTAGTCCAAACTAACTTAGAAAGAGGCAATATACCTTCTTAGGTCAAGCTCACCTGGAAAGAGGTAATATGCCTTCTAGGCCAAGCTTATATGAAAAAAAGTGTCATACGTTTTCTAGGCCAAGTATGTCTGGAAGGTGTTCCTCTCCATCCAGGAGAGCTTACCTGGAGAGGCGCCACAATTCCTCAAGGGTACTTTGACCAGAAAATTGACGGGCTTCTCCTAGGATATAGCTTCAAACCATTCCATAAATTTTCAGTCCATCAATAGAATATATGCTTACAGACAGTAAATAGGACATATTTTCTACCTGTGAGCACATTTCTTTTGAAATTCTAAGACTAGAGAATGCTTTCCAGTGCTAACTTAGAGGGTATGTGCTTTCCATCCATGTTAGAGAGAGTGTTTGTACTTTTTATAAATATCAATTAAAATAGTATAAAAACAAAGCAAAAAACTGAACTTCATAGACTACATAGGCAAAGAGCGTTTACATTTTTAGACTCTGGGTATCAACCCATCCAGAGTAAGGTCACTATTTTTTTATGAGGGTGATTTAGAGGCGCACAGGATTAGGTTGTTTAATTACTAATTGCTATTAACTATGTTCGACGGCCCGATCTGCGAATACAGTTTCAATACACATTGAAGTTGTACACATGTGCTTTTATTTACGTTGTGCCTGGAATACAGGCATCCCAGGGTTGTTTGTTTATTTAGTTATATACATAGTGTTTCTGATATACATAAGTTTGTTGCTTATATATTTTAACACAATTATTTTGTATTTACGCATACAAACCCACTTGAAGAAATCAATGTGGTTGACGTAAAAGAAAATTAATAACGAAAACAAATATAGAATAATTAAAATAATAATAAAAACGATGATATTAAAATAATATATAAAACTATTAAAGCATGCATGGCAGATGATGCTGGAATTATATGTAAAAAAAATTCCTGGAAGAGAATTTTTTTTTAATTATAACTTATCTTTTTTTATATATATATATCAGCTGCTGGAAGACATTTGTAGTTAAAAATAAGATACATATTCAAGATACAAAGTCATATATATGTATATGAAACATAATCCTGTAAAAAAAGATTAGGGATTAATTAATATATCTCAACATAATTATTTAGCCGCGCAATTTCACTTGTTATTATTTAGGTATATTTAGACATTGTTGTCTTAGTTTATTTAGCGTTGATGAAGATGAAATAAATGGTATTTTTTTTTTATTTAATGGAAAATGAACGCCCGCAATTTTCTTAATTTTTATGAACTTACTACAGTATACGCTGTGTAAAATAACTGAATAGCTCTAAATATAGAGACTGAAATGAAGACCAAAGAAGAATACCCGGTTCCATCGGGGTATTATGTGTCTTATAAAGTGTCAGTAAGAAAAGACTTTTCTATATTTTTTTTTTTTTTTTGCCCAGTAACAGATACTTTGGCATTACATCCACTGGCTAACGTTACTGATAAAGACAGTAATGATGATGGTGCCAAAAGTATCTGAATTATCAAAAGGGAAATATTGGCAAAAATATATTGTCCAATCAAACCCAGAAATGCCTTTGGTGTGATAAATACTCGAAAATTGAAACAGCCATATATTTGCATGAGAATTAGCAGTAACGGCAAATTTTACATTGAGAATTCGTATTTCTCCTTAATTTAACTATTTCCTACTACTACTACTACTACTACTACTACTACTACTACTACTACTACTACTACTACTACTACTACTACTACTACTACTACTACTACTACTACTACTACTACTACTACTACTACTACTACTACTACTACTACTACTACTGAGGAGGAAAACTTTATTAAAGATCTAAAAATGGTAAATTACACAGTTTCTTGAATAAATCTGAAATTGGCAAGAGTATTCTAAACAGGCTGAAGAGAGTAAGAAATGAAGTTAAAATTTGTCAAAATCCTTATTGGAGAAGAAACTGGTATTGGATATTATGCATCATATCATATTTATAAATTCAACATAAGACACAACACACGCACACGAAAATCAGAAACTGCTTATGTAATTTCAAATGAATCAAATTCTGTTAAAACAAGCTTTTCATTTTAGTTATCCAAGGCACTGATTCTGATCAAGTTTCAAGGTTCGATAACAACAATATATTCTCTTTTAAGCAATGATATCCCTTGTTCGTACTAAACTAAAATGGAATCTAGACTGTGTAAGATTGTCTATAGAAATCTGTGTTAAAAGATATGTTAAGAATAAGAATATAGCCATAAAAAGAAGCTGCAATAATGACGATTATTAAAAAAAAAAAATAGGTAAATGGATAATAGAATAGAGAAGAAAAGGAAGAGAGACAATTCATCAAGAGATGTATATATTAAATTATATAAACTATAAGAACTCAAATTAGGTCTCAAGAAAGAAAAATGTATTTCTCATATCGTCATGAACATTATTTTTGTTTATGAAATCACTAGTTCTTATGAAGAGAGATATATATCATCAATAATATTCAGCTTTTAAAAGTTATAAAACTAGAAAAGATGACTAAAAAGAAGGCACCCGAGGTAGTTCATTTAAAGTAATCATATACGGAAGAGAATCAAGGTTTGTACAGATAAAGGTATGTTTTATTCACCTACAATTTTCATACCTTAAAATGGAAGCGACAAAATGTAAGCCTAAGCAAAATTCATTTTGAAGAAAGTTATATTTAATTAGAATTAGAATTATCTTAATATGAAATTCGATTTCTTATTTTGACTGACATAGTACTTAGTCAAAGTAATCTGGAAATGTGGCCAAAACCCATATATTTTCTTTCTTTATTATATTTAGAGTCTACTGTAATGAACACTAATTCTTATTACGTGATAGATCAGCAGCAGAGAGTGAACAGTTTTGTCCAAAACAGAGACACTAAATATTTTTTTCTCTTGTTTTTTTTTTTTTTAAATCTGCCAACCTGACCCCATCGGGTACCTTCTATAAAGCTTTCACAGAAAGACGTGTCACAGGACAGATGAGACTTACATCTTCAGCAATAATAAGCGAAGGTCGTCGTCCTCCAGCATCTTCAGGAGGAATAAGCGAACCTCTTCTGCTGGAGGGTCCTGAACCAGTGGCCAGGGAACCCCTGCGTTCAGGAGACTTCTCTCTGGATACTTCGATTTTCGGAGCCTCCTGAAGGGACAACAATACATCTGTGATCATTTTGTCGCTACTACAAAGGCTCCGCATATTTAATAACGTGCAGTAAGTAAATGTAAAGGTTAAGAAGCACTTGAATATATCTACCTAAAGCAGATTTTTTTTTCTTTCTAAATTACTAATGTCCAAAAATCAGCACTTGTATCTTTTAATCAGACATACAGATGGCTAGATACTTTTCAGCCAGAACATTTTTATTTCTTTGTTTTCTTTATTCTTTCCACAAAATCCTTTGTAAATATACTCGATATATATATATATATATATATATATATATATATATATATATATATATATATATATATATATATATATATATATATATATATATAGCTCTGGCAGTCACCAAAGAATAATTTTCAGATGAGTGGTACCGCTCCTTCTTTATCTTTTCCTTTTTTTCTTTTTTTTATTCTAGCCGTGAGTAGCATCACAATCATAGCAGAGAGCACTAAAAATCTAAACATAAATGCTTCATCAAAACGAAGGTATGAAAATATTGAACATTTTCCCATGTATAATGGCTAATGTACATCGAAACAAGATATTTTCATGCAAAGTTTTTCCTTTTTAGAATAGTGTTACAATTTGACGGTCAATTCATGCAACAATGTATGATAAACTTCTCGCATATATAACTTAGAAACTTGAGAAGAGACAATGTACAAAGCATCAAATCCTTTGAAGAAATGAATATTAATTTTCACGATTGTAAGTATGAAGAAGGCGAAAAGTATATCAGTTACCAAAAATTAATTAGTGATTGCACAAAGAGTAAATTTTTATCAAAGAACAAAATTTGAGAAGAAACTTATACGTATTTCATTTCTGCAACGGAATCAACATTTACTTTTATGTTAATAAGTCTGAAAAATGCTGTCATATCAGTTACCTAAGGAGAATAATATATGACTGTAGAAAGAGACATTTTTGAATGAGCGAAATTACTACATTTTTTTTTTTAAGTTAAGACTACAAGGTTCTCATGCATCTATCCGATTAATGTTCCGCAGGAGAAAAAATTAGTGAGTACGAAAGAAATTCTACGATTTATTTACCTCGTCTTTTTTCTTCTTCTGTAAACAGGGACGTATGCAAAGAATCAAAATAAATAGATTAGAAACAGAAATAAACTGAGCAAATCATAATTAAAAGAAACTAAAATAAACATAAAACAAAGGTTGTTAATCTTTGCTGCTTTCCATACAGCATTTCTCTACCTAAAGGATTAGTAAACATTTCCTGAAAAAAAAATAATAAGTTATATAAAAGAGAGAAAGACTGTTATATGAAATAAATATAAAGGAGAAGTTCTGAAAAATAAAAATGGAAATTAATTAAACTGAATAAAAGAAGCCAAAATAAAAAGAATATGTGGCGGAAACTATAGAAACGAATAAACTCTATTTCGCTAAAAATGGCGATGGAAGGTGGGTAAACGCAATAGAAGAAGAAGAAACTCGCGAATAATCGAGAAAATCTTTTTTTTTAATTCAAAGAATAAAAATTAAAAATTATAAAATGAAAAAGAAGAAACCGCCGTTCGGAGCAGACTTGATATGAGTCACTTTGTATTGATGTCAATTTTTATATAATTAATTGTTTTGTTTTTTCACAAGTAGTACAGGATGAATAAAAAAATGTTGACTGGTGTGAACAATTCTCTTAAAAGATATAAATCAGAGAAGAAGGTCTTGTGTAATACATGTTTTCGAAATCAGGGAAACACTCTTTGTTCATCCTGTAAATACTTAGCCACGTTCAGCATCAAGTCTGCTGTTTTCATAAGCAATTCATTTACTTTCATTTACTACAGCCAAAGCTACTATAGAACCATTACCATACAGCAATTAGGGCACAACAAGTTTTAAACAACGTCAAGACTTGCACAGCCAATGAGCCACCAAAACATATCTAAATTACACAACGGCCAAACATTACCACAAAATTGCATTGTTTGTACAAAGGAGAACGAAACAGAAAAGCAAAATAAACTTTTCAAAAGGCTTCAAAGATATGAATTTTAAGCCACAGTAAGAAGCCTATTTACTTAAATGAAATAATCCTGGTGAAAAGCCTACATGGAAGTGACTACCAGAAGAGATGAAATGAAAAGCCAATACAGGATGGGGGTCATCTGAGGTAAGACTGAATCTGCCAAAGGAAAACAACTTGGTTTTCTCTGACTGGAGTTTTAAGAAAGCAGTACAGTACTGGGAATTTGCAAGGAATTGTAAGTATGGTGCTGTGTTGTCAATATGTATACCTGAACTTAAACATATCTGCTTATATGTAAATGACAAAATATAACTTACCTCTCTCTTAACTGCTTATGAAGAGGTGTTTTCCTTAGACTGCATGTAAGCTTAAGTGAAATATTGTGTAGATATACCTTAAAATCTATATAGCGTAATGTGCAGAGCATAGATGAAATTATATACAGGAGAGAACATTCACTACACATCAATACTCTCAACTAATTCTACTTAATTTTGTTTCTACATCAACATACACCCACATAAAGCAGATTTGTATTCATTCAGCACAGATGATTCACATGTCATCACTTTCACAATACAGTTCTGCACAGATTAATGTTCTCAGAGTAAGAACAATTGAAGAAAGGAAGATGTGCATCAGTGGTAATGCTATTTTGCATTATGATGCAGCAGGAGACTTGAAAATATTCTAAATATAGATAGAAATTTAAGAAAAAATTGCTGTTGGAAAAAAATCCATTTTGTCAATCTAAAGGAGAAGATCTCTATAACAGATTTACATAATCTCGCTGAAGCTTTCAGCGAACTGAAAATCCGGCACAGACTCCAGAAGAGGTCTGGGATATATATCAGTGAACTACACTTTGGAACATTAATCTGTAACAGAACAGTCTTACTTTCTAACCTTGAGATTAAGACTTTTCCTGCGTTGCCTCAAGAATAATTGGATGCCACGATCCTCTTCCTCGGGAGTCTCTAGGATCTCCGGGAGCTGGGTTTTGCTCCTTCGTCTAGTGGATAAAATGAAAGGTGGTATTTCCTCGTCTGGAGGACTCAATAAGGACGGACTTTGTTGGGAAGGGGAGAGGTTAAGGAACTGCGGACGGTTCAAAATGGGCAGACTGGGCCTTTGTGGGTGCTTTATTGGAGGTCCAGACGACCACTCATTCTCCATGTTATCTTCGTCAAGAAGGAACTTAGGCACCGCTTTGGGTTCGTCTGAATTGGATTTTGATTTCTTTTCCCTTTTTGGTGTGACTTCTGCATCCTGTTCAAGCGAATTGTTTGTCTGCGATGGGCTATAATTATTAGCTTCATTTTCCAATGGATGGACAGTTATATTCACCGGAGTGTCACGAGTGTATTCGACTACATTTCCGACGGTGTATCGTCTTGATATAGCTCCATCTTTTTCTAGCCTAAGCTCACTGATAGCTTGACTGGTATCATTAACAACATGGTCTGTTAGGTTGACAGCACCTGTTCTGCGCTTGGGTGCTGTCTTAACCTATAACAAACAGGAGAGTTTGATAAATAAAGTATACATGTTACTGGAACAAACACTGAATAGCGGAGGGCGAATATATTCCATAACAGACTTCGAATACTCACAAACTTTGAGTTTATTATATATTGTATATACTTCATGTCACATCGAAAATTTTATTACATGTATGCGCAACAGCGAAGTTGTGAACATCAATTATAAAACATGAAGCAAACATCGAAAAATTGTCAGCATTAAGGCACGTCTACATATATCGTCGATAAGCTCTCAAACGTAAACCTGAGAGTGGAATATAGAGAAGCAAGTGTTCTGTAATTTCTAAACACTGATCTAAAGAGACAAGAATTTATTAAACAAATAAACTGTAGCCTTTGAAACACCGAACTGCATTCCAGCACATTGAAAGCAGAAGCCAAATTGCACGGAAAATGCACATGTTTTAAAACAGATTTGAAAAGGCCAGAAGAGAGATATTGATATCGAGAACATAAATATACTTTCAACTTGGAGATGAAGTTGATCCTTGAGACGACTTATGCTGTCAAATTCATGAAAACACATTCATCATATTCGTTCCTCATAAATGTGCTTTCTCCATTCACTATAAGGACAATTTTTCTGTTCGGAACAAGAGGTGAATGAAACGCATTTTTCAACCCAGGTACAAAACACTTAGCTCTGCAGTCTTGGAATGTAGATTGAAGAAACTAATTCCTTCCCATTGCCAGTGACTGAAGATTGCGAATGGACACGCGCATTAACAGATATGGCTGAGGAGATTCAAGGATGGACAAGGAATATTGGAAATGGCAATGCACTGCCAAAAACTCCTTACTACAGCCATAGCTACATAGTACACTTATATTCAACTACAGAGATACCCACCATCAGCAGCTAAAGCCATTTCCTCCTTTTCCCTGATTTTTATATAGTAACAACCAAATCCAAATCCAATTATAATAGAATCTTACAAATTAATTTCTTGTATACATACAATCATTCTTGCATGACTGAATCAAACTTACAAAATAGTAACAACAAATTCATTCAAAATATCAGACTTACCTTTTTTCAAAGATCTCAACACGCTATAAAGAATCATCGTCAACATCACATTTATTGAACACTGATCTTCCTGGGCTGTCAATACATTATTTACATATACATGGTGGTCACTGGACATTATTAGTAAGCCTGAATACACGTATGTTACTTATTTGTCGCATTATAAAATGAATAATTTAATAGACTAATGTCACTTGATACTCCAAGATATAAAAATCTACAGGAGTGTGCTAATTTGTCAAATTTTATCATTCATAATTTGATAGCACAATGGAATTAGTAATTCATGGCACAAAATCTTCCATGAACATAAAAATTATTCATCATTAATTCCTAAGGGATTCTATTCTTATAATATATTCATCTAACAAGAGACTGAAAATTAACAAATTAATTTGGTTGAACCTCCAGTATCCTTTTACTGATAATGTCCAAACATTGAGATATAAAATTAGTATATATGGTAAAAATGTTACGATGTGAAAGGCAAAGTGGGTTCAAGAAGCCAGTTAGATCAAACTATTTCGAAGCCTCACGATTCAAGAACTTACGAAAAAAAAAATACTAAATACTGTATTATAAATACATATCTTTGTTTTAGGAATAGCTTCTTCCAGATGCTATGAACCAAGCTTAATTCACAATCTGCAAACAACTGAGAGAGTACAACAGCGAATAAAAAACTTAAGTATCTGTGAGGGCATATTTAGGGATAGATTCCAATGCGCATTGCAGCCAAGGGAAGCAGGAGCAGTCTATCTACAAGGAAAGTGTATCACCAAGCCGAGAAATATTAACAAAAGGCTTAAAATCATGGCAAATGAGTCCCACTTACCGCTGTTTTAGGCTCTATGATTGTGGGTTTCTATACGCCAGACCAAAGGTGATGGAAAGAAGTAGATGGAAGTGTAGGATATATTTTAGAGGAAAGAACAGATGTCAGAGAAGTTTACAGCGATGACAGGAGCGTGAAGCAATGTGAAAATCAAGGAAAAGTGTCAGAAAAAAGTATGTGGGAGAGAGGTGGGAGGAAAAAAATCAGCATTAGATTAGCTGTCCAAACCATGGATAGACATAAAATGCATATATATATATATCAAATAGATCTCCGATAGCCTTTGTCATGAACAAAAAATTAAAATCACGACATGGTGGAAATAAACTGTTTCTGCTCACATTTCGTCAACGAAAGCACCTGGAAGAAAATATAAATCAGTTTATAGGCGCATTTTTTGGTTTTAAAAAAATCCTGACGAGAACTATTGATAAAGTTTACCTTAATAATTTTTGAGTCTATACAGTCAGAGCGAGATTAACATCCAAGCATTATGATGTCAGTATTACCTATCAATGGCGCAGTTATTTCTGTTTATATAAAAGCTGTCAGTAAAGGCATCTGAAATGTAAGTGTTTCAATAAGCTGTATTGTGCGAATGTTATGTCCCTATGCTCTCTGGGCTTTAATTGGCTGGTTAGCAAATGCTGTACTGTATAGCCTACATAACCCAAAACGTTATAAAGTATCCACTAGTCATATACCAGAGAAAATTAGGTGGGGTGGGTACGAACCAGACCTATATTCATAGGCTTTGAATTCAGAGAATACAGTGGGGTATATCGCGAATATGCTGACACGCCCCATTAACTACCAATTAGCATTGTGTTAGGCCAAGAGTTTTGAGATAAGAGGGATGAGGCCTATTGGTTTTGCTGATGCACAAAAAACTTAACTGTAATAAAATATAACAAAACTCTTTTAGGTAATGAATCAAAGTAATAGGATAGTATAGTATTGTTAAACCAAATGTAATAGAAATAAACCCAATAAAGACATTCAGGAATACAAAAAAACAAAGGTGAAGTAAACAATGGAAGACAACCGATAAACAAAAGGGTAACATGAAGGCAAAATACAAAACAAGGATAACATAAAAGACACACCATAAACTAATGTAAGACTTAAAAATATAAATGATCAAAATATGCGTTGATGTCTGTAAAGAAATGACGAGTAGTAAAAAGTCCTAAATGAAGACAATGTGTATTCTGAAGATGGATATGAATGAAAAATAAAAGTATATCTAAATGAGAGAGAAAAAATAATCTATTGCAATACACCATCAAGTACAACCATAGTGCCAATATTCCCTCCATGGTTAGCTGTTACGATTAACATACTATATATTAGATCTACATTAGGATTAGTAGTGTGTCAGACTCATGACAAAGCCAAACCAATCTTACTTCGGCATTTTTAGAATCTTTAACTTCCTTAGATGATTCATTTTCCTGTTTAGTTGTTGGTTTATTTTTAAGGTTCTTGGGGACAGGGTTTTTTTGAGTATCTTTGGAGCCAGAATTATCTTTGGGATTGTCTGGAGATTTTTTCGGGTTTTCTTTAGACTCAGGAATGTTTTTGGGTTCTGGATTTTTTTTCGTAGGTGGTTTAGAAGCAGCAGGATTATCTGTTTTACTTTCTGCAGGCTCTGGCTCCTTAGATTTTTTATCTTTAGATGGCTCCTTCTGTTGAAAGGCAAGAGGTACTTTGGCATTCTTTTTATATGTATATAATTTTTTTTTATCATTATATTGTTTTAGATTAATTTATGTAATCTTTTATAGACATTTGAATGATAATGAATAACACTCAAAACGCTACATAATCACTACACAATATGTAAAATCTGTCTATGCAGAAATAAGCTATGGGAACCCACTCTGTTCATTATTGTACAGTAAAATTATATAACAATTATATAACAATTATGTAGCAATACTTGAAGATGCTATTGTTAGCAACAGAGAAGAAGCTTTTTTTTTCTACAAAAATTATTCATGATTTGGGGTGCAACATCTTGCTTCAGAGTATGGCAGGGTCACCCATGAGTAACTTTATGCATAGGTGTGTGGTATATCAAAGTAAACTACAATAAAATTTATTAAACTACAGTGTAATACTAGACAATCAAAGCTAGGAACCTACATCACTCTCCCATCTAATTATATAAAATATAAAAACTCGAGTACTTTTGTCTACGCTTAAACTAAAGGATTTTGGTACGAAAAATGATAATTACTACTGCTTCTAATCCTCTTGATAAGACTTCTAATACTACATGATTAACTATTTGAAAAGTCATGTGAAAAAATATGAGGAGAAAAGGATGAGACTCGTAAATACAAAAACTTCTAATGATGTAATTTGTGTGCACAAGGTTGACATTCATATTCACTGCTACCTGGAAAACAAAACATAAGTTTGGTATGTAAGGTTACTATAGTAAGAGGGAATCTACATAAAATATCAATTCTATAATTGACGACACAATTTAAGTGATGGAAGCCATGTTCATCGAATATTTCATAATTACTATATGAAAAGAAAAACAGACGGCATGAGCTTTCTTTTTATCTGAAAACAAAGAAGTTTGATTGAAAATGCTGAGTCTGAAAACCTTCTGGTACACTAGTAAAGTTCTTCGTTCTATTTGATGAACATAACTTCGCATTGACGGAAATATGCATAACACAGTTCATGGAAGAACTTAGATAATACTGAAGGAGATAGAAGAATTAAGATAATGTCTTCTGGTTTCCATAAGATTGATTAATATTTCCAAGACAAGCACTTATATGAAAAATAAATACATACATCACGAGCACATGGTTTCAAAAAACAATCTCTTAAAAGACAAGGTAATTCATCTTTCAAGGACAGGTGACTTCCATAACAAGGTACTCAACTTCTAAAGGATTAGTGATACCATAAAAAGTTAGTCAATTTTAGTCAGAGGTAATAAAAAAAAAAACGTCGTAGACAGTTGGGGGATAAATAACCTATCTCTCAAGATCTAACGTCCACATGAGGATAATAAATTTCCAGAGACTAATGGTGGCCATACTCGCAAAAGGTATCAAACATCTCATTGATAATAATTTCCAATGATAGGTAATAACTTCATACAGGACATGCAGTGTTCATAATGATGTAATCAACCAGCCTCTCAAGACCACTTGGCATCCACATAAGTGGTAATCAGTCTCTCAAGGATAAAGTGGTTTCCATACAGAAGTATTCACCTCTCAAAGTCAAATAGTGTCCATAACAATTCTATCAGTCTCTCAAGGAAATTTGGTAACCACAAAAAGGTAGTCAGTATCTCATGAAAAATTGGTTCATATACATAGGTATTCAAGCTCTCAAGGTCAGGTAGTGGCCATGAAAAGGTCGTCAATCTCTTAAGGAGAGGAAATTAATCTTTCAAGGAAAGGTGGTGTCCATAAGGAGGTATTCAGTTTCTCAAAGACAATATTAGGAAATATCTGCAGTTACTTTGAGAGTGAGTGTTGCTTAATATTTGCTGACTGTGCATGAAACTGGAAAGCGATCCAAATATTAAAAATAATTCTGAACTTCGTAAAAATGGTTCAGTGAGGGAAAACTAATATGTGTCAAAATTTATGTGTAATTTGCTACACTACGAACACAGTTAAAACGTTTGAAATAATAAGAAAAAGACATGTCGTTGTTCTTTTAAAATTGTTTAAAATAGTCATCTGTAGGGCTTAATTATTCAAAAATAATTAAATTCTAGGGAAAATGAAACATAAAAATCTCCTATATAATCATGAAAAATAGTCAGCAATAAAATGCATCTGTTCTTTAGCACTCACCCTCCAAGCTTTCAGAACACCCAGATCTCCTCCTCCCCAGCTGTCTTCTTCATCGCTGGTATACTCAGAGGAGCCTTCGTCAAAAGAGAAGGGTTCCGGAGATGTAACAGTAGGGGGAGGTCGACAAGTAAGGGGCTGTTGGTGATTGGTAGAGAGAGAGTGGGAGGAGGGAGAGAAATCAGTGATGTTTTCTGTTAAATCTCTCCTTAACCTCCTTTTATCTCTCAAGTTTTAGCTTTTCTTTACAATCACCTTACTTCTGATAGAAGATTTACTCGATGTGATAAAAAAAAAAAATCCAAAGTGCTGTACACTGCCAGATATATTGGGCATAATATTCAAATTCATCCTATCTTAAAGAACTTTTTGTAAAGTTGAATAATACATGGATGGAGAAGTTCCTCCCCCCCAAAAAAAAAACGGAGCTTTGGGTTTTAGATTTCAAATACTCTGTTATATTTGTAAAATTCTTTTTTGGTTGAGTGAATTCCGGAACGAAACTGTAATAACGCTGTGATGAATCAAGTTATTGTACAGTATAGATTGACATACAAGAATCAAGTAAATCTTCTCAGTGGGTTCTCAGTTATCAGGAAAGTATTAGGAATTCTAGTTTAACAATAACACGGAAAGATATGTCTTAGTTGTTGATTTAATTGTCGCAAATTAAGGTTTGATCAAAATTTAGAGTCATGTCATCGTTTTAAAACGTTTCCTTAAGCTGCAAGAGGATTTCTTTGGTCACATACAGTATCAATAATCCCTATATAGATAGATAATGGAAGAAAGGTCTGTGGAGAATGTCAGACGAGTGGAAGAAAAAATGTCTGCTTTTAGTAAGCAATGTACTCGTAAAGGCTGTTGCAGAGGGATAGTGCATATTTATGAGGTTTATTTTCAGGCGTCGAAGCGTCAAGGTAGCTAGCTCTTAAGACCAATTTGATACAGTATTTATATAATGTTTAAGTAGTGCAACTTTGTCTGGACAAATCTGTTTAGAATCCATCTGGGACAACCAATGCGAAGATGCTTTAAATTATTGTAATACATGGCTTTGAGACAGACAATAGAATCAGTGACTAATCACAGAACATGTTGCTAACGTTTAGTGTACAGAAAGACAGTTGAAGACAAACACATTTTCTGATAGTTTAACAATTAAAACTATATAATAACAACAGACAACGGCATGTAGACACAAAAATATAAAGTATACATAGAATATACATATAGATAAGATTGAAGTTAGTCATTTTATAGATCCACTGAGGGAGTTTATATTAGATTTAAATCCCACTGTTGGTATTGGTTTATGTGTACTACCTGAGGCGATTCAACTGACGCTAGTTCGGGTTTATTTTTGTTCTCTCTCGCGGGTATCGGTGCCGCAGTTTCCATTATCTTCGGCATATCTGCTGATGCCTCCTCAGCTTTATCCGGACGTTGAAGTAGTTTTTTAGGGGTTGGTTTTAATCTTGAGTGAATGTCTTTATAAAGGGCCTCACTCTCTAGAGGCTGAGTGAATATCAAAATAAGTATCAATTTCTGTTTTCTAGACAAATTAATATCACTCCATACCAAAAGGTACTGGGCAAGTTAAACTGATTTTTTTTTTTCACTATTGCAAAATGATCATAGGTTCTGATAGATAAATATCTAATTAACTACAGTATCGAATTGATTACGATATTTCCAACAGCTATTGAAGGATTTTAAAAGAGATAAGTTAAAGTGATACTGCGGAGCGAAGGTAAAGTGCAATTTAAAAAAAAATGGACAAGCAACTAAAAAATTAGGCCGATGTTATGATACCCGCAAAATAGAATCTTGAACAAATATTGATAGTAAGGTAACAAAAATACCTTGAAAAACAAAGGGTTCAGCATAATATAATAAGCGAAGGGAATGTAAATGAAGCTGCTGTAATTTACCCAAACAAAATTCCTCTTCTAAAGCAAGAGCTTGACCAACGCAAAGAATAAATGTGTGCGAAAGAAAATTCGAAATGCGCAATTGCATTGTCGGTTGAAAAGAACTTAGTATGCAATATATAAGATTTCAAACAACTTAATATGAACTGAAAGCGTAGCGTAGAGAGTTTAAATAAGCGAAAGGAAACTCAAATTTAAAGATTTCTGCAGATACAAAATAAATTTTAGTCGCTTGCTGAAACAACGGCATTAGAGAATAGTTGAAATAAGCGAAATAAAACATTAATACGCTGAGGCAACTGAGAAGACGAGACTATAGCCCGCTTTCACACCAAAGTGGCCACGTGCAACGTGTCACTTTGGTGTAAAAGTGGCCTTAGACGAGTAAGAAAGAGAGAGAACATCAAAATTTCGGTGATAAACTCAGGAAAATCTACCTTCTCAATTATTCTCCTCCGAGGTTTTTTCTTTACTTCCTCCTGTGGTGTGTCTTTTATTTTATTCTGCAGAAGAGAACCGTTTAAAGCAACAATTGATGAGGAAACGCAAAGTGTTTAATTTTACCAACGTGGGACGACAAGAAAATTTTATATTTTCTTTTAGATCATTTTTATCTTGTTAAGCCGTTTGTAACCATTCCATTGTAAGAGATTAAAATAGAACTGAGTTTTAAGTCAGTACTCAAATATTATTGCGTGAAATCTTGCCAGAAGGAAAATATTCGACATTTTTTGTTCAGTCCAGTCAAATGCAAATGAAATGGTCACATACCGCTGGGACAGTCAACTTCTGAATTACAACTTGCTTAATATTTATAACCAAATCCTTAAGTTTTTAATACCCGAAGACAGCCACACATACTAATATCTATTTTCCATCCAGCCTCACAAAGACGGATTTAGTATAAATTTTGAAGCAATGGACACTCAGTGAAGAGATAATTTATCAATTCACCAATAAATCATTCAGAAGTGCCTGACCCAAAAACATATTTTTGGATACATTCTAAATTAGACAATTCTGAGACAGTTTCTATTAACTGATAATTATATGCTTAAGGAACTAACTTCTAAGGGATAACTTGATAATCGGAATATTCTATTACTATAAACATCACTGCTAGGTGTATGCCTACTAATAGAAGACACCAAAATGACAAAACAAAGGTTAAAAACTCGTCCCTAATGAGAAATTTCCACATTTGGCTCAAATACTTGTTTTACCTTTTTGCACTAATAATACTACCAACCCTTGATTTACCTGAAAACTACCCTTAATTCGCCCTTAACCTACATAATGACCCTTGTTCATCCCAGCCCAGTGTTTACCATGTCACGAAGTCCCATTGTGAAGGCCTACCTTATCGTCCACTTCATCCTAACCGGAAAGGAGGGGAAAAAATTTAGATATTAGGATTGTGTTTTGCCAGTAATCAAGAATTTTCATATATATCAAATAATTTTTCATGTTATAATGTGTATAAAGCAATGTCAAAAATCATATTCAATATTCAGACATGAATATTCAATTTTAAAAGTAGAAACCGTGGTCTACATCTGGAAAATAAAGTGTGTATGAGGCGTCCGTTGCATGGGTTTAGAACTTTAGTTTTCAATGAAAATTAATCATATAAAAAGAAAAAAAATTATGTGTAATTTTATGTAAATATGATAGTAAAATAAGAATAGTTTTACACAAACAGAAAAGTAAAAAAAAAAAGTATACTGAAAGTGTACAAACAAAAAAGTACAGTTTTATAAAAAGCAGTAAAATGGAAGTTTTCTTATGGTATTTTATATAATTCTTGTGAATTTTAACATAAGTCTACAACTAGTGTTTAGTATCATAGTAAGAACACTGTTCATGCGTATTAATGATAGTCTCTTTGGCTGTGTTAAAAATATCATTTTGCTTGTGTTGATTGGCACATAATGCAGTAACCAATTTGTTATGTCTATAAGCCAAAAACTCAAAGAAGAAATTAGATGTTGATATATGCTTGCATGGAAAGTTGTGCATAGAGATTAAGGAATGATGGTCTTAAAATGGTGCCCGAAAAAAATTTGGTACTCAAAAAAAATCTTTGATTGATGAAATTTAGCTGATAGCATCAAATCTGCTGGGAACCATAATGAGAACATTCGTTACAGGGGAAAAGGAACATTTAATAGTTTGGCTGATACATAAAAAAAAAAAATAGAAGTCGAAATTAGAGACGGTAAAGTTGTAATAGCAACTTTGCAGAGATGATGACTGGTAATAAGAGAGCATTTTGGCAAGGAGTATTATGTATAAATAAAGGTCTAGGTTGAGCACTGTGCAAAAACAAAAAAGTCACAATTTCTTTTTTTAATTCCATTATACTAAAGGCAATAAAGTCATATAGTGCTGGTAAACATCCAATAAAGTAGCACTGGAGAAGGGCAGTCATCTTGCCAGTCAACAGAGTGACTGCCATGATAGTAAAGGAGCGAGGTAGCTCAGCTTCCCATTAGCCATCTAGCTAACTATGTGACCGTAGTTACAGTAATGTTAGTAACTGCTCACCTTTTGATAGCACTATTACAATTTAAAAAAAAAGTCGAAATTTAAGTCAAAAATTCACCTTGATAATATTCAGATCTAAGTCATATGAGCTGAATAATTTTAAGATTCAATTTTTACCGGACAAAAATAACTTTCATGTAACAGCCAATGAATATGAAGAGGTGGGATTACTCAGGTCAACAAGGTCAACGTAAACATTTATGAAGGATCCTTTCAAAATGAACTACATAAATCGGGATACAGTGAAATGAGAAACAAGGATATAATGGGAAATTTGAGGTCTACATTGAAGGAATTCTAACAAAGACACAAGTATAAGGATGATGAGACTATTTGGAGATTGGATTTCTGTTCTCGCTAGCAATGGCAGGTAACCAATATTTACTGTGATGTTAACTAAGTCGATCTGATTTTTTTTGCTTAGTTTATACAATAACTTTTTTTTTTTTTTTTTTTTGTAATCGCAAAACAGCCACATCATCCAGCATTAGGTTTTAATAAACAAGTTTTCGTGAAGTTATGCAGAGCGGAGGAAAACTTTTGGAAGCATAATGTGCTTGGATTATAAACTAGCAAGACTGGAAGTGAACAAGACTTCCTTAACCAAGCATTCAAACCCGAGCCATGTTGCCTCCAAAAGGATTCTATATTTTACGTAATTTGTTAGTTTAACTGAGATTGGACGTAGGTTGACCAAACTTTCTTACAAGCACAGCTGGGATACAGATACAACAAGACCGGTAAACAACGAATAAAACAAAAATCAACATGAATACCAAATGACAGGTTTACATTTAAACGAAAAGAGCAACAGCAATTGGTGGAACATTCGGGCTTTTGCTGTGAAGGGATTCTTTGCTGGGTCTAGATCCATGCAGCCAATCCCTGAACAGCACAGCCTTTGTATTTGTTGAGCACCAATTAACTGCCATCTCTCTCCAAAACTATTTGACAGGTAGAACAGACCGTACAGCAAGGGCTAGAACAACAATAACCTCACAAATTCTTCCAGGAAAATGGGAGGAACGTGCTCTTTTGATAAGAATTACTGTTTTTAGTTTGTGAAATTCACATGTAAATGGAAACCCAGTATAAAGTCCTTGTATCTATGTAAGATAATTATTTATGTTTACATTTATTTGGTAATTACTGAAAAGTTGTTTTAGTTATGTTTTTTCAACTTTTTTTTTGATATATTATAAGTAGATTTGTAATCATATGCAAGTAGTGATATGAACAATTAGGTTATGATTTATGCTGTTATTTGTTTCCTTTATATATTACGGTGGGAGTGATTTTCTAAATTAAGTTCATATTGTAACAGAGTATTCAGAGAATATTTACTGTAGCATTACTGGTATATATTTATATTTTGGGTGAAGCTTGTATTAAATTATCTCATATTAAGGGAGTTCAAGGGATTTAAATGAATATTTGTATTGTTTTAGGGCTAGAGTAGCGAATCTATTATTACGGTATAGAGACTTGTATATTTATTTAAGCTGAAGTGCTTATTTAATGGATTTACATATTTTTTTTCAGCCATTCAGACTGTGGTTCCCATCGGTTCATATGCGCTGTATGCTTTATTTAAATGAGTTTCCGAGGAAGATACAAGAACTGTTCGATTTTACGAGAGGCTTTTCGTGCAAAAATGTGAGTTTTTTGGGCTAGAAGACAACAGCAAACACAGATATGTCACGTGGTCGTTAAAAGAGCAGATTTCTTTAACAGTGAAGATTCAAGCCTATAGTTACACCAAATGGTTGCCATAGGTCATTTCTATCACTGGCTAAAGAAATTCAATCCATTAGTCTTCCATGACATAGCCGCCAAACGATGCCTGGATTCAAAGGACTTGTGATGACCAACCTGCGCTGCTTCGGTTTTTACTTTTGAGACTTCTTCTTTTTGAGCTTTGGCGGCTTCTTCCTTTTGTGCTTTTGGGACTTCTTCCTTTTGAGCTTTCTCTTTCTCAATCTTTTTCAGTTCCAGTTTTTCTGCCTGCTCCAGCTGCACTTCGTCCTTTTTCAACTTTTTCAGTTCCAGTTTCTCAGCTTCTTCCTTCTTAACTTTCTCTTTTTCTTCTATTTTGACTTCTTTTTCTTTGCCCTCCACTTTTTTGAGCTGAACTTTTTCGGCCTCTCCTTCGGCGTCTTTGGCTTTACCTTTTCCCTTTTTAAGCTCAACTTTCTCGGGTTCTTCCTCTTCCTCTTTCTTAAGCGATTTCCTCTTAAACTTCTTTGCCTCTGCCTCCTCCTCCTCAACTTTTTCTTTCTCTTCCTTCTTTTTCTTCTCTTTTTCCTTCGCACAGGAGGGAACGCAAAACATGTGAGCGGACAACCCTTGTACTGACTTTTAGAAACACTGATTTTCATAAGCTATTCTGCTCTCCAGATGCGGACTCACCGACTATAGAAACTTCTAAGCATATCATAATCCAGTGTTTTCATTCAATAAATAATGTAAAAGTCCCCTACATTCAGTGATTATACAGGATTAAGCTGAATAAAGGACAGAGATATGCAGTGATATACTGGATTGTGCTGTGCATTCGCAGAAGTTCACTACAAAGCAGTACAATAGCCAATAAAAATCAGTGTTCTTGCTAACTCCACAAAACGAACCGCTGAAAGCGCTACTTTACTTATTTTTCTTTAGCGGAAAGCAACATGCAAGACAGACAAAACAAAACGAAAATTTTTATAAAAACTAAATACAATTTATCATGAAAAGAAAAGCTAATCTTTTATATATATAAACAAAACATAAAAGAATTTAAATTTTATATATTTTAGAGAGTATCTTTGTATATTTTATCATTTGGACTTAGGAAATTTAAAGTGTATAAAAACATTACTCTGTTAAATCAAGAATAACATTATTATCTACAAATAAATATCGATACGTTATGCCGATCTTTTAGAATAACCTAAAAAAGAAACAAATGAACTAAAAACTACTAAAACAAAATTCTTTAAGTCGAAATAAAAAATTTTAAGACAGATGGACACTGCATTTACATATAAACGCTTCAATACCTGTTTTTCCACTTTCTCTTCTTTGACTTCTTCCTTCTGTTGGGAATAAGAAAGAAATGTATGAAACGTGTTAGAAATCTGTTCCAGACCAAAGAAAGCAGACTACTACTTTTTACCAAACCAGCCTCACAAACCAAGTAACATGTATGTGCAGAAAAGTAAGTGAGCTACTTTTGTGGTTACAACTGAAATGTTTAATGAACTGTATACTGAGAGATTTATAACTATCAGCTTTTTTTTTACTACTGTATACTGCCAAGTCTACTGTAATACGGGAAGAGAAATAAATAAAGAAAAAAGCATATATCATTTACAGAAGCCATATCCTGCAAAAAGGAGAAATAAGTTTCATATTTATATGTGGTTTATGTCATGGTAACATCATAGGCATAGTTGAGGTATATAATGTTTATGTTGCAAACAAATCGCAACGCGGCTACTAAAAATCTATTTAGTCGTTGGTATTTTAATTTTTCGGTTCAGTTTATTCGACGCCATAAATCCCGTTTATAAACATATTATTCGGTGAAATCTCCAGATACAGCGAACCAAGGATCTAAAGAGCAGAGAGGAAGATGCTGGCAGAACCACACGTCGACTCAAGGTAGAGATGCTCACGTCCCTCCCAGAGGTCTTTTTCTTTCTTCTTGGGTAACTATTGTTCTATTTGGTTAGTCTTAAGAAAATGGCTATCCAAATAAACGGTATGCGAATGTTTTAAAAAGAGGTTAGGAAAAACAAAACATTCACATATCAGAAAAGTAGAAAGTTTAAAAATTACCATGTGAATATGTACAAAAATATTTGTTTCAAAAGAGTAAAAATTATGAAAAACCAAAAAGTAGCTGAGGACAAAAGGAGAGACAATAAAAGACCTCTGGTTCGAGTGGGAGACATCTCTCCAAGGTTGGATCGGCATTGCCTACCGGAGACTCCTCATCCTCACAAGGTCCTCCACCCAAGAGCTCTAGCAGGTATCGCTCCATGGGTGTCATATCCTCCAATTTAGGTTTGGACTTAGGTTTGGGAGCAGGTTCTGGTTCTTCCTTTACGGGCTGGTGTGGGGCAACGTGTAGGATAGGAGAGGATGTTCTCGATTCTTCTTCTTCATCCGTTTCTTTAATGACGGAGGTCAACACTTCGTGTTTTCCGAGTGGTGGTGGAGGCGATTTTTTCTTCTCCGGTTTTACAGACAGAGACGCCTCCTCCTCACTTACCTCCGGCTCTTTCTTGGGGGGTTTCGTCTTGACAGTGGCATCTTCATCAACGGACGATTTTTTTCTTTCGGGTGACTTGGCTTTAGCTGTGAATTCGGCGCTCTCTTCTTTGAATTTGGGAGGTTCCTCCACTTTCTTAGGTTCTGGCGTTCGAGGAGTATCAATGGATTTCTTTCGAGGCTGATATTTGTAGTCGATATCTTTGGTCTTCTTTTTGGCTCCCATGAACTGAGATAAAAGAGATGACATGAGATCCTCACCTTCGTCAGATTCAGATTCGGACTCGGAAGAATAAACGACAGGAGCTGGTTTGGGAGGATCTTTCTTTATGATAGGCTTTGGTGGTTCTTCCTCGACATCATCCCAAAAGGAATCTTGCCTTTTGTACACTTCCTTTCCAGCAGCAGCAGGGGGTGGTGGGTGAGGATTTGCAGTCTTGGGAGTTTCTGTTTCCTCCACTTTTTCAGATTCTACTTTAGTTGTTGTTTCTTCAGTTTTCATCTTTTTAGGGTTTGGTTCTTCTTTCTTCTCAGTTTTAGAGTTTCTTTTAGTTTCTTCTTTCTTTTCCTCAACTTTGGAGGTCTTTTTTACCTCTTCTGTTTTCTGTTTCTGATTCTCCGTCTTTTCAGATATAGTTTCTTCCACTTTTTCCTCCATTTTCGTCTCAGACTGCTTTTTCTTAGGCTCTTTTTCCTCTTCCTTCTTGCTTTCCTTCTTTTTTTCTTCCTCCATTTTAGTCTCAGACTGCTTTTTCTTAGGCTCTTTTTCCTCTTCTTTCTTGCTTTCCTTCTTTTTCTCTTCCTCTTTCTTAGATTCTTTCTTCTCTTCTTGATTTGTCTCTTTTTTCTGATCCTCTTTTTTTTCCTCTTTCTTTTGTTGTTTCTTTACCACTTCCTCTTTTTCTTCGGTTTCAACAGTTTCACTTTCAGATATTTCTTCTATTATTTCTTCCTCCTCCTCCTCTTCACTCATTTCATCTTGCTACACGAAAAAGGGGGAAGGAGGAAAAATAGGATAAAAAGAACACCAAAAACATGGTTACAAAAACCGCCTCCAATATATCCTGAAATAACATGCTAAATGGCCAGAGCTTTCAAGAGTAAAATATAAGTTAGGGACAGTTGTACAAAAGACATCACAGCCATCTCACTACTGTGGCAAAAGCCAATATAATCTAAAAATGCCAACAACGAGAATAGACTGTTTGCATCTGTATTATATACCCTGAAAGCTCCGTTGATGGGTGCAGGACAAAAATACAAAAATCAAGAAAAAGTTAACATCTAAAAAATGGTTCACTTTAAAGACATTTTTGTTTGGGTTCCTAGACTAGGATTTCATGCATAACATTTAAGGAAAAAAGGACTGATTCTATGTGACACTGGCCACTTTCCACAAGTAACAAACTGCATAGTGACCATCCGACATAAAATGAGGACTAGTGAAAGATATCACAAGAATATGAGGTACTATATGACAAGGAAAAAGAATTTACCTGCGATGCCACCTGCTGAGGTGCTTTTACTAATTGGACATAACATTAACCCTACATTTAAGACAGGTATAAAGATGCTATGTCAGGTAAAACTAATGAATAAACATAACGTTACCCTGCAGCTGATTTATGGTGTTCTTACCTGAAATATAAAACAAAAATTAATTAGTCTTTACAATTTAAAACATCTACTGGTAATAATATATAGAACAATTATATGAATCTGTCTCATTCTATTTTACCTCATTGTATTATTTTCTATATAAGGAGAGATAAATATATGATAATTTCGATAGTTAGTGTCAGGGCAGTCAGTATTGAAGGGAAATATTATAAATGTAGGAGGATTATAGTGTTCAAAGCACTCGAGTATATGTAGCAAAAGATATCATAGTTGTAGTGGTACAAGATAATGTAAATGAGAATGTTACTAAAAATGTTGCCTGGAAGAAAAGAGTTTACTGTAGAAAGTATAAATGGCGATTTCCTCTTGATTAAGTAAGCAGCAGACGCGATTCCTTGCTTTCCAGTGCTCAGCATCAAATAAAAGTAGCAAAAAAAAAAAAAAAAAAAAAAGAACGTGACATATAAATCATATAAAATAATAACAGCTGATAAGTTTGTTAAAGCAGCATCCTATAGAACACTTGAAAGAGCAGAAATTATAAAAGGCAAATGAAGACATCCATTTCTTTCTTTTTAGCGAAGCGAAAATTGAAAAACTCGTAATCATAGAAGCGTTTCTTGACCCATGATGCTTCCATAGGCCAAAATCCCACCTTCGGTTGGAGCTTCGCTTTCTCAGTCGAAGTTTCGCTAGTCTTTCGACTCGAAGGTAATTCCGATGTCTTCTTGTTTTGTTTTTCATCCTCCTTAGGTTTTGGCTTCACCTCCTCTTTCTTCTTGTCTTCTGCGGGTTTCTGTTTTGCTTCTTCTTTTTTCTTCTCTTCCTTAGGCTTTGATATTGCTTCTTCCTTTTTATTCTTTTCCTCTTGTTTGCTTTTACCGTCATCTTTTTTTGCTTCCTCAGGAGTTTTCTTTTCCTCGGGCTTTTTCTTGTCTTCCTTCTTTTCTTCAAGAGGTTTCTTTTTCTCTTCCTTTTTCTCATCTACTGGTTTCTTTTTCTCTTCATTCTTCTCCTCTGCTGGTTTCTTCTTTTCTTCCTTCTTTTCATCCACGGGTTTCTTTTTCTCTTCCTTCTTCTCCTCTTCCTGTTTCTTTTCTTCCTTCTTTTGTTCTGCAAGTTTCTTTTCATCCTTTTTATTGGGTTTTTTCTCTTGTTCCTCCTGTTTTTCTTCAACAGTTTTCTTCTTTTCCTCTTTCTTTTCTTCCCCTTTTCCTTCAACAGCTTTCTTCTTTTCCTCTTCCTTTTCTTCTTTATTTTTGTCTTTATCCTTTACCTTGGACTCTTCTGTTTTCTTCTTTTCTTCCTCTTTCTTTTCATCCTTCTTTGGCTTTTTCTCGTCCGGCTTCTTTTTATTATCATCCTGTTTCTCTTTTCTCTTCCTCTCTTCTATTTCGGTCATTTCCTCCTCCATTGTTATATCTGTTTCTTCAATAATTTCTTCCTCCTCTTCTTCCTCATTTTTTATTTCTTCTTTCTTCTTCTCGGGTTTCTTTGTGACTTTTTCTTCTTCACTTTCCTCTTCCATTATTACAGTCTCTTCGCTTTCCTCCTCTTGCTCCTCCTCCTCCTCCTCCTCCTCTTCTTCTTCTTCCTCCTCAGCAGAGTCTTCCTGTACGTGTGGTTGTATTTGAATATTTTGAATAAAGTGTACATGTTTTTCATGCATGAAATATGGCCATTAATAATTATACCTACTTTTATACGTCATTAGTGTTGAAGTATCACTTAGAAAGTAGGTAAATCTATTTTTCTAGCCTATATAAGAATTTAAATTTAAGACAAATATAATTTTCCTGGATGTACTCTTTTGGAAATTTAGTAGCAATGTTCTCATGAGGTTCTAAAGCAGTGAAAATGAAGGTCTGTCCAGATAGTCACGAAATCATTAATTGTTTGTACACTGAACTATATGTTCGAAAAATAAGAGATAGTCTATATTAAAGGATTTTCCCCTACTGGAAATTCATTGGCAAGTCTCTCATAAGAATTTAAGGGGTTGAACTATAATATTTATTTAAATATTACATACTTGTATTTTGAAATTATTTCCTTTCAATGTCCGGGGGCCACATTTCATCATGAAGTACATTTAGTGTATAAAATGGAAAATTTATATAGAATCATCATGGACTGAATGAGGTTTTACAATTTAGCTGTATATAAATATGTCTGATGGAATATAATTGTTTTTATTGGATATTGGAGTTGGACATTATACTAAAGGCTATGCAAATATCTTTCTGGAATTCTTCAGTAAGTGTAAGCACCATAATGGAGGTTGTAATATGACATTGGCCTATTCTTATCTTCTTGGACCAAGAGTGTACACAGCAAAGAGTAGTCTAGTTTAAGATTGGTTCTGTTTTCACGTAATAAAAGCTTATGAGACTAAATATGACAAAATTATTGCTACGTAGACCCATTCACTGCACTTTAATTATGGTGCTTACATGTCCTGAGTACTTGACTGAATGGGTTGGTAACTGTCATAGACCATACCCAGAGTAAAGTAAAGGTTCTCTATAAGGAACATCTAAAGTTTCTGGAAATTATATTGTGACTTATCATAATCATATGGAATGTTTAGGTAGTAAAACTCTCAAGGTAATCATCTATCTAAGATGCCTAAATTAAGGATAACAGGTCTGAACTGTACTGTATATATTAATTAGGGATATATCTTGTGCAGTATTTCTAAGACATTCAAGTTATTGATTTTTCTTACCTTTTCTTCCTGCTTCTTCTATAGGGTGAACGGCAAATGCCATGGAAAAGAGAAGAAATGAAAAGGGGAATTTTGAAATATATATATACAAGTTCATTCTAAATTCTTTTGAAAATTGAGGAACAATAAAGATTTAAGTTTCAGTGAAGAATGATAAAATAACATCATCGCTAACAAATTAGGTTACCTGCACAAAGGTTTTTGAATATTATTGACCAACTAAACCGCGAGTTGATAAAAACATCAAATTGACTCTCTCTCTCTCTCTCTCTCTCTCTCTCTCTCTCTCTCTCTCTCTCTCTCTCTCTCTCTCTCTCTCTCAATTAATTGGGTCACACTCATCATCACAATGATATTGGTATGGGTTTGCTATCATCTATAGAGATCAAATATGATTTTAATTCTCTCTCTCTCTCTCTCTCTCTCTCTCTCTCTGTTTGTCTGGTTTGCCAACAATCTCTCTCTCTCTCCTCTCTCTCTCTCTCTCTCTCTCTCTCTCTCTCTCTCTCTCTCTCTCTCTCTCTCTCTCTCTCTCTCTCTCTCTCTCTCTCTCCTGTACAAGCACAATATGAGCACATCCATATATGTGTTCTTACCTCCTCCAGCATCTCCTCAGTCAACTCCACTGTCTGAGAGGAGGTTTCGCCCTTCTCGTTCTTGGCGATGAGTTTGTAGCTTCCACAGTCGAACTTCTCACATTTCAGCATCTCCATTTGGACTAAGTACTTGCCTTCAGATTCCTGTTCAGAAAAATGAGAATTATATATACAGTTTACTTATATAACCTAAAACTAACCGTGTTCACGAATCGCCACTAGCCAACAGTCCAGAATTTAATGCACAGGACGAGATTTTGTTACACTGTATCGAAGTTCGATGCTTATTTCTAAAGTTACTAATACTGTACACAATACTAATCAACGCTAATTCTTTTTGCATTTTTAATTACTTTTTATGTTAATTTACCTGAGGACAAGTGTCAGTTGATATCTCTTTCATTACTTACTTACTTACATCACTAATACTAGTACATGATGTTTATATTATCTGAGATACTTTCTGTTTCTGATTTTATATATACCTGGTACTAGCACTTGAATTTTGCTGAGTATCCTTACTTTTCAGTTACTTATTTATGAAATCAACCTGAGTAATACTTAAAATGGAATCACACTCTTTTTTTTTCTTTCACTAATTTTCATACAGCGATGCGACTTTTATATCAGATATTACGCATAAATGGTGCTAACATTCCATATGACATTCTACCTGAGGTCATGTTTAATATGCAATCTCTTTTGTTCCTTACCTCATTGATGTTAATACAATGACGTGTATCAAGTTTGACCTTGGTAGCATCCTTGAACCAACTGCAAGCAGGCTTCGAGGTGGACATCACAACGCACTCCATTACCACTTTGCGATTGAAAATGGAAACAATCTTTGGTGGTTTCTTGATCGTTGGAGCCACTAAAACAAAAGGTGGAACAGTTGTCAGAATAAGTCACCACATACTCTAATGTCTTTCTAGATACTGCAGGTGTATAAACAATCACTTAACATATACATTTAATTCATATTTGCACATTATTCTCATCTACATTACGCAGAAATTATTTAGCATTGCTAAAATGTCAAAAATTATGTAGATAAATGATAAATGATGACGGCAAGAATGAAAATTGGCTCATATATATATATATATATATATATATATATATATATATATATATATATATATATATATATATATATATATATATATATATATATATATATATATATATATATTTTTTTTTTTTTTTTTTTTTTTTTTTTTTTTTTAAGTGTGCCACCGGGACAGGCAGAAACTGCCCTCATCAACAAAGGCCCGGGCACGAGAAAATACCAAGACGAAGGAAAAGAAAAAGGTTAAGGACAAGGCAGAGATGAGGTAATGTCACACAAAGGAAAACGACAGACAGAAAAAAACAGTCAAAGTAAAGAGGACCCAGATATATGGAGGACTAGGCTCTGAGATGACGATAGATCTGCTTTTTGGAGGATGAAAGGTCATAAGAATTAGGAAAGACAGAAGGAGGAAGAGAGTTCCAGAGTCTGGAGGTAGATGGGAAGAAGCAGTCGCTGCACCGACCAATCCGCGAGCTACAAATCTCCACACAGTATATATATATATATATATATATATATATATATATATATATATATATATATATATATATATATATATATATATATATATATATATGGATTCACTTTCTAATCTCAAACTACAAGGTAGTGAGATGCAAATCGATTATGCCCATTCTCTCAGTCTCTACAATTTCCATGAAGTAATTAAGTAATATGTAATTAGACAAATGGGTGGCATACCTTCAATATTCAGGTTAAGGTTGGCATTGAGCTCTCCAAATTCGTTTTTGATGTTGCACTTGTATACTCCACCGTCAGAAGGTTGAGGTTTCTGAAAAATAAAAGTTTCATCTTTAGTACATGCATACAACTCCTGATCACCAGTCCTGACATGGGGAAATGCTTTTGCGAATAAGCGAATCTCAGAGAAATGAACAGATACCCTGTATATAATAAATGTTACTGTTTATCTTTAAAAAAAAGTTGTTTGTCATAATTTGATTTGTTCTTGAACTCTTTGACATTTCCATTGATAAGGTATGGTATCATATAATATAGAAAAGAGGTTCTTCTAAGGTCATGGAGTGAAATGGGTATAATTATTTGACAAAACACCACCTCATATTTACATATATGCTATCTTCACTCCTGTTGTTTTTAGTCAGAAATATTGCATAATTGCTGTGGAGTGATGAAACAACACCTAAATATGGCAAAATGAGTAATTTCTTTGGTGCTCTGTCGAGGACGTTGTACAGTATATTACTATTTGAAACGAGAAGAAGAGTTACCAGCTAGTCAAGCTACCTAATCTGTCCTGAATACTGAAGTGGTATTCTGCCAAATAATATTAGTAATATGTTTTAGTGTTTTATTAGACACTAACTAGAAGAGTAATTAATTATAGAATGTTTCTTTTTTGTAGTGTTAATGTTAGTTAGAGCATGATATCTATGCTAAGAATATTGGTAGCTCTATCAGCAGCCTACTCTTTAGCAATGAACGTGGAACACTGTCTCAAGTCAGAATTGACAAAGAATAAATGACTTTTCTGATTTAATCTTAGGCTGCAGGCTAAATTTAGACTCTGTAGAGAAATCAGCAACTGACTCAGTACTTTTTTAGCAGCCATCACACTGATTCAGTGCTTAACTTACTCCCTAATTGGTACTTTAAATACTCTGTAAGACAGGTGGCATAAAAGTTTATACACTAAACGTAGCAAAATTATACACTGCATAGTTTAGCATCTCAATTTTTGGTACATTTTCAAGATTTTATCAGTGTTTAGTTTGAGCAATCAGAAACATATTCCAGTTTAATCTAGGAAGTGACCACAGCCCCATTCTAGCAAAGGTGGAAACTGGTAATATGCACTTATTAAGCAAAGTAAACTCTAATTAATGCCCTATCAAGGCAGAGCCGCAGAATGCAAGTAGATTCTGTTATCCATTAGATATATCTAGATTTATGATTGTACGTAATTTCCAGTGAGTACTTTGGACTGCTTCTTAGACATGCTACCAAAAATGCAATTATAATACTTAACAGGACCACTAATAGTGGTATATCGATGTGCTTCTGAGCCAGCCATTACTGATTTCACACATGTTGACACCTTAGCCTTTCCATATATTTCAGCATGATTGTTTTAGTGGATCAGTATGACAACTAAGTAAAACTAGGACTATGTTCAGGAGAAAAAAATTGAACCTCTATGGACATAATACCTGAACTCAGTCTGTATCCTTATATTAGTGTTGCTTAAATAAATGTTGCCGAAACCAAATAAAAAATATATAAAATGGGTATTAGAATAAACAAAATAAATTTAAGCCACTCAAGACAAGCAGGTGAGTAGAGAACTTTGCTATATATTCTAAATAGCTGTCATAGGATTTTTTTGGTTTGCTGGTAGCAGGAGTAGCTGCGACAGCTATTGTAGAGATATACAGCTGTTGCAGCAGTAGGAACTGTATTATCAGCAGCGTCTGAACTAGTTGTAAGAATTTTGGCATTAGCGACGAGAGAAATGACAGTAGACACGGCATTTCTGTGAACGAAGAAGAGCTGGGTTTTACCCTCAGCTCGAGACGGATTCGGTAGAGATCATCCTTTTCTTGTGTCACCGTTGCATTCACCCTTGAGGCATCTAGATCTTTACCATCCTTGGTCCATTTTGATGTGGGTTTAGGATTGGCTCGGACGAGAGCTTCCATCAAAACCCTGCCTGCCTTTTCTTCAAACTTGATACTTGGTTTCTCAACAAAGACCGGTGCCTGTCCTGAAGGTTCAGGGTCGGCTTCAATATTGAGGTTCACGTTAGCAGTGGCCTCGCCAAATTGATTTATGGCCACACACTTGTATTTACCAGCATCAGCTCCACAGGGTTCCTGGTTTCAGCAAAAGGGTCAGTCCAGATGGCAAGGATCCAACAATCATAAAAGGGAACATTGTAACAAGCATACTCTAATTATAAACAGAAGCTAAATACTGAAGGTTTACCAAATGCAAAATGGAGTAACATATGATATAGAAAGTACTAAGAAAATCATGTTCTGGTTTCTGTAAGTGAAGCTGTCAATTACGTGGAAACTATGGTGTTCTTCTCAACAACAGATTATGCATCTAAAGATCCCATGCCAACATACATAGCCTAGTTGAAAAGAAAATACAGACTGCATCTATATATTAGGAATAGGTGTATTGTTTTTCATATATGATACTTATGCTTTATACAACTCAGTTGCATGACATATATGCAGCAAAAGCAACAAAAATACTTAGAACAAATAAAGTATAATCGTTTTAACCTAAAACTAACTAAATTTTAAGTATGTAAAAAGGCGTAGTGTAAAAAATTTCTTCCTTTTAAATTCCAGTGATGGGAAAGTGTAAAAACTGGAGGATATCTTGCAGTAAAAGTGATGAATAAATAAATGTACACAAAGGGAGGAAAAACAAAGAATAAAAGCAAGTGCAGTAGAAACAGGCTTAAGGCATGTCGTGGATATAAGGGATAAAACAAAAACAAAACCGTCAAAAATGCTGTGCTTTAAAATTAGGTTTAAATAGATAACATAGTGCAGCAATTATTACCTTTACAATGCACGAGTACTCAAACATTTCAGCTGTTACTTTGTGTTCCTTGATGACCAAGCGTTTCGCAGCTTCCAGTTTCTTGCCATCCTTGAACCATTCCACTGTAGGCTGAGGCTTCGCCTTGCAGCGGACCTGGGGATAAAAGAGTTATTCATATTACTGGTTTATAAATAGAATTTCAGTACACTCATTCCAATTTGTATAGAAAACTTAAGCATTACATGATTTTTTATAATATAAATAAATATATATCTACCTTCATGGTAATCATTGTGCCAGTTTCGTTAGGAATGATGGAGGGTTTGTCGAGGAACGTGGGTGCGAAGCCTTCAGGGACGGCTTTGCCCTCTGAAAATGAAAGCAAATAATCGCTAAAAAGAAATATTAGTATACTGAAGTATACAGAATCCATTAACATTAAGAGTTAGGGGACAAAATGATACAACATAAGATGAAATTTTATATACTGCAAGCAGTATACAGCAAATTATATATTCAGTAGTCTAGAATTAAACGCACTAATATTTATGATAAGATATACGTGATATTTCAGATTGAGAACACCTGTTGACTTACTTTCAAAATTGAGAGCAATATTGGCATTAGAATCACCGAAGGGATTGAAGGCATTGACCCTCCACTGGCCTCCATCCTCGGCATTGGGACTGGTGATGGTCACTGAGACGACGTATTGATCCTTCCCACAAATCTTCTTGTACATAGATATGCGGCCCTGTTCTTGTACCATCTACGGGGGATTATGAAGTGATATGATTTGCAAATCGGGAGAGGCGAACTTATTCATAAATCAATATGACAGAGAAAAGTACAATTATAACAATTATATTCCATGGATAGAGACAAAAAATTGAAGTTCAAGGCTTTGTGTTCTTGGCAAATACAGAAAAGAACTGACCTGAGTACCCTTAAACCAAGTAACCTCGGGTTCAGGATTGGCCTCAAGAAGGCATTCCATGACAAGCTTATCACCTTCTTGCCGAATCTCTGGTTTCTTGGGGAAGCGTGGTGCCTTTCCATCAGGGATCCTGGAATAAGAAAGACAAAACAAAATAATAACATTTATTACTATTTATTACATAAATGAATAAGAAGAAAACATATATATATATATATATATATATATATATATATATATATATATATATATATATATATTCACAATATTAGACACATAGACATAGCACCGAAACAAAAAAAAATTTACTCACTTTGGTTTATCAGAAGCGGTTTTGCCTTCAAAGGAAAGGTTGATAGTTGCAACGCCCTCGCCCAGGTTGTTCGTGGCAATGGCGCGATACTCTCCTTCATCAGCACTGGTTACACTGGCAATTTCTAAAGTCACCACATGATATATCTTGCCGTCTGGATCCATCTTGATCTTGTATCGCCCGCCATCTTTGATCTTTTTACCTTTAAACTCCCTAGGTAAAAAAAAAAATATGAATTTAGAGATGGACAGCATTTTAAGTAGAAAAGGACATTTGTTTAATTGTAAGAAAAGACTAAAGCGTTACTACTTCGAAGATTATTTTTTTATACTTAGCTATGTAATTTCCAGTTTTCCGGGATTGTAGCTAATGCCATAAACCATAGTTCTTGAAATTTTTGCTATTGAATCTAGAGTATGCAATGCCTCTTATAACTTTCTTAGTGCTAAAAAACTTACAGATACTTAATATCTGAGAGCGAAAATGTCTCTGTTCATTATGCACAAATGTAGTTTGAATAGATGTTGGTAATATATGTATAAATAATCAGTTCGCATATTAAAGTATTGCTATAATGTCCATTACTGTGAGTAAACCTGGAAACAAAGATGTTCTCCCCACTTGAGAGATACTAACTACAGTTTCCTTTAAAGAGGAAATGTCTGCTGTAAGCAATACATGCCACGACAGATACCACATAACTTTTCTTGAATGAAGAAATGTCTTCTGTAAACAACAAGTTCAAGATTTGTGCCATCACAGAAATACAAAATATAATGTAAACAGAGAGGATAATGACCTCCGTGATTTTATGATAAAAAATAAATTGTTTGCTTACCATGCAATAGTGGGTTTGGGACTGCCAACACAGCGGCATGAGAAGATGACGCTGGAGCAGTCGTCGCTCTGCCGGATGACTGGTCTCTCAGTAAAGGTTGGCTTGACTCCATCGACGGCGGGAGGCGACTCGTCGCCTGTGAGCATCATAAAGGAACCTGATCGAGGTAATGGGGAACGCAGGGGGAACACGAACAGGAGGGAAATACACAAGGATTCAACAAGAGGAGACAGTGAGAAGAAGACGAAGCAGATATAGAGGTGGTAAGGAAAAAGGATTAGATGCGGAGGCAGAGAATTGGCAGATAGCACGGAGTAAAAAAATAAATAAATAAAGGAAGGAGAAGGATTTCAAGGATAAGACGGTGATGAAGACGACGCAGAAGTGGAGGAGGAGGTAGTGGTAAAGAAAAAACTCGCGTTAGTTCATCCACATTGACAAAGAGCTGAAGCAAACGTGCTTTTCAAATGCATTAAGATGCGAATCATGCATAATGGTATGAAAATGGTAATGATGGAAATTATCTTCTGATCATACAGTGTTCTGCTATATAAAGAAATCTAGGTATGATGTGTGAATTATCTATTACATTGAAAAATATAATATAATCAGATATATCATATACATCTATACTGTACTGTATGTTACAGTTTCATGAAAGATAGATACTGAGAGTGGTAGAGTACAACATAGATTTTTGTCTAATAAGATGAAGAAATCAATAACATTGTGTTTGGTGACAAAATGCATATGGTCACTGCGAAGATGTTGTAGATGTTTTTTTGCCAGATGTTATCATAACTGTGAGAAGTAGTAAATACAGCAATTGTTTTATTATAAATTACATTTATCAATATTACCAAAGCAGTACTCCAGTGAGTGGGTATATCTCATAAGGCTGCAGCAGGAATATTTTAGATAACATTGTATTCTGCTACCTTCAATAGATAACAACAACAAAACCAATAATAATAATAATAATAATAATAATAATAATAATAATAATAATAAACATCATTAAAACATGATTCCGAAGAGCAATCATTGACAAATAGTTAATCGATATTGTTTGAAACTTAAAAAGGCAATATTCCTGAAGAAGCATCAGAGATATCCCACAACCTTTTGTTCATTTCCCACCTAATTAAACTTGAGCACTTGAAGTATGGCAAAAGTGCCCTGAAAGCATTATACAATTACAGTCGATATGAAAAGAAAAAAAAACACTAACATAAAATACAATAATGAAACCAAAGTTCGCTGGCGAACAGATATTGCAACACATATTAAGCGGGATATGTCAAAATAAACTTGAAAAACAAAGAAAATTAACTTAAATCTAAGAATAAATTGAAGGAAGAAAAAGCATATCAGTATAAAAGTAATTAAAACAAATGAAAATATTATGGAATGAGAATATTCTTTGAGAATTTAAATAAACATAAAAAATGTATTTAGTGAAAGATAATTCTTTTTACCTTCAAGAATATTAATGTTTTACATGAAATACAGTGAAGATCATGAATAAATGACCTGTGATTGGTGAAAGATGAAAAATATTTTTATTCAAATGTTTATATATATATATATATATATATATATATATATATATATATATATATATATATATATATATATATATATATATATATATATATATATATATATATATATATATATATATATATATATTAGATGTATGGAGTTTCATTACTTAAAAAGTTTATATATTCAAAAAATAAATCAATAATGAGTGTGTTAGAAGAAGGCATAACACCGAAGTTTATACTTGCAACCTTCCCAGATAACGGCAGTGAGGCTTCGACAGGTAGTGACTATTAAGACTTTACAGGTGTATCAGCTGAAGCCTCAGATGCAAAATCAAAAGTCAACGATCAGACTCTTTGGCCAGATTTCTAAAACAGTGTAAACCTAGGATACCATATTGTTAGTTAGCTAGACACACACAATTGGATTTCATAAACACATCTGAGCCAGGCCTATAGTTAAATGTAAGACTCTTAGACCCGATTTCTTAAACAGTGTAAACCTAGGATACCATATTGTTAGTTAGCTAGACAGGCATAAATGGATTTCATAAACGCATCTGACGCGGTTCTGTGAATGACTAGGATCCCGTACGGGATTCTAACCATACACAGAACTGCGTCAGAAGCGTTTATGAAATCCTTTTGTGTGTGACTAGCTAACTAACAATATGATATCCTAGGTTTACACTGTTTAAGAAATCGGGTCAAAGAGTCTTACATTTAACTGTAGGCCTGGCTCAGATGCATTTATGAAATCCATTTGTGTGTCTAGCTAACTAACAATATGGTATCCTAGGTTTACACTGTTTAAGAAATTGGGCCTTTGAGTAAATAGACATATAGAAACCATGGAGAGCTTTAAGTTTTCTAACAAATTTGGACTGTAATGAGAATCAAACTCAAAATCTCTTTAAGCAATGAATCCCAAACATTTGCGAACAAATAAGAATACTAATAACCAAAAGAAAAAGAAAAAGGCTTTGCATAAATAATAGAATCCAGAGAGCAACTGAGAGAGCCAGAAAAGAATAATAAAAACAATAAAAGTATTAATGATAAATATTACAATAATAATATCGTTTTGTAGTAAAAAAAAAAAAAGTCATGGTCAGCATTGAAGTCACCAACATTTTGGGTCTGAAGTAAGTCGGCATCTAAGTTTTTGCAAAGTCACAATTAGTGAATCGCAAAACAGCAATTTCAAGTCTAGTACATGAAGCAAATACCTCCAGTTATCAATGCTAGAACGCAGTATATAAAAAGAAAACATGCAAAATTGTGACCCATTAAATATTAAGCAGTTTTGAACTTAACGGTAATATTTTGCTAAAGAAAAACCAAATGTCTGAGATACTGATTATATTGGAGCTCATAGTTTTAGGCTTCTAACTGGAGATATTTCTCTCTAGCTTATATAAGTGATAAAAGAGAATTTTCCTGATATTGTTCAGGAGTATGGGTACAGTTCTATGTATTACTGTATCTTAGCTGAACTACTCCTTATCCTAATATTATTGTTATTTGAGTGTTTTATGCTCTTCGTGTTATGTGTGTGAGTAAGTTAAACAGCAAAATATTTACCGGTACTCAAAGCGACAGCTCAAGAATTGAATTCATATTTTGTTTTTAGCTCTTTCACTCTGACATCTCAAGAGGTTGAAAAGCTCAGGGACAAATCTTCCAATAAAAAGAGACTCAAAGTATCTCCCTACAAGTACTCAACTGGATGCACCTTCAAGGAACAACTGATTTGCATTAAATCAAATTTAGAGAGTATCTGAAGTCAAATTATTCTCAAAAACTGTTAGTGGCATCATTATGACCTTTCTGAATCTGAATTTGAGATTTTATGAGTGTAAAACAGGACGGGAGAAGAAAATTGCCCTCTTCTGGCCTGGACACGAAAAACATAAAGCAAAGAGAAAGAGAGATGGGGAGTGCTGTGACATGTCTGATGTGAAGGGCTAATTAGAGATGTTTAATGACTATGCAAGAATACTCTGTATTAGGCATAGAAAAGAATATGTAACTACCAGAAGATTAATTACAATTCATCAAATTCAGAAACTGTCTGAGATCTATGTATCATATAAATCTTTAGTGACATCAGTGGGACCTCGCTGACTTTGTAAAATTAAATGAGCAAACTTTGAAAATACATCCAGTTTTAACATCGAGACCTGCAAGAGATCTGAGCTTGGAAGCTGTAGAGTTATGTTATCTTCAAAGGAAATGCTGGAGATCAGAGGGAAAAGGAAGTAGGAATATGAGAAATGCAAATTCCTGCATTTCTATTATAAGTTTTATCCATCACAATAAAAACAATTCTGGTGGATTTGTTACACGAGGACAATAGAGAAATGGGGCAAAACACACACCTTAACGCTACCTTATACTCAGAATTTCACAATATATCATCAATCATCTATTTCTTTAGGAGAAAAGTTTATAATCTAGGTTGGATTTCATGTACCTTGATTTAATTATGACTGACATAATATAAATAAAATTTATCTTGTGTGAACCATACATACACATTTCATACAATATATAATAAGAATTCAGTTATCGATATGTAAAATACTTAAGTTTATATTAACTATCTAATTTTACTTATTTAATTTAAATCTCGATATTGTTTTTTGTTAAAAAAATGTTGGATAAGTGATAGTTGCTACAGTGAATGTATTTTGTAAACGTTTTCAATACTGCTATGTAAGTATGAATAGAAAAAAATATAAATTAAGCTGAAAAAGGAAAAATTAATGTGTCAGCTAAACAAACAGTATCTCCTTTTTTTCATATTTTGAAAATAAGCCGCATATAAGAATGAAACTAGCTTGACCTAAACTTGGTTCTTTTCTCTACTATGAGTGTAAAGACAGGAAACCCTTTATGGCACTCATCTAAGTTGGAAATGTGAGGGGAACTTTTTCTTTTTTTAATCACAGATTGATTGCTAAATTAATATTTATTTTTTTATAATTCTATATCAAAGTTTCGATCTTATCTACATTCAGACTTGACATGTGAAATACATTGTGTCTGTTAACAAAAGGGGATCAAGATGATTCTGACAAAGGGTAACAAAACAGATGTCTACATAAGTCTTCAGATGTCTATGAGGTGTCCAAAAACCTTGAGAGACACGGAAAGCCCCATTCAAAATCATGTAAACGAATAGACCTATTAAAAAAATCATGTAATTACATGGCATGTGAATGTGGCCGCAATACTCAACAACCTCAATTGTTCCAAGTAAATGATAAAAACTAAGTTGTGTAATAATAAAGCTGTAAGAAAACATGAAGAAAGGAGAGCTAAGCTATATAAAACTTATACAAAAAAATAAATGATAAAGAGGAAAGCTATGCTATATGAAGCTAATGCTAGAAGAAAAAAGATAAAGGGTAAATCTACTGTGGTAAAGAATATTTTACTGCAAATTCAGTCAGCCCCTAAAACTGGTTTTCAGTCCATCGTTAGGTACGTTTGATTTTTTCAATGGGTTAAAGGCAAAAAAATTGGAAAAGGCATTTCATGAGTAAGTTTTCAATTATACTGAGAGCAGTTAAAGCCTTTTCACGAAAAATTTTAACTTATATTGAGATCAGTTAGAAGAGAAAGACATTATAATTTGTATTTGTGACGGGTAGTCCAGAAAAAAATGGAAGACTGGAAAGAAATTCAACCTGTATAAATAGATAAATCTGACCTTATACTGAGATCAGGAGAAAGAATAAGTCAGTCTAACTGATAATAGGAGTGTTGAATGGCTAGCATTAGAACTGAAGCCATAAATTCTCCGTTTCATGTACGAAATATGCTGGTCGTGACAATAACTAATCAAACGCTTCCCTGTAGCCTATCTGCAGAACTTTCTCTTTCAAATCAACAGTCAACCAAGAATAAAAAATCATATAGAACGTAAATTCTCATAACTGATATAATTAAGCTAAAAAATAAAGAATAAAATAAAATAAATATATAAATAGTAACTATATGTGAAAATTGGCTACCAAAAATAAAAATAAATAATTATTCAAAGAAGCAATTAGATCAAATTACTGAAAATTCCTACGGTTTTTGGCATGTGATGATAATGTATAGTTTTAGCATGTACTAGTATATAGTTTATTGAGTATATATTATTTATACATCATTTTAAAAGTTATATATTATACATGAAGCATTACTATAAACATATATGCAAACTTAGGGAGGCATCTCTGTTTTAATAACAATAAAAGGAAAAAAATACTCGTCATAATATAAATTGTAACACCAATTAACAACTATAATATTTAGCCTATAAAGAGCTTAGACTCACTTGTTAATAATACATAAGATTGAGAACACCCGAGATTGTACATTTCTGATGCACAATTAAAATAGTTCCAAATATTAATTTCCCTCATCAATAATGCCACTTTTTTTTTAATATTGAGGCTATGTGAAATATAAGCGAAGGCAATTACGAAAAATTCTGCTTCGTTTTTTAATATATATGAAAAAGGGAATAATTCTGTCTCTCAAGCTTTATGGGGGAGAGAATACGGTATTATACAGATACTTTTGTTTAATATATTATCATCAGGTAGAGAAAATTAAACGTTTATCTTTGCAGGATTTATCAAAGATAAGCTAGGGCGTTTTGAGATCATTTTTCCTAATCTTTTTAATATCAACAAAATAAAATATTTTTTTTTGCCAGTCAGACATCATTAAAGACAGAATCTGGAATATTAATGTAATTTCTGCTCAAGTTTTCTTAAAGATGATGTAACACTTTGCTTCTCATTTCACGTCTGCTTTATTATACGATCCATAAACTGATGGTTCGAACAATTTGATAAAATAAAATCAGTAGAAGAAAGAGGGATTTATCCATAAATGAGGAGACAAAATAAGGGGAAAGAATGGAGAAAGCTAGACTATCCCTACCAAGAATATGACTTGAGCTGTCATACTCATATCTATTATGTCCCGATTTCTTAAACAGTGTAAACCTAGGATACAATATTGTTAGCTAGACACACACAAATGGATTTTATAAACGCATTTGACGTGGTTCTGTGTATGGCTAGGATCCCACGTGGGATCCTAGTCCTACACAGAACCACGTAAGATGCGTTTATGAAATCCATTTGTGTGTCTAGCTAACTAACAATATGGAATCCTAGGTTTACACGGTTTAAGAAATCGGGCCTATGTCTTCAAATACAATGAAAATGAGTACATTCTAATCCTTCTTCCATTCAATATGTCTGACAACACAGATCATCTTAGCGTGTCCTTTAGGGTATTCTTGTTATAAAATTTCTCGACAAATAATGTACCTGATCATAAGAGGATGTACTGTACAATACTGTGGAATTTCAGCCTTCCCCCTCTGAAAATGAACTAAATTTGACTGTTTTGCTGATTTCAGTCTTTCAGTATTCATGCTTAAGTAATAGTCCAGGTTTTATATTTCAGTATTCATGCTTAAGTAATAGTCCAGGTTTTAACTTATCTTCTATTTAAGTCAAGTCATAGAGCATCTGATTTACTATCTGAACCTCGTTCAAGCAATGAAATCGATAGTGGAAGAGATATATCGTAAGTTTTTGAGTAAAGTAAATTAGAAAAGTCAAATAGAGAAAATTGTGAAAACCAGTAAGAATTTAAGATTATACCAGTCCATCGTAAAAATACTGGGACACTACATAATAAATGCAAAATCTCTTTGGATACAAAGAGTGAATTTACCACTTCGGAAAACATGGCAATGCACTTCTACACTATGTGCAACTGGAAATGATCCAATACAACCTCCCTATATCCCTCCGATAGTATTTCAGTAAAAAGTGAAAAAAAAATAATTCCTATTAAAATCAAACTTTATGACCCTTAGAATTTATGTGCATATGAGCTATTTTATATCAATTTATCTGTCTATAAGATCTATTTCAACCAATAACCTGCAATACATATGTATTTTAGAGCAATACATCCACTGGTCAAGACTCTTATAGACTCCCTTGCAAGATCTATATAATAGCAATAAACCAACTCGTATGATCTGTTTAAGAGCAATACACCCTCCCATCAGCTTTATTTTACAAACATTCGTCAGATATAGGCCCGATTTCTTAAACAGTGTAAACCTAGGATACCATATTGTTAGTTAGCTAGACACACAAATGGATTTCATAAATGCCATCTGACGCGGTTCTGTGTATGGCTAGGATCCCGTATGGGATCTTAGCCATACACAGAACCGCGTCTGCTAGACACACAAATGGATTTCATAAACGCATCTGACGCGATTCTGTGTATGGCTAGGAACCCGTACGGGATCCTAGTCATACACAGAACCGCGTCAGATGCGTTTATGAAATCCATTTGTGAGTGTCTAGCTAACTAACAATATGGTATCCTAGGTTTACACTGTTTAAGAAATCGGGCCATAGGTTGCAACAATGAACCATCAGCTAAGACCTTCTTTAGAGCAATGCACGTACCCGATATATCCATATTAAAAGAACAAATATATTCATTTAGAGCAATGCACCTACATCTATGATCTATATAAGGCAATCTCCTGAAAGGAAGTATTCTAGATCAATACATTTTCAGGAAAAAGATTGATTTAAGACCAATAAACCAACCCGTAAAATCTATTCTATAGCTATAAAGTTACCAGAAATAAAGATCCATTTTGGAATAATTAAGCCATCCGTAAATGCTATATACCGACCAAATGAACGATCTTTATCAAACTAAATACAACTATCCATAAAATTTATATTTTAGAGCAATATAATTATCCATAACATTTCTGTTAAGGGGGATTTACACGGTCAAACGGTTCGTCGAACGCGGTTCGACAGACAGTGTTAGAAGTGATGTTCGAACGTGTGAACGGGGTATTTGGTTGTCGAACACGTTTGTCGAACGTGTTCGACAACCAAATACCCCGTTCACACGTTCGAACATCACTTCAAACACTTGTCTGTCGAACCGCGTTCGACGAACCGTTTGACCGTGTAAACCGCCCTTTACCCATAAAAGATCTGCTTTAAAACTCATTTAGAATAATACACGCACCTGTTAAGAGTATAATTAGGCCATTAATAAAACCATAAAAAATCTATTTTAGAGCACTATAGACCCGCTTTTAAATATGTACCTCGGACCAATTTCACCTACCCATAATAGAACTAATATTGAGCAACACACCAACCCGTAGAGTACAATACACCCAACTGTAAAGAAGTACATTAGAGAAATACACCTACAACTAAAAGACGTTTAGCTCAATACACCGACCTGAAAGAGATTCATATTTTAGCAATAACAATTACCTACAAAGGGCGAATTTCAAAGCAATACTTACTATCGAAGTTAAGGCTAATGGTTGCATTACTTTCTCCAAGCTCGTTCTTGGCTGTAACTTTGTACTTTCCGGCATCTTGTACAGTAACATTCGATAATGATAAAGTAATGAAAAAGTATTTTTCATCTTTTTCAATGGACACCTGTAAAGAGACATGAAATTTTTCAACATGTAATTCAAGCTGCAATAATAATAAAGACTCGTAAGAGACTAAACAAACTTTAGATTGTTTAATAGTAGTGAGAAAAATACGTAATCAAGGATATTAAAGCCTCTTGTTTATGCAGAGTTAAGAAGAAACTGGGAATACCTGAGAAAAAAATATGAGAGAGAGAGAGAGAGAGAGAGAGAGAGAGAGAGAGAGAGAGAGAGAGAGAGAGAGAGAGAGAGAGAGAGAGAGAGAGAGAGAGAGAGAGAGAGAGAGAGAGAGAGAGTAACCTATATTAATCAAGCCAACAGGTCATTAAAGTGTAGATATTTTTAGTACCCAACCACACACACACACACACACACACACACACCACACACACACACCACATATCTTTCCAACATCTGTTTACAGAGAGTGTGTGTTGAGTGACATACATCTAGGGTACTGCGTAATTTTTTGTAGTTTTGTCTAAATATTTAAAGCAATTCATCTGATATGTAAGGGAAATATTCATCATTCTCTAATATAAGAGCATCTCTATAATTCTCTTTAGGGAAATATTCTTTATTTTGTAATTGAAAAAGATATCCGTAATTCATTTTTAGGAATATAATCATCACAATGTAACTGAAAAGGATCTCTGTAATTTTGTTTAATAAAATGTTAATAAGTTTCTTAATGGAAAAGATATTCATAAATCTTTTTTAAATAATATTCATAATTTTGTAAATGAAAGATGTCCATGATTCTTTGTATAGAAAAATAAATATTAAGTATTTTCTAAATGAATTTGATCCTTAGATTCTTTTAAATACTTTTTTCTTCACAGCCAAAGCAGGTCTAATTCTGTTATTCTATTTTTCTTTAAATATTCCACAATTTCTATTTATGCCTTTATCAAACATTCCATTTCTGTTATTATTTTTCTTTTCCAGGCTCAAGCCCAGAAAAGGTACCTAAAGTTATTTTTTGGCACTTCAGGCAAGAAACAGGTGCTTCATGTGGGATAGAAACAAATGTTTGGTAACCTAACTTTACAAACCGAATAATAAATATTGCATTCAACAGATTTTTTATTATATAATTCCTTGCAAGGTACTTAATTTGGGATTGACATCGAACGCTGGTGCTTTATCTGGATGAAGTCCATCAGGTACTTATTCGGGGATTGAGGCCAAAGGTAAATAGTTAATGTGGGATTGAGGCACATGAAAGGTAACCTGAGTAACCTAACCTAACCCAAACGAACTCTAAATATTGTAGTCTACAAGTTTTTATTATCTAAGTACTTGCAAGGTACATAATTTGAGACTGAGGTTGAAAGCCGGTGCTTCGTCTGAGAATGAGGTATATCAAGTGCTTATTTTGGAATTGAGGTACATTGGGAGCCTATTGTGGGATTGATCCCACTCTATTTCCATTCTCTATATGTCGATCCTTTTCATTCTTTTGTATTTGTGTTCATAACGTAATTTTTCTCCTATTCACATCTTTATATTTCTTCCTCGCTTATTGCTTTATCGAGTCTTACTCTTATTCCTTTTTCCTTCTACACTCGTGTTTTCTTGTAATAATCTTTTTATCTTCATGCTCCTGCATCTTAATGACCCTCCCACTCAGTTCCGGATTTAACACCTCCCACTCAATTCATTTATCTTAATCTCCTTCCCCCCACTCATCTCTGTGTCTTACTCTTCATCCCACTCATGCCTGTGTCTTACTCTACATATCATTCAATCTTTCACCTTATTGTTTCTCTCCATTAATCCCATGTTTTTATGTTCCTCCCACTCATATCTTTATATTCATAGTCACCTCCCACTCATTTCCTGTATTCTAAAATCCCTTTCAATCGTCTCTTTTCCTTAAAGTTCCCACCAGTTATTACTTTTTCTTAATATTCCTCCACATTTTTTGTTTTATTATGCCTCCCACTAGTGCCATTATCTTAATAATTCTTTATTTATTTTCTGTATGGTAATACTGCTTAGCCACTTCTCGTCATTTATTATTACCATCACTCTTTCCTTAGTCTTAATGTCCGTCCCACTCATACTTATATTCTAACTAATCTTCCCACATATGCTTTTATCATGGTATCCCTCCCACTAATTCATTTATTTTATTAATCCATTTAATAATTCATTTATCTTGATAATCCCTTATATAAATATTCTATCACTCATCCTTTTTTTTTAATATTCATCCACAGAGTCATGTCTTATTATATATCACACAGTCCCTTATTTAAATGTTTCTCCTACTCATTCCTTTATATTAATATCACTTTCACTCATGCCTATGTCTTGGTATTTTCCCTACTTATTACTGTCAATTAATACTATTCCACTCATTTTGACATTTCAGTATGGAATTACTAATTTAATTTACTATTCCCACACATTCCTTTATGATAATATTTTCGCCCACTCATTCCTGTGTGTATTAATTTTATCCAAACCTTGTTTCACTGTTTGTCTCGCTCATTCCATTCCTATTTCTCCCATTCATTGTATGTTGTTGTTGTTCATCTTCTTCTTACCTTGCATCGCGCAGACTCTTGCACCTTGAGTCCATCGCGATACCAGGTGACGGCCGGTTTGGGATCAGCCAGAATACGACACTCGAATTTGATGTGTTTGCCGCCTTCCTCCTGTTTAATAAGTGGCTTCTGAGAAAAGGTGGGTGCGATGCCATCAATTTGTCTGCAGGAAACGAGAAAGTAAACAAGATTAAAGAGAGTGATAAGTTGGTTAGATATATGAATAAAAATTATCAAAATACAAAAGATGAAGGGAAGATGGTGTAAGCAGGAAAGAATGATGAGTGAAAAAACATCACAATGCAAACATCTAAATGAAGTGATGAATTAGTGAAAATGGGTGAAAAATATTTTGAAAAACTAGAAAAGTAAGCGATAACTTGGTGATGACTTATAATGGGAACAAAAGAGATTCAACGAGATGGTAGCGCAGAAGCTATAGTGAGTGAAAAATAATATGAAAAAAAAAGGTGAAAGTAGGTGATAATATGGAAAGAAAAGAGAAATATTGCATTCTCGCTATGAGTGCAGAGATTCAGAATATAAAAGAAAATAAAAAGAAACACTAATGTGGGTGGTGACTTGGAAAGAGAGAATTTTTTGCAATGATCGCCTAAGTGGGGAGGAAAACTGAGAGACGTGATTAAAAGAAGGGATGATGCCCTACTTATGATGAGTGTAATATGTTGTATCTATGTCACCATTAATCCCAATTCGAATGAGAGGTGGACACTGACAGGTTGGAGCTGGGGAATTAATGCTGGATACCCTTTCTAATCCCCCACGGTGGGCTCAAACATGGGCTTATCACCTCCCAAGTCGAGTGCTCCAGCCACTGCGCTACCGCGGTCCTTTATGAAAAAAAATTACAGTGAATAAGTATTTGATATACAGCGAGTGGTGTTGAAAAATGAGAATAGGAAGGTGGTGGTGCTGCAGCTAGAGTGAGTAATGACTGGAAAAGTACTAGTAATGTGTGTATAAAGTGGGAAAAAAATAGGAAGTGATAATTTGACAAGAAAGAGTAATAATTGCATCAGCCATTACATGGATTAAAATTAGAAGAAAAAAGAAGAAGAAGAACCGTGCAAGTATGTGATAATTTGGATAACAAGAGTAATGACGGCACAATTGCTTATAACTTTTGGTGGGTGCGAAGAACACCCCCCCAAAAAAAAAAATAAATAAATAAAATAAAGTAGTTGGTGATGTAATCAAAAAGTAAAATGTCTGAAACAAGAAAAAATATCAAAGTGTATAATAACGAGGTAAGGGAGAGAATATTATTATAACGTTTTCAAAAATGTGTAAAAATTTTAGAAAAAAAACTTAAATGTAATTATAAAAGGGTGTAAAATATATGAAAAAAAACTCAGTAAATGATTTGGTAAAAACAAAAAAGGAAATAATTACAAAATAATATACGATGTGTGCAAAAACAAAATTATATGGTAAATATGAATACAGGAAGGGAAGGAGAAAAGTGATTGCGAAAGTATTTATAATAGGTACAAAAAATTAAAAAAGAAAAAAAGAAAAAAAGAGAGTATTACTGCAACAAGGGAGAATGAAATTAATAATTAGTATGAGAGATTAGGATGGGGGGAGGAACGTAAATAGTTTGCAGGGAAATAAAATGAACGTTATGTGATCATACGACGATGACACGATAAACCTAAAAAGGTATTTCTACCTGCAAAGAGGCTTACCATCCGAAAAACAAAAATGAAATAAATATGTAGGAAATTAAAGCAGACATTCTCAAATATATTTCGTCGACATATAATATGATGACAATATCAACATATATCAATCAGTGACATCAACAATAGCTTCATGACCATTGCAATACTACTCTATTAGTATAAACGATGTATATAAGGCGATGATAACATGTATATTTATGCAAAAACAACCACAACAGTCGAAAAAACACTGCAAGCGTTCTAAAATAAATTGATATTTCTTTATTAATAACCGAAACAAAGGCTTAAGATTCATTGTATGCCTTCTCTGAGAGATTTTGACGATATATAAAAAGATGATAAAAATCAATATTTATCAAATAACGACCATAGGTAACGGATCTCACTTATACAAGAAATACCAGTAGAATGGAAAAAAAAAATGCTAAGGAAAATTTTGATGAGAGAGAGAGAGAGAGAGAGAGAGAGAGAGAGAGAGAGAGAGAGAGAGAGAGAGAGAGAGAGAGAGAGAGAGAGAGAGAGAGAGAGAGAGAGAGAGAGAGAGAGAGAGAGAGAGAGAGAATAATCTGTCAGGATATACTGATGCTACATATAATGAATATTGAATCCATAGCAAAACATAATACAAAAAAGATAATATACAAATTAATAATATACAGACAAATAAATCAGTAGATATATAAATAATCAGAAACAAAAACTAATTATGCAAAATATGCCCGCAGCATAATATGAAAATATAATAAATGAATAAATAATTAAATAAATAATTAGATAAAAAAGGACAAAAAAATTAATGAAATGATAATTAACTTAATCATATAAATACATAAATAACTAAGTGATTAAGTAAATAAATACATAAATATTTAAACAAATAATAAATAAATAAATGAATAAATAAATAGTTGGGTAGCATATATGAAATGCATAAAAAAGCATTGTGTATATAAAAACGGTAGAGATAATAAGAGAAGAAGCACGATAAAAGGAACGATAACACAATCAGCATATGTATACAAATAGATTGTGTAAAAAAACTAATAACACAAAAAGAACAAACAAGTTGTAAAGACTGGTAAAAGTTCAGAAATGAAGAAAATGCCCAGGAAGGATTTCAAGTTATTTGGCACACGTCTTCAGTGCCACTCGAAACTGTAACCAGAAACCAGTTTCCTTTCTCTGTCACAGGACATTTGTCGGTTACCCTTCGCATCGTCTTCTAGTTCCTCATATTTTATATTTCTCTTTCACATTTTTATTCCAGTCTATTTCTTCAGCTTCTTACTTGACTTGTACTTGGGTAATATTTTGTATTATTTGGAACTGTTATTTTTTTCCATATTCTTTTGAATATAATTTTATTCTTTATTTCATCGCTTGCAGTTTACAGACCGAACCTATCCTCTATTGTTTATTTAATGGTATATTCCTTCTTTTATTTTCTCCCTTCCATCACTTTGTTTATATGTCCTTTATTATTGTTATTCTTATTGTTATTCTTATTATTATTATGATTATTATTATTATTATTACTATTATTATTATTATCATTATTATTATTATTATTATTATTATTAATATCATAAGCCAAGCAAAATTCCCAGCTGGAAAAAGTCAATTACACAACAATTACTTTTTCTTTTTCAGCTGTTTCTTTGGTATTCTTTATGCTACTGTTAAAATTGTAATTGCTTGAACTTTTATTTAACAACTTACTTTGCACTGTAACATAATATAACTATGAATTTCTTCTCAATATAAACCCTCGATCTCTGAAGACATTTCTGAACTGTTATGTTTGTTCTTTCGTGTTAATAGTTCCTTTATACGTCTATGTGAGAGTCAGTGAAGCCTACAGCTACTCATGTACCACAATCTCAACCCAAAAACTAAATTACGGAAATTATATTGCTAGTAACACTTGACTGCCTGAGTGTCACTATGCCTCCATTGGAAAGGGGGTTTGCCCAGATATTTTAATCTCTTTCTATACTTCATTTTCGACCTTCTCCCCAAATTCTTTCTAATCTTATTCTTCCCCTCCTAAGTACTGCATAGTAATTTTTAACTGTTTCAGAATTAATCACCATTTGAATGGGTGGACTCAGACAGGATGGAAACGGGGCTTCAGGTTGATGCTCTTCTTACCGCCCAGCGGTTAGTCAGTCTTGTCACTTCCCGATTTGCACGCTCTACCCCTGAGCAGCGGCACCCTCTGTAATGTACATTAGTGACACTCCGAAATGCCTTTGGAGAGTGCACTCATTGTCATTACGAGCTCATCCCCTTGCCCTATCCCTGCCAATTGGAGAGGACAACCTTCATCGTAATATTTACCACTTTGTTCACTTCATTAGTCCAAATTCACCCTGTTCCTAGTAGAAGTTCACAAGATTCATTATAGTTAGGAAAAACATTCAATGACAACTTTTATGTTCTGTGACAGACTGGTAATTTCTGTTAGCAAGAGGAAAAATTCAAAAAATATTTAAAAAATACACATACAGACGTACAGTTCGATGTTAAGTCTTCCTTTAGTTACGGTTCTTTTTCTATGCCTACATCAACACCGAATATTCTTGGATATTCGTTACAAATGTCGTATTATCCCTTCACATCTGACAAGTTACAATACTCTCCATCTCTGTTTCTCTCTAGGTTTTCTTCGTGCCCAGGCCAGATGAGGGTAGATTTTCTTTGGCCCGACCTGGTGTCACAATCATAAAGAAAAAATAAATAAAAAGACGTATAAATGGCTTCATTCCCCCTTGTGAGGAGGGTGGCTGAGCCAAGAAACATGCATTCACCTGGATCCACATTTACCTCAAGTCATCCTCTTAGCTGCTTGGGATTTAAGGGTTGCCGCAATTGCCCCTTTCCTCCCTGCTTGGGTCTTCCTCAAGGTATGCGGGCAAGGATATTCTATGAGACGCGACAGCCGCAGCTGGTTTACCTCCACATCTTCATAATATGGCAACTCCCCTTACACCCGTCCATCACAGTTCACTGAGCTAGCAGGTATGAGAATTCCCTTTTGCCCATATAATCTATACACAAACTTCCTCCATTCATTCCTATCTCTTGCACGCTCTCTTCCCTGTTCCACTAACATTCCACGTGCATTTAATGCCGTTTTTGCGTCATCCATCCATTTCATGCTAGGTCTTCCTCTTGGCCTAACTCCAATCACTACTGCACTCCACACTCTCTTCGCGATTCTTTCATTACTCATCTTTTCCTTTTGTCCTAACCCAGTCAGTACTCTCTAATCTGACCTATCAGACAGCTTCCTTTCAACATCCGCTCTCTGCCTGATCTCATTTCTTAGTCAATCTATTCTAGATACACTAATCGTACTTCTTAAACACCTCATTTCCATTACATTCAACTTGTTCTTATCATCCTCTCCTGCATTCCAAGTCTCAGGTCCATACACCTTCATATATTCTTCTATTTGCATTCTTTCCCAAATATCTATTTCTCAATACACTTTTTAACCCATCTAGACATTTACTTGCTTCATTCACTCTATGACTTACCTCTACACCCACTCGTCCACCCCTTGATACATGCGACCCCAGATACTTAAAACTCTCAACTTCTTCAAGCAACTCCCCATTAACTCCGACATTTAATCTGCCAACATTAACACTCCTCAGGCATCTCATGACTACTTTTACCAGTACTCACCCGCATCTTCCTTCCTTCATACACCCTAACAAACTCAAGTCACCAAATGATTCAGTTAATTCCAAGTATCAGCCAAAAGCACAGTATCATCTGCGAATAGATATTGCTTCAATTTCCATAAGTTTCCACACTCACCCACTAGTTTGAAGCCTCTGTCTTATACTCTTTCATTTACTTCCCTTACCACTCCCTCCATATACACACTAAAAAACCATGGGAACATTACACAAACTTGAAGTAACCCTACATTCACCTCAAATCAATCACGCATACCATTCCCAACTGTCACACATTCTCTACTCTTCATGTAAAAACTCTTGACCGCATTCAACAACTTCCACTTGTTCCATACAGTAGCAACACACTCCATAAAAGTCCAAAGAGTGTCCCTACTTTCTCCTAGAACTCCTTACACACTTGTCTTCATACAGACATATGATCCACAATTCCTCTTTTTCTTTTGAACCCATACTCTTCTTCCCAAATCAAACTCTCAGTACCTTCCCTTACCAACACTCAACAAACCAATTCCTCTAAAACTACTACATTCATACCTATCTTCTATCCCTTTATTAAGTGGAATTACACAAGCACACCACCTATCAACTGGGACCCTTCCTTTCCTGAAACATACATATAAGAACTGAATCATCCATTCTACTAATGCCTCCCCACCTTTTGACAAGCATTCATCATGGCACCCATCTTTCACTGGTGCTTTACCCGCTTTCATTGCTTTCAATGCCAAATGCACCTCCTCCTTTGTTATTTCTCTATCATTTTAATTCTCCATTCATTTATCACAGACACAATCTCTGCCTCTCTATCATCTTCCTCATTTAGCAGTTCCTTGGAATGCTCAGCCCATCTTTCTCTCACCTTTATTTCATCTACTAGCAATTGCCCATCTGCTCCTTTCACCCTCTCCTCCCTACCAGACTCACCTTTCCTCACTCTTTTTCATTTCCTTCCAAAACATCTCAGAGAAGCATCTGCTCTACCTCATATCCACTTCTCTCTTTGCCTCTCTCACCACGCTCATCACTAACCTCCTCCTTGTACTATACCTTTCATATGCCTCTGCATTACCTACCTGCAACCATACCTCAAAAGCCTGCTTCTTTTCAGTCACTACTGCATTTACCTGCTCATTCCACCATTCACTACCTTTCATTTTATTTCCACCAGTTAGTCTCATTTCGCACACTGCCTCTGCACACTCCATAAGTTCCTCCTTGAAACAACCCAATCCTTCTTCTACTCCCTCTTCCACTTTCTCTACATTCTACACATTCCTCAGACTATCCTTATACCACAGTCTTTCTCTTTTTTATTCACTTCACTCACTTTTAGTACCTTTCTTCCTCTCTCGATTCTCCTCTTTCTACACTTTCTCCCATTCTCACTCTATCCACTAAGTAATGATCAGATATTTCACAACTAGCACCTCTCAGTGCATTCACATCCCAAACTCTTCCAATCACCCTCCTGTCCACCGCAATATAATTCATTAATGCTCTATTAACTACTCTACCATTATCTACTCGGACCCATGTATGCTTGTGCACATCCTTCTTTTTTGTTTTTAACAGTATTAGCAATCAACATCTCTCTCTCTCTCAATACACATTTCTATCATTTTCTCTCCACTCTCATTCCTACCAGGTATTCCATACTTCCCAGTCACACTATCCACAGACTCATTCCCTTCTCTCGCATTAAAATATCCCATCAACACCACATTTACATTCATTCCCAAGTTTTCCCAGAATACGATTCGGTTTGATTATTGGATTTAATTGAAACAAATTTACTTATCCTTGCAAGAAACCGAAAAATTTACTCACATTGGTAAATTTACATACATATATACATACATACATATATACATATATGCATTCATACATATAGAATGACCTCAATCCCCTTGTAAGGTGGCGGTCAAATCACAGCACACATTCACCAGAAGCCATGTCATCTTGCTTCTCGTAGCCCCTAGGGTATAAAAGATCACTTCTCCCTCCACCATCACACTACTTGGGTCATTCACAGGGTAAGTGGGAAAGGTTCCTCTGCCGTGATGGGTAAATTTGCTCTTGGTTATCTCTATATTTCTAAATACGTTTTTCCTCTCGAGGATATCTACTCTGGGACTCATGGTGACTTGACAAACCGTTTAAAGAATTCAAGGTCAACTTAATTAAAAAAAAATGTCAGTTCAAGGTGGCCTTAGAATTTATGTAATTATTTTTTTAATTATCATAGAAAATACCGTAACCCATCACATGATGCATTATTGAAGTTTCTTAGATGCTATGGCTACAACTTAGCCGATAATAATAATAATACATACATACATATACCTTGGCTGTTTCCCCCTTTAATTGGGGGGTAGCCGTAATAATAATAATAATAATAATAATAATAATAATAATAATAATAATAATAATAATAATGCACATTGAATAGATTTCACGGTCTTTTTTTTCATTATTGTGACACTGGACGAACCAAAGAAACTAAATAAATAATTCTGCCCTCATCGGGCCTGAGCACGAAGAAAACATAAAGTAAAAAGAAACAGATGGGGAGTGCTGTGACTTGTCAGATGTGAAGGGATAATTTGAGATGTGTAACGAATATCAAAGAATATTCGGCGTTGATGTAGACACAGAAAAAGGAACCGTAACTGAAGGAAGACTTAACATCGAACTGACCTGGACGGTCCTATTAAAGTTTAAAACACACTTCAGCTGTAGTATCACAACGGGAGGCTGGTGCATGGGTCACTCTACCACATGGCATACTCTAAATCTGTTTACTTTACTTCTTACCGTATATTAAACAGCCTATTTGTATATACTAATTCTAAAAGTCAAGGCCGCATATAACAGGTGCATCGTAAACTTATAATGAGTGTGTTTATACCAGCATAAATAACACATAATGGCAGGTATAAACTCTGAAAGAACTTGTTTTAGATATTCTGTTTACAAAGCATTCTGCTTCGAGGGGTAAGTGTAATCTTCTACTACTTCAATTTAGTAGAATACTAACGGAACAACCTTTACTATAATTTTGGATCCTCTATTCACACTTTTTTTTGTTTCAAGAGCCAAGTCTTATCTCCCATTTCGTTTTAGAGGAGCACCAGCGAAGAGACTTTTGATAGAATTTCAGACAATGGCTTGCAGTGTTTTCTGTAGCAAAGGTTAAGTTTATTCTTCTCCAATTTCTTTCTATCAGAACACCAGCAAAGAAAACTCTTCTAGAATTTTACACACTGCATGAAATGGTGTCTGTCCTGAGGGGTAGGTCTATAACTCTCGATTTCTTCTACTTCTTTTAGCAGAACTCCAAAAGTGATCTCAGCTATTCGTAGTAGATACTGTGTTTACAATGTTTTCATCTTTCAAGCTAAGTTTCAAGTTCTGCTCCTTTATAGCAGAACACCAACAAAATGACCTCTGCTATAACTTATTTTCGGTAACGCTCATCTACTACTACTACTAAAAAAAAAAAAAAAAAAAAAAAAAATCTGCCATTGCACAAGCTAGAGAGGTATGCAGTAAAATCTTGAGAAACCAGTGCAGTATAAACTCCGTATACTATACAGGGATTATAATGCCTAACATTTTTGAATAGATTATGAGATAGATGATCTATTTCCATAGTATGCCCTCATATTGTGAAGGAAAGATGAAATTGCAAACTCTGCACTGCAAAAGACAGCATTTATGTTATTCATATAATAATAATAATAATAATAATAATAATAATAATAATAATAATAATAATAATAATAATAATAATAATAATAACAATCATCATAATAATAATAATAATAATAATAATAATAATAATAATAATATAATAATAATAATAATAATAATAATAATAATAATAATAATAATAATAATAATATAATAATAATAATAATAATAATAATAATAATAATAATAATAATAATAATAATAATAATAATATGACATATCGAGAGCCAGTTGACGGAAGAAGTATGTAGGATATAGCAATGACATGTGGTATTCGCATTAGAATATCTTGATTCATTAGTGGCATAATAAAAATAAAGCGAAATAAAATATATAAATAAATAAATAATTAAAGCTATGGCTGGTATGCCCGGCAGAAATTTCCTTGCTAATTAGTAGTTCGTCAAAGGTAAGCAGCTAGTTCTCTTCTCGTTCCATAATACAACAATCCTATCAGTCACCGATTGAGCTAATTACCCAGTGACCTCAATTACTTAATAATGACGAGCATATTCAGTCCATGGCTCTAACAGTTAGCAAAGAGTTTCCATTTTTCAGATATTCTGTGATAAGTCGGCAGCTCCTTATGCGAACTAAAACGAACGTGTTTTAGGTTCAAAACATGGTCAATGGAAAAAAATAGGTCACGTTTTCATATACTTATAGACTATATGGTAGTGGTAGGAACTCGAGACATTCTTTAAATCAAGAATCAAACGAGAAAACGATTAATGTTATGTGGCCAAGAAATGCACCAAGGAAAAGTGCTTATTAAAGAGGAATACATAGCCAAGATGAACAAAAGTTTGAATTTTGATAAACATGTCACGTTCAGTGATATACGAAGGAGAAATGTCACAAAGAAATATATATACCGACGAAACTACAGAAAGAGGGCTCACACTATTGAATTTGATACATATTCTACACTGTGTGTGTAGTGCATGACCGTCTTAAGCTGTTTGCTGGTAAAATTAAATCTAAAAGTTCATCTTATAAACATTGTAGAAGACATCATGATGAAAAACTAGACTATTCCAGATGAGTATCTTACCCTTCCGAAGAGGTTTCTGTGTAATAATGAGAATTAGTGTCCCTGCTGCCTCTTCTGGACTCAAAACTATCTCCACTGTATTCTGAAAACCTGACAGACTTCACTGCAGACCTGTCCCTAAGTTTGGAAGTGTCCGCTTTCGAAAAAGTATCGTCAGGCTGTGAAAACGAACTTTTTCTATTCGAGAAATAATTGCTTTCTGTCTTCAGTATGGAGCCTTGAGTGTGAGACACTTTTGAATCCCTTCGAAGAGAAGTTGATTTTACACTGTCGGAGAGAGAATTGGTTCTTGAAGTATTGCTCTCCCATTTACGGGATTGCTGAAAGGTAGAAGTCACTCGCGACGTCATATTGTCTCTTATTTTACTAAACACAGCTCAAAAGATTCGGATCAATTTCGACAATCGTATACAAATCGAACGCGTTATGTTCCGAGAACAGTTAGTTATTCGTGCGTACTCGCGGACGATTTCGAAAAACAACTGGAGAGACCGTTCGCTGTCCACCTACAAAAGTGGTATGATGACAGAATCCTCTGGTGGGTAAGTTAATCATTCTCTAAAAGCGTTCTAGATTGAGTGCTATGAGTCAGCCAGTGAGTAAAAGGGTGAGTAAAGAAAGGATGAGCTAATACTTCACCCTGTCCGGATGCGGTCACTCATACATCCATCTACTACCTTTCAGGCTAAGGGCCAAAGACAGCACACAGCTAAGATAAACATGGCTAAAAATATGCCCCAATTATAACACACACTCGACGTTTTCTTCAACATATGCGAAAAAAAGGAGAAGGCGGTGGGCAACGTAAACAAATGTGCTGCAGAAAAGAATTAAAAAATGCCCTTCAAGGATCAAAATTAGAAACTTCCATTGTTTGGCCTGAAAACAATCATATAACCCACCCACTCAGTGTGATGGATGCTTTGGGATGAATGCTTGCATGCACTGAGTCACTCTCCTCATTTATTGCATTAGCATTATGCATCTCTCCACTTTTGAAGTCTGCATAACTCATTTTCCTGTGGCTGCTAGCCTTACATAAACCCAGTTCGGGTTTATTCAAAGTAGACTTGACCTGAGGTAAAAAAACCCTGTGTGTAAGAGTTAAATCTTTTTACCGGCAAAGTAGAAACTACAAATTCTGGTAAATAAAACTATTTCTATTAATATCGCAAAATCCTATCATATTAAATACCTAAATTATTATTTCAGTCTTGCCCTTTTTGTTTGCAGAAATTACATTTTGTCCAGACCATATAATTTCTTTGCTTAGAAGTATCAAATCTTAACCTAAGGAATAACTCTGAATGAGCAAACTAGTCGAAAGGGTATATTATACAAAGAAAGTTCAGAACCATCGGTCTAAGGAAAGTGTCGAAAAAGTTTATAACATATATGAGGGAGATGTTTGATGTAAAGGGATACACATTTCATCATAAAAGTCTTCCGAAACAAATCTCCAAAAGGAAAGAGAGGTGAAAGGGTACGTTGGACACCCACTAACAATCCCTCTAACAGTTTTCCCCAAAGCTTCCAAACTTGAACAAGGTGTGGCGATGTTGATATGAGAGAGGATTTTATATATAGCTCATTTTCAATGTCAGGTAAGTGCAGGAATAACTAACGTATTCTTAGTTACATAATGGAAAAAATATCTAAGTTGTATTACGATATAGGCTAAGTATTTGTTTAAATCATATACCTCAGAATTCATATTCAGTACCCAAACAGAAATGGAATCTCAACAAACATGATCTGTACAGTAAGAATAAAGTGTACAGAAACATTCATCTTATTTGCTCTCGTCGCCAAAATATTTAAATAAACTAAAATATAAAGCAATATGAACAGATACGCATAATACTAGCTTTTCAGATATTCGAAAACAAAATTTACGCAATGTAAAATGATTACCTTTACCAACTGTGCAGCTTAGCTGTTGAAAAAGAAATTTTCCCAGTCGCTCAGAAGCTTCAGGAGCAGAAATATCAATAATTGAAATGAACTTCACCTAATAACGCACTTGAAAGTGATGAAAACAATCCATATTTATTAATAGAGGAGATCTGCACAATACAATGAACAATATGTCATGCAGCTCCATAGTTCTTCTCAAAAAAAAAAAAAAAAAAAAAAAAGTCAATATACACTAGGCCATACTAGGTCCATTACACTGCATAAGAAAAAGAGAGAAATATAATCAACCATACCAGTAACATATGCTCATAAGGTTAGCTTAGAATTCAGTAATAAAAATACTATACGAACTCCATATTATTAGAAAAAATATTTTTAACCCTGACATTATTGGAAACTAGGAATTTTCTTCCATAAAGAGCCAACTATTAAGAATATCAGGATCTGTCTCTGAATTACCACTTATCAACTTTAAAGGGAAACAGCCTCGGTATATGTGTGTATAAACTGACAAAGGACCTACAAATTCTTCCAAAATTTGCGGACTGGTAATTTTTATGCAAATCCTACTCGAAGAATCACAAACTCATTTAAAAATAAAACTAAAAATTTACTGATGAGAATATAATCTTTCTAATACTGTTCGTTCTAAGCTGGGAGGCTAACACTGGTGATATTCAGGTAATTAAAATCTAGCAATATATTGGAGAACAGTAACTAGCCAACAGTTATTTCAGTACTGTGAATAATTTCCCATAAGGTATTTCAGAATGGCTCCGCCAACGCTAGTATTCTTGATCAGATACTGATGGTCTATCATTATTGTGTCAAAGGGTGTTTACTTCGTGAGGACTTCCAGAATGTGATAAACCGCTCCCATCAGCCATTCCTATGGCATTCGTGATAGGAGTTCTTAGTATAAATAATTCCAAATACCATATGAGTTAGAAAGAGAAAAATGAGGTTGGGTGGATTGGTGGACAGCCCTCAGCTCTCATCAGTTCACTGTGTTTATCTTTAGTTTTGGCACTTCGATGAAGAAAGGTGGCAGGCTGGCAGCCTCGAGTCGCACCACCCACAAACCTTCTCGCTGACTCACACATCCATACACACACCTGCTACAATTGGAGAGAGAGAGACTTTTCTTCCCATCTTCCTTCCTCACTGAGAATGTCTCAATATAAATCTGGACAATAACTTTTATTTCAGACGTGTTCCTTATCATCTTTACAAAACAACCAAACGCTGATGTCATATAAATTTGGACATTAATTTTCCTTTCAGAAGTTTTTTCACGCTTGCCAGAGTCAAACTTTATGTAAAGCTGTGCTTTTATTTCACTAATGAAATATTTTCTTAAATATTGTAGGCCTTATTAACAGCTTAGCTTCTGTATATAATAGCCGGTGTAAATTGCAAATAAAACTATATTTATTTATTATCAATAACAGGATGTCCAATAATCATGATCAATTTTGATAAGCATTGTTAAACAGATTAGATATGAACGAGGTCTTAAGAAATGGCTTTCAAGTCCTTCCATCGTTATGGGGATCACGGTAGCGCAGGGGTTTGACTACTTGACTCGGGAAGTGACAGACCTGCGTTTGAGCATGCTGAAGGGCATAAAGCTTTAATTTCCCATCTCCAACCTGCCTGTTTTCATCCCCATAATGGAGATTGTGACACATATGGTAAAACAATAACTACATCATCGTCATGATGGAGGCGGATCTGGTATGCTGTATAAACGCTTTAAATCTAAATATCTAAGATTTCTCATAGTTGAATTCTCGAACAAGAGGCACAATAAGTACTAAGAAAACACACATGCGTGAAATCGAAAACAAAGATTAACCTAACAAAAACTGGCCTTCAATACACAGATAAAAACTGTGAAGGTAGCTTGTTAATGTGTTGAGGGTTCTGTCTTCATGGCCTATCTTTCATCAGCACCTCGTCAGTCTGCCATTACTCGTTCAAACAAAGCCTCTAGAAACTACAAAGCGAATGGTCTCCAGTGACTACAAAGGACAGATGAAACTGATTGGGGGTAAAAAGATTGGAAATAAATAAGGAAATACACACACACACACACACACACACACACACACACACACACACACACACACCACACACACACACACACACACACACACACACACATATACAAAAAGCTCTTCCATGGTGAAAATGAGAAATATTTGAATACTTTTTCAAAGGAAGAGAAGATAAAATATCCAGTCTTTTAAGTATATAGGTAAAAAAAAGTGTATAATACATTTAAAACCCATTAATTATAGACTATGGTAAACACTTCCCCTTCAAAAAACAAATCGAGTGAAATTTTTCATAAAAAAAAACGAGTGAACGGTCTCTTAATGTGACTCTAGAGGCGAGATGAAACAAAACTGGTTGTGTAAATAGAGATTGGAAATTACTATATGGTAGTTTTTCCGAGGAAAAAATATAGAAATACATTAAAGCTTTTCAGGGTAAACAAATATGAGCAAAATATGAAAGTTTTTCAGAGGGAAAGATGAGAAATATATGAATGCTCTTTGGTAAATAACTAAAGAAAACTTCAAAAGGTATTCAAAACCTTTGTAATTTGAGTCATTGGCAGGTTTGCAATTAAAAGATTGGTATTCCTACCCCCCCCCCCTCCTGAAAACAACTGGAAGATGAAATCTTCACATAAAATGAGTGAACTTCCTCCTTTGACTGTAAAGAAAAGATGAAAATGATGATGTAGAAGAGATGTGATAGATGAAAACTTTTCATAGAAAAGATAAAGAATAAAAAGATATGTCTGCTTTTCAGTAGGTAAATACAGAACACGACGACTTTTCAAAAGAAAAGATGAAAAATAGACAAAATAATTCACCCTATAAACAGACATTTAAATCCCATAGGTATTATTAAACTAATTTTGTAATTTTACATTATGGAACAGCAACAAACTCCATAAAGAACGCCTATTGCACCAGAAAACAGAACAGTTTAAACATATGTTGAGGTTATCATTCACGAAAACAGTTTTCTGATAGATAATCACTTAAGCAGCACAACCAACTGAACACATCGCGAGGATAACATTTTCACTGATTTTATTCTGACCGAATATGATTTTGTCATATGAAATTTTCACACTTGGTCTCCACCAAGAAAGTGGAACAATTTGACAATTAGACACGAATACTGTACGCGGCTTTATATTGAGCACAACAATAGAACGCTTAAACAGGTCATGATCATTTTTACGATGTAATAGTCGACCTAATGTCCATGTGACATAGCGATTCATTCGGCTTTCAAAAAGACAAAGAGGACTAAGGAACAAGACGAATTCCTCGTGGGATGATGCTACAATATTCTCCGAATAAATTTCCGATCACATACACTCTGAATCAAATAACAATTCTCTTACATATATAAAAATACAGTAAGAGAAATAGTTAAAAGTCAATATCTAGAGCAAGACAGTAAAAAAAAAACACATAAGAAATTGCAAATCAATACAAAATATATCACAAGTTTACTCTTCTATCATATTAAAACAAAGTAAACAAAAATACAAATATGCTACAGAACACTGACTGCAAGCATTAGCAAAACAATTAAAAAATAATAAAAAAAATCATGCAAAAAAAAAATTTTCTAAGGTAAACGAGCTGCGTGAAAATTGAAGTAAAAAAAAAAATATATATATATATATATATATATATATATATATATATATATATATATATATATATATATATATATATATATATTGCAAAATACATCACAAAGAAAAGGACAGTGAGACTTTCGCATTATAATAGAAAAAATAAAAAGTACTAAAAACGACACGTATTAAACATAAATGAGATGGAACAACTCGCTTCACTGATACATACAAGAGCTTAGGTTAAAACTGCATATTTAAAAAATCGAACCAGGAGGTCAGCTCACTATTGTTTTTTTTTATCTTTTATTATTTTTTATTTTATTTTTTTTATTTTTACGTGTGCATTGAGGAAAATATTATCAACTGAAAAGGCATTGCCAGGATACTGATTCCAACTGAACCAGTGTTAACATCTTCAAATGAAATCAGTTTTAGCAATATCAAATATACTTGCAAACTGTGAAAATATACTGAGGAGCTTAACCAAGATCAAAAAGGGATTAGCCATATTATGTTGCAGGTTGTGGTAACACTGCTTCTAGTTTTTAATGATGAATTCTAACATCACCTCCATAAACAACAATGATACCGACCTCCATCTTACATTAAGATGCACTATTGACACAACATAAGGAGAGTAAAATTAAAGGAAAAAAAAAGAATCCGAACTTACTTTTTATCGACGGGTTGTTCGTTCGCTGCAAGAAAAGAGGAAGAGAAAAGAAAGTGAAGCAAAAACAGCCAAATAAGATGAAATGAGGCGAGAGAAACGATTGTGAGTAATAAAAAGGAAGAAGGAAGAAATGGCAAGATTGAAAACGATGGGATATATAGACTGCGAGTAAATGGGAAATATATATTAAAAAAAAAAAAGTATTTTAATAATGTAGCCGTTAGGAGTTTGTACAATTTAGGGATGAAAAATTATTTTGGGTCATTAAGAATTTAAATATTTTGACCCAAAAAGCTCTATAATTATTTGTTTTGGGGATCAGAAAAATTTAAAATTTTTGGCTAAAAAAAACTACCTTTCAAGATGCCAGGCAAGATATCTGGCCTTTGAGGACCCAGGCCAAAAGAAAAAAAATGGACACAGCGGACACTCTCAGACAAGTAAGAGTATTTCTTATGTCAATATCCCAATCTTCCAATCTTGCTCTTTTCCAGGAATAAAAAGAAATTAATGAGAGAAAGCGGCCTTGGCTCTAAACTCGGCTGACATTGAAGAAGATAAATGAAAAAAAGCTTTAGCTAACACAATAATACCTGTTCTAACCCTTCATTTCTAACTGAGGGCTAGATGCTTTGTAACCATTTTTTATTTATATCTTACCTTTCAGGAGGTTCATCTACAGCTGTAAGAGAAAAGAACGGTATAGAAAATTAGTAGCTTCCAAAAATGATGTTGTGGATGTGATGGTGATAGTGTTGTTGGTTCATATGGTGTTGTTTACATTTGTTGCAAATATGGTGATGACCATATGGTGTATGACTAAAGAATTATAAAGGCAAAACATCATAGTCAGATCGTCTTAGCTTGCAGGCTTTAAATAATGTTGATAGAGAGTATTAAAACTCATCATATAAATCCTTTTTTATCCGTTCAATAAGGATCTAAATACATAAATGCATACACTTTGAATTTAAAAATAATTGTCCATGCTGAAAACAATTATGAAACTGCTTCACACCCTTATCATTTCAATTAATAAGGATCAAAATTCATAGAGTTAAGCCTATTAATCTTTTTTCCAAATAAAAAAATCTTGCACATCGTCATACTTTTCTCTTAAAACATCGTAAGATGATCGTTTTGCCTGCATAATTTAACGCCAGTAGGTTTATCAATAATCATATTGCATATCTATGATTTTAATAGCATAGATATACATGCAGTTTGGAAGTGGGCAGGTGTAGAATTATAAAATATGTGTCGTTGTGTGTGGTAACATATACATGTTTGCAGTTCTAATAGATATACCAGGGAATGTGCATATTTATATCTGAGGATGTGTGTGTGTGGTGTGTGTGTGTGTGTGTGTGTGTGTGTGTGTGTGTGTGTGTGTGTAAGAGGTACAGTGTGAGTTTGTTGGAGAAAAGATGTAGGTGTAGAGGAATGTAAGGGAGGTTGCCAACTTGAAAGTCATCTCAGCCAACAGTCTACAATTAAACTTCCCTTTCAACTAGATACACCAATGAAGATATATAAACACGTTTTCGTACTTTTTCTTTAGCACATTTTAAGGCTTATCTAAACATGAAGAGATAAAAATAATATTAAGCTCCTCTTCTACTCATTTAGAGTGAAATGATAAAATATAGATGGAAAGTGTTGTCTGAGACGACCAACAAATGAAATGTATCATTTATGGAGTAAAACGAGGATATCTTAACACAATTATGATAATTATATAATATGCATGCCATTTATGGGCGGAATAGACAGTTAATTCTTTATCTATGAACCAAATCTACTTAATAACTTGTAAAGGCTCATAAAAATATATGAATATAACAGTTTATCTGGGTTTTCTATCTATCTGAAATGTTCAAGAGAGTATGAAACACGCTGTATATAGTAAAAAGAAATTAGACAAAATGTACTTTTTATCAGTAAAATTATGTTTGCTTATTTAAACGATTACGCAAATGCGGTTTTTAGAGGTGAAGTAGTTATTATAAGTTCAGTTGAGTTATGAAGAAATGAATTATTTATCCACTAGAACAAAATTAGCATTCATTTAATAAAGCTAAGCATTTACATAGATATATCGCAGCTTGTCCTATATATCTGCGATTATCTACTTCGCTTAAAAAAATTATCTTAATATTATGATAATAGTTATCATTTGTGAATTAGGTTCAAACAAGGAATTCTCATGTGTTTGCAGAGATGAACAATATGTGTACATGAATATCATAAAGTAAACCTTTGTCTGAGTGCAATTACTGAAAACTCCGAACAGAAATATCCAGATCTTTTAGCCAATTCTTAAAGAAGAAATATTACAAAGGTTATGTAGTAGGATTTTCTCAAAAAGCTATAAATTATCCTTGTGAAAACTACCATTTGATTTTTGACCGCAATATTAATTTAAAATATGTCAAAAGCAAGACAGAGAGTAGCTGAAATTTACTTTAAAATAATATACGTCACGAAAATTAAAATTGAGATTCATTAGAACGAGAAGAACAATTATACTGCAGAGATGTTTTCAATATCATCTCAATTTATATTTAAAGACATTTCGACAAAAATAATAAAATAGTTAAGCATTATTTTAAAGTATAAGGAATGACGAAAAAGGAATATTTTGAATCTTTAAAGCCAAATGGTCACTTAAGAAACAATTTATTCGTACTGACGAGCAATTATCAATATCATTACAGTCTCAGTTAGGCTACAGGAGAGACCAATTCCGCGGCTGAAGCATATTTAGTCCATGGGTATTGATTAGTTGTAAATGGGTTCCTTAACTACCGGAACAGTTTCGGTAGTCGAAATTCTTATTATAAGCATTTACAAAGAAAGGTATTTTATAAATTGGCTAAAAACTCCTGCAGTTGAGTACCTGCTTGTCATGTACACAATTGTAAACTCCATATTTTATAAGCTAACACTGCAACAGGGTTTGGTGGAAAACCTGGTCTGATGATGACAGTTTTATGAAAAAATTGGCAATATGAATGCTCAGTATTATGTTGTAACACAGGTGTTATTCTCATAAATCTTTTATGCATAGCAAAAAAGCTCTTTCATGCACGGAAGAGTAACAGTATAAGTTAGAAGCTTAGTCACAGGTTTGAAGGCATGCTAAAAACAGGTCCAAATATTCTTTCAGCCGCACAAGAGAAAAGCTACTGATTGGAAAACTTGATTACTAAAAACATGAAATCAACTCTTTGTTACAAAAGTATATCTCAAAACTATGGCTGTGAAAACTGAACCATGCAAAATTTTAGTTACCTAAAGAAAAAATAGGGTTTTACACTGTGTTGTAACAGAAGACTAAATAATTGAATAATATACTAAACCTGAGAGCCTGAGCGTTTCCTGGCTAATGGCCATCACAGAATCTCTAAAGTTTGAAATATAAGTAAATCAATAATCAACTGAGTAAGACATTGAAAATATTTCCCTTTAAATTTATGAATTATTTTGTATACTAGCAAACTTTAGCATCTTACATGCTTTTAATTTTAAGTACTTATTTGAGAAACTTCATCCAAAAAGTAGTGATACTAATACAAATTAAGCAAAAAAAGTAATTGAAAGTGGACCTCGCACATTATCTTTACCCTTATTGCTGAAAAATTACAAGGAGTCTAGACAGGAAAAGTTAACAAATATAAAATTCTATAGAAATCTAAAATTCAATTAAAAAAAGAAATAAGCTTCGGTATGTTTGCTCGGCTCTCTAGAGGTACATAATTCAGCTAAAATATATACAAATTTATCAGGTTTGAATTTATCATACTGATTAAAATAACGAAAAATCATTAATAAAAAAACGAATGAGAGAGAACAAAAATTAGCTTGTATAAATAATGAAGTAATAAATAGCAATCTAAGAGAATAATTTTAGGGAAACTCTACCAAATGTTGTAGTTAAGGGACCAGAGCTAATTAAAAATATTAAACAAACAAAAGACACGATATTACACACACACACAATGAACAGTGTTAGTAACAGGAATTTGAAGTGTATTACTTGCAGGTCATCATACTGAAGTGTGTTATGATTAAAAAACCACTGGAAAATCTTCAAAGTTACAAAGCTTTAGCAAAATTTACAGACTTATTTATATATCGGTATATTAGCACTTAGAAAGTTCATAAAAAAAATCAGAGATGTTATTTAAAAATGGAAATTCCTGGGACCTTTAGTTACCATTATGAAAAGGATAACACAAAAATGTTTTAATAAGAAGCTGAAAAACTTAAAACAATTTGCATAAGTAAGATTATCATTTAATGTGATTTTCCAGAGACCGTCTTCTTTGGATCATTGTCTGTCTATAAGTCTGTCTTGTTTTGGTAAAGAAAAAAAATGCAGAATGGAGTATCAGGCCAATTCATTTTTTGTTATTTACATTGTACTTAGAGCCAATATATATGCTAAGCAGTATAGAGTTAATGTACCATTCTGAAGGGCGTGTCATATTACTTTGATATCCCTTGATTTATCAATGCAAGTCTGTAAAGAAGCGCCATTTTGGAAGCCAAACAGAAGATATTAAGCCTAGTTTGCAGAGCATAAAATAAATGTACAAAACAGATAAAATACCAAGGCTAGAGTAAGTCGCATTTCTCTTCTTTTCAATTTAAGTTAAGCATATTTGATATTCCCAAAAAGCAAGCAAATAAAGAAAAAGAAAAATAATGGTCAGCAAATCATATATCATATAAAATAAGAATATAAAAAGAATACAGACATCTCTTAAAAATAAAACATAACGGAAACAGAGAGGAAAAAAACGTTAAACCATTAAAAGAAAATCTCAGATTAAACAGAATATTATTGTGTCCATGAAGTAATTCTTAGAACAAGAGCAGAACTGTGGTCGTAGGCCGTCTGGTCTCAATGCACGCTACAAAAGTCGAAGCAGTCAAATAAAATTTAACATTAAGAAAGTCTACTTAGAATATATATATATATATATATATATATATATATATATATATATATATATATATATATATATATATATATATATATATATATATATATATATATATATATACTAAATTAATATTCATTATCACACATGAACACTTGTCAGAGATACCTCATTTATTGTTATTTTAAGAAACATATTTCAGCAGGGTAAATGCATCAAGGCTAAGAAAGCTCTTAAGATGAATTAATGTAACAGTCTTAGTGCATTATAAGGAGTGAGGAAGAGAGCTCAGTATGAAATATATTTTTTAAGAATAACATCAATGAAGGTTCTCTAGTAATATAAATTTCTCCACGAGAATGTTCATTCCAACCTTGGTGAGAGGCATAGAAACACTATGCCACAGACTCTTATATGTTATTAGCAAGCATTTTAAATAGAATATTATCAGAAGAAGAAAGGCAGTTCTCTACCATTAAAAATCAAGTTATTGTATATGTTAAATAAATAATATTACTTCTGGAAAAGAGATGGTTTCCTAACACTTAAAATCATACTTCATCCAAAAGCTAAAAATTATAATTTTACGCCTAGAAGAAACAAATGAAGATTTCTAACTCCTACATTTTTTTTTATAAAAATAAAAAGGTTTACATTTTCTCTCTTTCGATCTTTGCTAAGTATAACTACAATAGGTTGTTATTAATAATATCTAAAGCCATTAAATATGTCGAAATCTGGTTAATGCACAAATCTATCTACACCCATCCGAGTAGACCCATTTCCCTCACCTATTAAAAACTTATTAATTATATTGTTTGCCTTCTAAATGTATCTCATTGTGTTTTATCAGAAGCCATCGTTTCTAATGTAGACCTCATTTATTGCACAAAATATATAGCAAAAATACTTAATCTCTTACAAAATGTGACCTAGATGCACCTATTCCTATATATCTCTATTAGCAGTTAGCATACCTGATAAATGAAGCCTCTGCATTCATTAATCACTTTCATAAATACCTGAAATCTGAAGCCTTTGCATTCATTAATCACTTTCATAAATTATCCTAGTCCACGTGTTGTTACTAATATATTTCGATTTTCCTTTTAGTATTTTCTTCATATATTTACATGTTGCTTTACATATTTCTGTTTTGCATTTCCACAATAGAGAAAATCATTTATATGCTTATTCCTTTGCTTTGGTTCCCACCCTCGATCCTCCGAAGCCGAAACAGCCTACTTGCCTCTGTGAAAGTTATTCCACCTTAATTTTCCCCCGTGGCTGCTTTCATTTTCAAATATCACAATAAAGGAATCTTTATTAACCCGCTCATATATTTTGCTTCCCGAACCTCTCTTAATTTTAGGAGGGGAAGACACGACATACTTGTCTCTGAATATAACATCTTCCCACTTTCATTTTCTCCTGTCTTTATACACGGCCTCACTATTAACCTTCCTCCATTTCCTTCTGTCCCCGCGCACTTGGCAACGCTCTTTCCCTCCATCTCCATTTAAATCATTAATTCTTTTTGGCTTCAGTGGTGATTGGAAAACAACAAGCAACTGTCCATATTTTTTTGTAATCTCTCTCCCAAGAGCTCAAGGAGGATGACAGTGTTTATAAATGCAGGCCACGGATGACTGCGGAAGAGTCTTCGCTTATTTCCCAATTAACGATTTTATTTGCACTACGTTCCACGAACTTCATCCCTCATTAGAATTCACTTCTGCAGATACTTCGTGTGTTAGAAACGCAATGCTAACCCAAGAAATATATACAAATTTCTATATTTTCCTGATAGAAAGGTTACCACTGAAAACCATGTATGGAATTGGCTTAATAACCACAAGCTCCAATTCCCAAACACTAATGGAAATCCTAGAAATGCATCCCGTATTTAGTTAAATGTGTACTCATAGCTAATACGTACATTCTAGTCAATATTATAGTCTAAAATAATTTTTTTTTTACCTTATTAAGCAGGTACTTTTTATGTGAAATTCTAATATGTTCATTGCATAAACGTCTAGACAGTACTATAAATAAGATATGAGGATTTCATCTCAATAGAGTTGGGTAGGAACTAATCATAAGTATAAAGATAATAAGGAGCTTTGGATCAAAGATTACAGAAGAATCAAATATAAGCTGTACTGCTTCGATACATCTGAGTATGCGACTGAAAAAAAAAAGCTCTATAAAGGAATCTTTCATTAGCTACAGTTGTTTTACAGAGACTACTAAATACCTCTGCCTTGCCAAGATAGAATGATCTAAGCCCCAAGAAATTTCGATGTCTCATTGCAACACCGAAGCCCCAGCAGAAGATATTACTGTGTGGCAACACTGGACGTACAGCACTTTTTATACTGTTATCAAATAATACTGAGATCAAAAGAACTAAATCGTTTATCAAGCCACAACCAATTTTTTTTTTATGTTTTTCTCTTCGAGCTGACCTTTGAATTTACTTCAACGCTAGAGATTTCCTGTGGTAACCTGGGGTTTAATTAAGTTCAGTTCTTCCTAATTGTTTGTATACAGAGCCTGGCTCTCACTCAGGAGTCCTATAATTACAATTCCACACGTCGGTTCGTTAGGAATGGACAGTTTTGTCCTTATCGAAGTTTTTATGGTGAAGTTATTACTACATCTCTAACTCTACAATGGTTGAGCCTTTGGAGTCAACAAGGGCTACCTACAGCGCGAGAGTCGCCACTGCTCTCTCCTTCATATCCCAAGTGGATTTGATGAAGTAAAGTTAAGCAAACCCTTTTGTTCAGATGAACTCGGGACGCTACATCTTCCATTCACTCCTGCTTTGTTAAAGACTGCAAAGGCTACATAATTTTTAAAGGCATGCTACCTGTCTTAAATTCGTTGCTTTCATCCCTGCCACTTCTGATACGTATAATTATGTACTTGTGTTACTATTAAAGAAAATCTCACATACTCTTAGGAAGAACAGAGAAAAGACAATGATATAATTTAGTGAAGAGGTTGATAGCAAACAGTAAAATTTAATTCATTTCAAAGGCTCGATATCTTAAACAGTGTAAACCTTGGATACCATATTGTTAGTTAGCTAGACACGCAAATGGATTTCATAAACGCATCTGACGCGGTTCAGTGTATGGCTAGGATCCCACTAGCCATACATAGAACCGCGTCAGATGCGTATATGAAATCCATTTGTGTGTCTAGCTAACAAACAATATGGTATCCTAGATATACACTGTTTAAGAAATTGGGCCAAAGAGAGTACTGGTAAATAAGACCATACTCATCTATATCTAGGCCACACATTGCAAGAGTACAGTAAACTAACCTACTATGCTATAACTACTTATCTTCACTCACAGTAAATTACTTTTGGTCCCACGCACTTCCAAAAGACTATGATATATCCCTGCCATTCTCTACGTGTCATAGTACCCTCTTTGCCTTGTCAAACCCAAACATTTTGTCTTTTTTGTACCAATTTCTTCTAAGTATCGCGACTCCCCTACCCTTTCTCTCATGTTACTCCATAAATTACTGTCTTCTCTTGTGTCTTTATTTAGATCTTCACTAATCAAGACTATCTCAATACCTTGTTAAGTCCTAGTTTAGAGTTCTTTCTTGTGTCTCCGTTTCTTCTGAATCTCATAACCCAAAACCTCAAACTCATGTTAAGCCATAAATTATTGCCTTTTCTCGTGACGTCATTTTTTTCTCCAGAGAACTTTCTTACAACCTTTATAAGCCATAATTTACTGTCGCTTTTTGCATTTTCTTCTTTACTACATATCGCATTTATTTGTCTTTTCTAGTTTCCTTTACTATTACAGAGTACCAAATCATAACTTCCTAACTTTCTTCCTAAGCCCAGAATTATCAATTGTGAATTTTTATACTACAGGATATAATTAGCATCACTCTTGAAACTTATTTTCCAAGCCCTATTTATAATTTTATCTAATCCCCTCACTAAACCCATGTACTGTATATTATTGCAGTCCTGTGTATAATGATCTACAGTGCATTAGATTTATCGCATTAGAGCCTCCTCTCCTTCAAACAAGTTCGAAACTATTAGCTATTCCAATACTCATTTACATGTATCATAATTAATCCACTTTCTTTTTAACCTCAACGATGGATGACAGCTTACCCACTGCGTTTACACTTAATAGCTATGCTTTTTTAGTCTCTACATAGTTTCTATTACACATCCGTAATAATTTCCCCATCCCCTTAATGTCATCTCAAAAATATTGTCTCTTCTCTGTTCTAATATATTTTGAAGTATATATGACATTGCCTTACCAACCTAAAACTACTCTCTTGCCATTTTCTTATGAACTAAAATAGCTAAGAATCCCATCTTGCCCTGTATATTAAAAAATAAAAAATGGCCAGTCAATGACACTTACGACTGAAGTTCAAATTGATGGAAGCGGACACCTCGCCGTACTTGTTTCTAGCCTTAACTTTGTAGAGTCCGGCATCTTCTTCCTCGACGTCGTCTAAGATGAGCTGGACGTCGTGGATGTTTTTGCCACCATCTTTGACGGTGATCTTAATCCGTCCGCTTTCTTTGACCAGGACATCCCCTCTGTACCACTCGATCTCAGGTTGAGGAGACGCCGATAACTGGCAATCGAAAATAAGTTTGTTGCCATCATCCTCCTGTCGGAGTTTGGGCTTCTGGGTAAAGCTTGGGGCAAAATTGTCGCCCATTGCCCCCCCTTAGTGTATGGGGCTACCGATCACCAAACAGATATTTAACGTCGATAATACATCAAGGGACCTGTAACAGAATAAGGGAATGAAAAGATATAGCAAGACAGTCCATCGTACCTTTAATTATATGCAGTCTCGTGCTTCTGCAAAGTCAAAATTATACAGATTTCAAGACATTGTAACAAGATCTCACAGTGATTTATCTCAGTTTACACTCAGCATCACAAACAACAATTCCATTCATTGTTCAGATCTGAAAATCATTGCTAGAAAGTATGCAGCATAGCCTAAATAAATACTAATTTCTTCATACCGACAAACTAGGACGGCATGAAATCTAAACACTTAGGTCGGAAAATTTGAGATAAATGTAGAATTAAATTGGATGGTAATCAGATACACCGCTGCAAATAGTTTGTAAACAAACAGTACACTATTCATAAGTATATGGAAGGTAATAAAGGAATAGTTTTTATGTATTAAAGAGAGTTACTGTAAACAAATATCTCTTTATTTATACATTAGTTCAAGATGGCCATATAAATAAAATAAAATAAATAATGCACATCTATCTTGGCAGACCATCTGACATTTCCTAGTTTCTCATACTTACAGTATGTCTCTATATTTTCACAGCTAACGGTGATTTTTACAGAATAAATACTAAAATTAACGCAGAGGGTCAAAGAGAGTAAATTCTTAATTTCTTGCACAAGATTTCACATAATGAAAACTCAGGTGACAGCTGAGCATTTAGTATACAAAAATCCATTTAATTATTATTATTATAATTATTATTGTTATTATTATTCGTAGTAGTAGTAGTAGAAGTAGTAGTATCGTGATCATTATTATCATAAAACAGGAGATCTATATAAAACAAATAACATGATAGAACCTCAAACAATATTCCACCCTATTGGCAAGGCTAAATTTATTTTTACTGCAAGCTAATTTAATAATAAGGGAAACTTTTTTTCTCAAAGGCCAGATTAAGACCTCTGTCTCGTAATCGACAAGATGTTAGTAGGGAAACTTTTAGTACTACACTTTATACCCTCTGAGCTGTCCAAGACAAATCGACCTAAATAAGTGTTTCGTTTTGGCATTGTGCCAACTCATAAACTAGGGAGGTATAAAGTTCTATTTTCATTATAATTTCTTAACCACAGAGTATGCAGACTTATCGAATACATAGTTGATATACCCAGCACGGAAAAAAAAGGTGCAAAATCAAGTATCGCAAAATAAAGGACTTTATTTCTAAACTAGAAATCCCTTATGCTCTCTCTCTCTCTCTCTCTCTCTCTCTCTCTTATATATATATATATATATATATATATATATATATATATATATATATATATATATATATATATATATATATATATATATATATATATATATATATATATATATATATATATATATATATATATACATTCTTATATACAGCATTAAACCTCGAATTTTCTTTGTTGTTTAGCCAAAAAAAAAAAAAAAAAAATACTTGGAAATTATGCTTCGTAAACTGATTGCGGTGAGTTCATTTAGTGAATGCAAAAATGAATAGTGAGGTATCGCAAATTTAATGAAAAATAATATGATATGCTAAATAATGCACAAATGCTGCAAGAATGTGGAAAGACATATTTCCTTGTAATTTCAGAATAAATTCATCACAAAGTATGCCATATGACATATTTTTTGAATACTACTACTACTACTACCACTACTACAACAATTACAAATACTATTACTACTACCACTACTACTACTAATACTAATAATAGTAATAATAATAATAATAATAATAACAATAATAATAATAATAATAATAATAATAATAATAATAATAATAATAATAATAATAAGTCACTTATTATTGTAGTTCGTAGCGCCTTGGCTTAGTAATAATAAGTCCCAAGTTCAAGTCCCGGTAGGGGTAAAAATGATTAATATATATATATATATATATATATATATATATATATATATATATATATATATATATATATATATATATATATATATATTATATATATATATATATATATATATATATATATATATATATATATATATATATATATATATATATATATATATATATATATATATTTCACTGCTAATATATGTAATTGGAAGAACAAAATTCTCTCCGAATGATGACTCCAAAACCACGCTACATTTCCATTTCTTCAGAAATGTTAAGAATCTTACATATTTACAGGAGACGGATGATCATAAAATAATCAATAGTGTAATAAATTATATATATTTGACTTCCATATTCGTTTATTTTTATCATCTGTGCCTGAATGAGGACAAATTTTCTTTTTGAGGCCCATAAAGACTTCTGGAAAATATGCAGAAATAATGCATTTATAAAATCCCTACATTTAGAATTGCAAGGCTCGATTTTACTTTGTTCTTGTAGTGCAAATAATATGATCTCACGTAGTGAACGCATGATCTTGCGCTCCACTCAGTGAGCATAATCTTCGCATTTGGTCATGTCAACAGTCCAGCCAAACTGGATATACTTCATCACGTCTGAAGTAATCGAACCGTTTACGGAAAGGCGTGCAGCAGCAAGGGCTGACCATGCAGTCCCAGGCGTCCGTTGGATGCTGATTGGGGCATAGTGGGTTCTTGCTCTGCTCGCCGCCCTTCCCTCGTGAAAAGGCAGAAGGTACTTCTTGGGGGCGGCCAAGGTATCTTTTGTCAGAGCGAGTGGAAACAATTCTCCCACTTCCTCAGGAGAAGGCCATGCTTCTCTTGGGTTCCACTGAGGCCTCGATGGAGTATTAACTAATGGAAGTATCCTCCTCCAGGTGGAAGTGGGGCTTCGGTGGCTCCTCCCGAAGCCTATGGTGGCGGCCTGGGATGAAGGAGGGGAAACCGAAACTGGTCCCTTGGCTATGGAGACGTGTAGAGGATTGGGAAGAGGCCCACCGCTGCTTAAACAAAAACCCAATCCGATGACACACTATCTCCTACTGCCCCAGCGGTGAGGTTCTTCTAACAAAGAACCGGTAAAGGCCTAAATATCATAGATTTATAACAATGAACATCAGAAAATAATAATAATAATAATAATAATAATAATAATAATAATAATAATAATAATAATAATAATAATAAGAAGAAGAAGAAGAAGAAGAAGAATTTTTATTATTATTATTATTATTATTGTTATTATAATTATTATTGCTATGATTAATATTAAATTCCTTTTTAATGACTTCGTTTTCTCCAATAAAAATCTCCCGCTTTATATTCATGTTTACGAGCTCCGTTCACTGCAGAAATTCCCTTATTTTAATTATTACCTGACAAAATTTCAATTATGCAGTGTATTTCTTATTTAAATCCACCATGCAATAAACAATATAAATAACATTTTGCTTGTATTTCATATAATATTGCAGGATTTTATTTATCAAATATCCTAAAAAATATGAGGTAATACATATTTAACAGCTGATTAAACGCATCTGTACACGAACAAGGTAAACAGTGTCAGCAATAACGGAGTATTGTCGATTTTACGTGGAAAAATTACTTTATTTTTTGTGAACAATGGCTAAAACAAACTCAAATCAATGTCGTATTTAACAGAGACTGTATAAGGTGTGAAACTATTTTTACAAACTTTGAGAAAGCTCGTGAAAAGTGTTAAGTTGTGTAAGCGAAATGGTTGAAAGACAGTGGTTCCGCCACATTACCTTTGCACGTAAGTGTAAATTGCTAATTCTCTCATCTATATTTTTCGTCTCTGCATGTCTTTAGCTTTTTTATATTCTTCTATAACGTATTACATTGTAGAAATGACTGTGATCTATAGAGTTTATGCAGAGGTTAGGTGGAAGCCATAACAGTGTCCCGGTATTTTCAAATAATGTTTAGGGAACAAATTACTTCCACCTCGGCACGTAATAATTGTTACCAACATCGCGGGAAGTGAATACTTGTTTTTGAATGTTTTGTCATTATATTATTTTTATTTAACGTTAATGTGCGAGATTTATTTTGTTAAGTTCTATTAAAGGAAAACATTTACTATTAATAGCGTGTCTTTATTTTACGCTAAAGTTTTTATTTCGTTACTCTTGTAACTTGGCGATAATTTGGAGTACGGGACTTAATAAAAAAAAAAATCAAATTGCTTCAGATACTCCTTTATAAATCAATTTCACTTTTTTCGACTATTTAGTGTACTGGAAAATCTTTACTGTTAGGTTAAACCTACTGATATATTCGGATGAGGTATAAATATTAGAACATTTATCCATGCATAAATATTGGCGATTTAGGCTATGGAGCTCCGACAACTCATGCGAACCTAAGAGGAACAGAATCAAGTGTGTGACGGTGTTTACAATGTTCCCTAAATACTTAATAACTAGTCTCATAAAAGGAAAAAACGCTCACTAAAAAGGGCAAAATTAAAAAAAAAATGAGTTATATATAAATATCCATCCACTTCTTCCTCCTGCAGTTGTCTACCATAAATTAAAGAAGAGGTGGAAATAAGTCACCACGGTGATAGTTCAACTGACGCTGCGAGGGGCAAATTCATTATATAAATATTAAAACTAAAGGTTTAAGAAAATAAACGTCTGATGGCTCTCTCTCTCTCTCTCTCTCTCTCTCTCTCTCTCTCTCTCTCTCTCTCTATAGTGAATATCTCATGGAAATTTCCATCTCTCTCTCTCTCTCTCTCTCTCTCTCTCTCTCTCTCTCTCTCTCTCTCTCTATCTATCTATCTATCTATCTATCTATCTATCTATATACAGTATATATATATATATATATATATATATATATATATATATATATATATATATATATATATATATATATATATATATATATATATATATATATAGTGTTATCTCTTGGAAATTTTCTCTCTTAAATACTCACACACACACACACACACACACATAGCGTTGAGGAAAGGCTTGGTTGGGGTGGAGTTGCTGGAATATACTATCGTTATTGTTTATTCAGTGATCGACACCTGGGGAAATTCTTTGGCATTTTGCCCGTCTGATATATACGAGTACCGAGTCATCTTAATATGATACCTACATTTGACATCCACACGATAAAAAAAACTTAAATATTTCATTATATAACTTTAAATTGGTGTTATCTCTATATACAGTATTTAGCAAGGTTTACGGTATGCATGAAATAATTTGGTACACAGCTTCGCTAGTAAATGACTGGCTTTAAAAATGCATTACTTTCTGTACTTTCATAAACTTATATACTCTTGCAATGCAAGATCCTGCAATATAGAAGTAGAAAGTGTGCAGTTTGCCACGAGATGCCTTAACCACGCATATATGTGCTATTTTAGAACTCTGCCGAGGAAAAAAAAAATTTGGCCCATTGGTATATGATGGTTGTAGGGTTTAGGGAGACTTGTTGGGGGAAGAGTATGCTAGACGACCTTGCGGGTTTAAGGGCTGCCAAACGCCGTCACAATTACTAGATCACTAATAAAACCCTATTTCGTTAAACCAATAGCAAAAAAAAAAAAAACAGATATAGTTCGTTTCATGGTTACAGTTGGCTGTTTCCGTGAAAATATGTAGTATAATGAAATGACCGTAATACAGCATATTATTACTTCTGTAATGTTCACCTATTAATGTCTATTAATATTCGCTTTTATATGGATTGTCACATGATGCCCTGTCATCTCACTGTTTTGCTTAACGTGGTGATATATTGCAATTATGACGCTAATGGAAGAAAAAATGCTGTGAAGTAATGTATAGCAGCACTTATTTTACTCTCTCTCTCTCTCTCTCTCTCTCTCTCTCTCTCTCCTCTCTCTCTCTCTCTCTCTCTCTCTCTCTCTCTCTCTCTCTCTCTCATATATATATATATATATATATATATATATATATATATATATATATATATATATATATATATATATATATATGTGTGTGTGTGTGTGTGTGTGTGTGTGTGTGTGTGTGTGTGTGTGTGTGTGTTCATTTCCCCTTGTAAGGGGAGTGGCCGAGCCAAGGAACGCGCATTCACCAAGATCCACACATACCTCAACCACTCCTCTCAGCTCCTTGTGGATAAAGGGTTGTCACGTCTCCCCCCCCCCCTTCCGCCCTGCTTGGGTCATCCACAAAGTAGGCGGGAAAGGATATTCTACAATGAGGCCTGACAGGCGTAGCTGGTATACCCACACCGTTTCATCACATGGCAACTCCCCTTACACCCATCCACCACAGTTCACTGAGCTAGCAGGTGCGAAAAATCCCTTTGGTCTGCGTCATCTATGCACAATCTTCCTCCACTCATGCCTATCTCTTGCACGCACTCTTCCCTGTTCCAGTGACGTTCCACGTGCATTCAGTGCCCTTTTCACACCAACCATCCATCTCATTCTAGGTGTCCCTCTTGACCTAACTACAATCACTTCTGCACTCCACCCTCTCCACTCTTCGTTCATCACTCATCCTTTCCATGTGTCCAAACTAACTCAACACTCTGATCTAACCTATCCGATAGCTTCATTCCAACACCCGCTCTCTGCTTGGCATCCTCATTTCTTAGTCTAGCTATTCTAGATACGCCAATCATACATCTCAAACACCTCATCTCCATTACATGCAACTTGTTCCTTTCATCCACTCTTGCATTCTAAGTGTGATGATGATGATTCGGTTTTACGTCTCGAACTCCCTTTTCTACTAAGGGCTAGGACGGATTCCTTCTTGTGAAGGACTTTTTTGGCATGTGTAATCATAACCCTGAGTGTATGCTCTTATTAACCTCAGTCCGTGACGGGCGCGAACCCCCGACCTGCCGATACAGAGTCGCGGACGCTACCATTTAGCCACGGAGACTACTTCTTGCATTCTAAGTGTCTGCTCCATAAAATGTTGTCGGCACAATCACACCTTCATATATCTTTCTCTTTGCACTCATTCTCAAATATCTATTTCTCATTACACTTTTAAACCACCTAGATATTTACTAGCTTCCTTCACTCTGTGATTTACCTCTACATCCACTCGTCCACTCCTTGATACATGCGACCCCAGATACTTAAAACTTTCAACCTCTTTAAGCAACTCCCCATTCACTCCTACATTCAATCTGCCAACATTAACACTCCTCTTGCATCTCATGACTTTACTTTTACCAATATTCACCCGCACCTTCCTTCTTTCACACACTAACAAACTCAGTAACCAAATGATTAAATTTATTCTCGGTAAAACCGGAACACACACACACACACACACACACACACACACACACACACACACACACACACACACACACATATATATATTCGAATTTGATGTTATTGGTGCAGTTATTCCAGTTTATTTTTATGTATTTAATCCTACTGGTAATTGAGCACCGAATAGGCTTAACAGTGTATGCAATCTTTGGGAAAATCCTTTATTCATGCGATTAAAGATCGAAACTGAGTTTGTTTTGCGAGAATTGATATGTAAATTTTAGCTGGATTTAATTTTTCGCTCACTCATTCAGAATCGCAGATGTATTGCTTCCAAGAATATTTTATATCAAGTTAATCTAGCTGTAATTTTATCTTACGTTAATAGTTGGTATTTTTTTAAATTATATTTTGTCCTCACACCAGTATCCAGGATCAGAATATATATTCTTTAATGTACATAAATAATGTTCATATGTGAAAGAATTCCTCACTCCCGCACTTGTACATGATGCTGAATCTAGACTGTGAGACTCAGCAACTGAGGTTTCTAAGATTTGCAAAGGTGGCATTTTTTCCTCTTTTCAAATGAAGAAAAGAGAAAAGACATGTTCAGCAACGTATATTAGAATGGCTTATACTGTGTTTTTGTCATTGGAAATTATATTTTATGGTACATAATTATTAATGAATTAACGATCCAGTATGTAAAGTTATCCCACCACTAAATGAGATTCTGCAATCTAATGACACAACACCTAGCGGAGAAATATATTTATACATTCGTTATCTTTAATCGACTCATCAGCTTTTAAAAGACGAACGTTTAATTATGAAAGCTATGTACTGACGTAATTCTCATATGCTACTACAGAAAAAAATTCTGTTCCTCGTCCTTTTGAGTTTGCCAACATATCTCTGAGGCATATGGGAAGATTCGCATGTTAGATAACTGCAACGTGTTCTACGTTATTTCTTCGTAACATCTCTCTCTCTCTCTCGATGTCCTGCATTAGGACTCCTGTGCGTCTTTTTGGCCAGGAGACATGCAGATTGACCATCCTACCACCTGTTTTGGTGAATCGCATATTAAACATTCCACTAGTCAGGGCTTTGAAAAGACGTCACGACATTTCTCAACGGTGATTGGTGGATTAATCACAGATGTTATTTTGGCAATATTGAATTGTAGAAGAACACTTTTTTCCCCTCCAAATTTACTCGCTGTTGCCTATTGCATAATCCAATGCATTTTGTATATCGATTGTACAATTATTATTATTATTATTATTATTATTATTATTATTATTATTATTATTATTATTATTATTATTACTCAAGTGCAAGTCAACGTGATATATAATGTTTGTGCAGTTTTTGCGAGTTTTCAATTGCGTA
>JAXCGZ010020769.1:217500-227500 GCA_037179515.1 Halocaridina rubra
AATGTTTTGAGAATAATGCATATATATATATATATATATATATATATATATATATATATATATATATATATATATATATATATATATATATATTTATTAGTGATTAGATATAAATTAACTATATTTCACGAGTCTTCATATGCTTGCATTTGGTATTAAAAATTAAATAAAGTTTTATTATATTATGGTGTACATTTACTTTATGAATCGAAAATAAAATCGAAGGAAATGCTTTGAGGGTAATCAATTTTGATCATGAGAGAGTAACTGTATTTTGCAAAAGTCTTCTTTCATTTGCTTCTGGAATTAAGAATGAGTAAATTATATATATATATATATATATATATATATATATATATATATATATATATATATATATATATATATATATATATATATATATATATATATATATATATATATATATATATATATAATACTGTTAAAATGTATGAGAATTATTTTACAAGTCTCGTTAAATAGTAGGCTAATGAAACGAAGGAATTGAGAGAGAGAGAGAGAGAGAGAGAGAGAGAGAGAGAGAGAGAGAGAGAGAGAGAGAGAGAGAGAGAGAGAGAGAGAGAGGATGGGAGACGGCGGTGCGAGGGTATTGGATATGAGAGGAGGTTCTATCTCGGAGGGGATGTGATCAGCTCTTTTGGAATGAGCCAAGAGTAGTAGTCTCGGGTTACCCACTTAGCTACTCTTCATTTGTTTGTTTGCTTTATCCTTGACGCTTCCTTACTTTTGTGATCTCCCATGCAGAATTAGAGCTGTTGATTGTGTGACTTGATTATTACTTGCTGAATTATACTTGCATATTTGTTGTGAATACGTGAGTTCCTATTAAAATTTAGAGGAGCTACTAATTGTCAGATTTTTTTTTTTTTTGACGGTCACTTCATTAGTTTTTTAAAGTAGCATTGCTTTTGGATTCCAGTCTCCGGTAGTATAATGTAAGTCTGTATTCTTTAATCCTTAAAAACGAAAAACAAAAGTTTTACAAATAAAAGAGGGTTGTAATATGCAAAAGCGTTGAATTGAGTATGTGTTTTTTCATGCCCAAAACAAATTATAAAAGGGTTTTTTGTTTACTGATAATATGGATAATTGTATGCCTAGTTGGAGCTGTTAATATGCCAAATCTTTATAAAACTGAGGAATGGGTGAAAGCAGTAGGCTACTGATTCTATATTCATAATGTTAGTGAGGTTAAGATTGCTACTATATATATATATATATATATATATATATATATATATATATATATATATATATATATATATATATATATATATATATATATATATATATATATATATATATATATATATATATATATATATATATATATATCTGTGTGTATTATCACTATTAATTCCCATTTGAAAAGGGGTGAACACTGCCTGGTTAGAACTGGTGAATTAGGGCTGGAAGCTCTTCCCAACGCACCACGGTGGGCTCGAACGTGGGTTTGTTACGTCTAGAGTTAAGCGCTTTAAACTCTTCGCTATGTCAATCCCCAAAATTGTTTCATATATAAAACTGTCGTTATTTTCAAAGCATTTTTATTCATTTTCATTAACGCTGATATAATAAGAATGAAGTTTCAAAAGTGACGCTAAAAATAAATAATGATGTTGCAGTTTTGCTGCTGGGTTGACGCAATATAATATTAGCGTATTCTCTCTCTCTCTCTCTAAATGTTCATTTTCATTCAAGAAATCCATTGCATGATTCTATCTCTCTCTCTTATATGTTCCTCTTAATTCAAGATATGCATCACATAATTCCATTCTCTCTCTCTCTCTCTCTCTCTCTCTCTCTCTCTCTCTCTCTCTCTCTCTCTCTCTCTCTCTCTCTCTCATATATATATATATATATATATATATATATATATATATATATATATACACATGTCTATCTATTTATCTGTCTATATATCATTTTTATAAATTTACCTAACCTAACCATCATGCCATATCTGTTCACCTATTGATTATTTGTAAATAATAAAATTAATAATATGCTATATATTAATAGGATGTTATTTTTTCTCTCTAGACATATATATATATATATATATATATATATATATATATATATATATATATATATATATATATATATATATATATATATATATATATATACGGTTATTGACATGCACCGATAGACTGCGCACCATAGTATCACCGATATATCTGTACAATTATACGATTTATTGGCTTTAGATATCTGTTGATGAACATCTAAAATGATTGATATCTGTTGAATAAATTATCTCAGTGAAATATGAAGATAATATCTCAAGGGAAATATTTTAGTGTAAAACGTGTAGAAACCCATTTTTAGGGAATATACACTCCTCGTTATTTCACAAATCTGTTTTTCTGGCCAATAATACTGAAGTGAATTTTTTTTTCTTAGCAAGCTAAGTATGCAAAGTCTGTGAGAGATTTCTTAACAGGCTTGAAGGGAAATTCTCAGCTAAGTTTTATAGTTTTATGAAAGGTAAAAGTGCTCCATTTATGCATCTTTCAATTCTTGAAAGTTGATCCTACATCGAATGCCACTTTAGTTTTAGACTTGAATCATGCTTTTGAAACTGCTATAAAAGTTTCCTTTGTTCAGGATTGTGAAAGATTTTACTAAGTAGGTGACGATGTTTCTTAGACGAAAATATGATATAGAGCTTTCTACACACCTGAACTTCTATGCATAGAAGAAAGCTCTATATCATATTTTCGTCTAAGAAACATCGTCACCTACTTAGTAAAATCTTTCACAATCCTGAACAAAGGAAACTTTTATAGCAGTTTCAAAAGCATGATTCAAGTCTAAAACTAAAGTGGCATTCGATGTATGTTTTATGAAAGGTAAAAGTGCACCATTTATGCATCTTTCAATTCTTGAAAGTTGATCATACATCGAATGCCACATTAGTTTTAGACTTGAATCATGCTTTTGAAACTGCTATAAAAGTTTCCTTTGTTCAGGATTGTGAAAGATTTTACTAAGTAGGTGACGATGTTTCTTAGACGAAAATATGATATAGAGCTTTCTACACACCTGAACTTCTATGCATAGAAGAAAGCTCTATATCATATTTTCGTCTAAGAAACATTGTCACCTACTTAGTAAAATCTTTCACAATCCTGAACAAAGGAAACTTTTATAGCAGTTCAAAAGCATGATTCAAGTCTAAAACTAAAGTGGCATTCGATGTATGTTTTATGAAAGGTAAAAGTGCACCATTTATGCATTTTTCAATTCTTGAAAGTTGATCATACATCGAATGCCACATTAGTTTTAGACTTGAATCATGCTTTTGAAACTGCTATAAAAGTTTCCTTTGTTCAGGATTGTGAAAGATTTTACTAAGTAGGTGACGATGTTTCTTAGACGAAAATATGATATAGAGCTTTCTTCTATGCATAGAAGTTCAGGATGTATAAAAAGGACGTTTTCCAGAGAACGTTTGTTCACACGTGAGTACGGTAGTCAAAAGACCAGTTGATAATGACATTAATGTTTTTATTATTTTTTTTATGTTTTTTCAATGTTATGTATTTTTATTCCATTCGATGATTTTGAAAAATGTCACGAATATAATCATCATATTAGGTTGGTTTGCTTACGTTAGTTAGGCTAGTTCATCCCAGTTGATAAATTAATTGATAATGAAATTTTTTTTTCTTAGTTTTTAATATTTTTTTTTGTCAATGTTGTCCTTTCGTTCCATTCTTTGGCGTACTGAAGCTCATAATTTACTCATTAATTTTTCCTCTATTTATAATCGCATCACGTATTCAGGATTTCCACATACAAAAAAGTAAACATAATTACAAGTATTTAAAAATAAAACTATTTCATCCTATGAATAGAGTTCTTAGAAAGTTTTTTAAAAAATAATATAAATTATCATATGATGGCTTAAAGCAGTGGTTCCCAGGCTTCCTCTATGCCCCACACTCTTAGGATATATTTGTTTAATTTCCGCAACCTTTTCCACAGTAAGATACCATTTGAATATGAAAAAGTCTTCATTTCTGACAGCTGGCTGACCCATGACCCATCTCTCAAATGAATACAAGATACTCTCTGTCGCACCCGCTGAAATTCCTACAAATGGCTGAGTTAATGACTCGTGATTCGTCACTGAAAGGACATAAGCCACTCTCTGTCGCACCCGCTGAAATTCCTACAAATGGCTGAGTTAATGACTCGTGATTCGTCACTGAGTGGACATAAGCCACTCTTTGCCGCACCCACTGAAATTCCTACGACTGGCTGAGTGATGACTCACTGAAAGGACACAAGCCAGTCTTTGACTCACCCACTGATATTCAATTCATAATCACCCAAAAGAATTATAGCCTTTTGTCCTCAATAGCGCCAACCTGTAAACAATATTCCGGTATGAAGATGATTAAAACTGGGCGTCCTTTCCAATGACCCGCGGTTGGACCGAATTCGAATTTGTAAGGCTCGTCACTTCCCGAGTTGCGCACTCTACCCCTAAGGCACTGCGGTTCCCAAAGTTTAAATCTTGATGCGGAATGTAACTCCAAGGATTTTAATTTTAGGTTTAAATGAATAAATGAGTATTTCAAAAGCACATTCAGTAGTAATTACTCTCTGTTCATTACTGCATAACTTGTGAATTTTATTGAAAAAAATTATCCCTAGCAATATTTTACTTTTTGTTTGAAATAATAATAACAATAATAATAATAATAATAATAATAATAACAATAATAATAATAATAATAATAATAATAATAATAATAATAATAATGATAATTTAATTTATTCGTAATAAATTTAATATAATTTATTAATCTGGGTTATATGAAAATGAATTATTTGTTATGTAAATACAAGGTTAATAAAATGTGTAATGTCTATCAATTAAAAGTAATTCATGCTCTGGTATATATAAATGACGCCAAAATTCATTTATGATTTTAAAATATTGCTAAGTTTATATTCTAAACATTCTTTTGAAAGATAAAATGAATTCTTTTTATGTCATTCACAAAAGCTGATACACTGCAATAGCTCATTACGTCTAATATATCGTAAGTATATAATTGTCTGCAGTGATCCCGTTAAAAGTATTCGCGTGGGCTAATTTTGTACAAGCTTGTAACCAAGTTGTGTTCTGCAAGTCTAGCCGGGTTGTAGGTCTTGCCAACTTCCACGCTAAACCAGTCTTACTCTTCTTTTTTAGTGTCTTGAGTAATGCGAGAGTTCCAGATTATCATAGTGGCACAATATAAAATCTAAGTTTCCTAATCAGGTAGCAGTTTATTGCAGTTCACCGCTATTTTTTTTTTTAAGAAAATAAAGGCATTTCTGCAGTCTCTGTTTAAATTAAATAATATAAAAGTTGCGAGTCTCATTCTACAGGCATATTTTTCACATTGTTTGAAAGTTAGGTTTACCCATCTGAACACAGATTATTACACTTCGTGACTAGCAATTATTCATAGCTGCTCCTATTCAGTCTTTCTTTAAACAGTTTGCGGTGTTTTTTTTTATTCTCCAATAGACTTTATGAGCATTATAAGTAATCTAGGTTTCCCCTCCATAGAATGCAGTGTTATACATTTTTCTCTAGAAATTCAGGGAGGTCCCTATTAAGTTATTTATTCATTTTATGACAAAGTTATAAATGTGCGGTATCTTTTACTCAAGTTAAATTTAAGAAAATGACAAGATATCTAGGTTTCTCCATCAAATAAAGATTATTATGCATATCATGGCTTGAAATTATTGAGAGACTCCATTCTTAATGCAAACTGTATTTAGGGAACTTCAGAGAATTTAAAAACACATACGGATAAATCTGTAAAATACTGTAACTGATTTAGAATAAGTTTTATCTACTATAACGTTGGACTGTATCAAATACCCTCTGAGACTCTTATGGTAGAAAATGGAAATATTTAGGTCATAAATTACTGGAATTTTCAAACGATTCTAATTTACTATTGAGATACGCAATATTCTTTGTCATTTTTGCAAATAATTACTTAGGCAAACAGCATAAACTCTTTAACATCCCAACCTGAAGAGTCCACCTGAGACTTTTGAGAATGTAAGTTCTGAGCTCAAAGCCCTTGCCCATGAGTAGAAGCTCTGACCATGGAATTTACATTCTCGAAACTCTCGGTGTCATATTCTCGCGTTGGAGGCTGTGTGGTCTTATTTTTGATAATTGGATATTATCTAGTATGAGACTATCACGTAACTTTGACAGTTTTTACACAACATTGGTAAGAGGTTAGTTAGGATTAAGGTTAAAGAACCTTAGAATTAATAATGCTCCGCTTCATGATTAGTATGCAAAAAATTCTCAAGATACATCGTCTTAAAGTTTTCTGCCTTCTACCAATGACATAATGTGAATTACTACGGATTTCTTCACAAAACTCGTTGTAAGTTTTCTTTCTTATATGACTGGGCCACAGCAAAAACTTCAGTGGCGTTGAATCTGTAGATTGTTAAGCACTGTGTGTGTGTGTGTACATGAATTATAGGCCTTGATTTTCAATGAGGCAATTTTCTTTGTGATGCATGTGCTCCTCTTGATCATGTTTACACTTTAAATATTTATAATAAATATCGTAAATTCACGTTTTAGTTTACATCTCTGGCATTTCATTCTCAGTAGTTTCCATCCTCTTGGTCATACAAAACTTGAAAAGTATGCTAGTAAAAAGACTAAACAAAATTACCCGAAACGTCCACACAAAATTAAAACTCAGCACACAGAAACATACAGTGTCCACTTGCCCCTCCGTTTCACAAGCCTTCAGTGCAGTGCTGTTGCAACATATTTAAGAAATAATATATCACTAAACCATTTCCTATTTTCTTGTAAATATTCTACACTTTTCCAACAATCTTTTCTTACTTTAAAAGCAACTGCATAAATGATAAAACTATAATTTTGCTTTCCTTGTTGTCTGGGAAAGGCTTTTTTACATGAAGTGCATAGTATTATTGAATAAGTACTAGAATATAAACTTCAATGAACACTTGCTGGACTTCGTTGATGGTAAGGTGAGATCTTGGTGTGAGGCACTGGCTGCAGAGGACTTGTGAGATCGGAGGGGCCAGTACAGCTTCTTTGAAAGATACGAAAGAAATGGTATAAAGCTATGTAGAAATGGACGTCAGAACAAGGCCTTTTTCTTCAAAGATTCCATTATACCCCGGGAAATATTGGAATGTGAATATTAAGCTGGTAATAACACTTGTGTTCACTTCTGGGATCTTCAAGCACTTTCCAATTATTTGTTATTAATATGCCTATTTAAATCAGTATTCAAGTGGTGATATTTGATAAGACGTGTTATTTTTTACATGATTCGCGATGACTGAAGTCTACATTCCCTCTGTTTTAAAAGTGATACAACTGATCTTTTTTGTTCACCTTTCTCTCGGATCATATTTTCAAGGTTTCACTCACACTTAACGATTCCGTTTGTTTTTCTTGGTCCAACAGCATTTCCTTCCTATTAAAACGACTGGTTTAAACAGCTGAAATTGCACAAGGTAAAACTTTGCCTTTAGAATCAGACTCATTTGTTTACAGAGACCGGGTTGGAAGATGAATCCCACTGTAGGAGTTTCTACACATATTTTGGACTGCGTTTAACAAGGTGAAGAACTCCCCTTTTGGTGGTTTTATTTTTAGAAATTTTATTAACATGATCAGTTCATTAAAGGGCTTAAAACAACAGAGTATTATCTAGGTGAATTTGAATGACGGCCTATTCATTCAAATGATTATGTATATGATTAAAGTACAATTTTTGTTCTGACATCACATGGTATTATTCTCAAATACACACCCAGAGCACTTGAGTGGACGTAGGCTGCTGGCCCCTAGTGGAGGAAGGACTTTTTAGCCTGACGGAGGAATAATAGACTCGGGCAGTACGCCGACTGCTCGGACAAGAACCCTGTTGGCCTGCACGCACGTAAATGGTGAGCCAAATCTCACATCCACTAGATAGCTGCACCCTTGCCGGCCCCCAAAACACCTAACTCCCCACCAACGACGGCGAATTTATCTGAAATTTAATTATGTCCCAGTCTATATTTTCAATTATTTTTGGCCTTAGTAGTTTGGAAAGGTCAAGTAATGAGGTTCTGTTGAAAACCAGCTATTTGTTTTCAACTGGTGTATATGATTATAGTGAAAAATGAAATTGCGATTAGGTAGTTTCTGGCATCATGAGGTGAAAGGACCCCCACCAGCCAAAATGGGAGCGGCCCGGAGGTTATTTTGGGCTACGCCTCCAACCGCTACCGACACCAAAGTATTTGTAAACATGGCCATCACGTAGAGGGACTCCTCTTTCCCCATTTTCTCAGAGTGTGCCGTTTAACTTGCTTGAACATTATCATAATTTGACCCGAGCTCTTGATCTGGACTATCAAAAGTAGTGTTATTTGGCATGGGCATATGCGAAAGGTGACCTCAGGGATAAGGGGTACTGGGGGGGAGTCACTGGTGTGTGGGTGTGAGGTTAAGGGGAAATGAGTAGGCAGAGGGATGACTTGGGGGTCAGTTGCGAACGAGGGGAAAAAAGACCAATTTCTTCTTGGCCACTGACTTTGAGGTCTTGCCACCTGTCTTGTCACCAGCTACCCACGGAAAGCTACACAACCCAAACTCTCCATTTTTATTTCTCTCTCTTTCTCCTTCAAATTTAATTTGTTTTTTTCCATTCTATGTAATTATGTAAATCAGTTCTAGTCTAGGCTTTTATTCAATTTGTCTTTTGTGTATAACTCGTCATATTTTTTCCTCATGCAGCATCTGCCAGGCAGAAAATTATTTTCACTGGTGGGATGAATTCAAGTTTTAAGAGGAATTTTTTAATCACAGTTTCAGTTAGGAACACTTTCATATGTACCTTATTTTTGTTGCTATATTGATAGATCTATATATCTGGGTACCTTGCAAGATAGGTAAACAAATAACTAGATAAATAGATATAAATAATGATACCAACATATATGAGAAAAATAATAAATGAAAAATAATTTATCCTGTCTGACAAGAGTTAAGTGACCCAATTTACAAATCGGAAATACGTGGGTATAGGCTTGTATTTGTGTATATATATATATATATATATATATATATATATATATATATATATATATATATATATATATATATATATATATATATATATATATAATGTGTGCATAGAAAGTTAGAAAATAATTAGATAGATAGCAATGGTATATCATTATGTAAATAAATAAAAAATAGTCAATATAACAACGGTGATCTGTGCCAAAGGTAACCTTTCCCTAGGGTGCTGAATTTCCGGAAATTATTTAAGGATATCGAGTTACTCTTGTTTGTAGGAATTGGTGGTTTTAGTTACCCAGACACTTGGGTTTTATGTGCTATAGGGATTTTTTTTTCTTTTTAATGAAGCATTTTGTAAGAACAATTCATATTAGTTGTAACTTAGACAGAATAATTTTGTAATAGAACATTTTGCAAAGGAAATTGTTATTAGTTGTTGATGGAATGATATTGTCATTGAATATATTGCAAAAGCATTTGGTTTTAATTGATAATGGAATGTTTATGTAATGAGGGTTTTTGCTAGTATATTTGACTTTTAGTTCTGTAATGAAATATTTGTAATGCGAGATTTCGCCACAACATTTAGCTTAGTTGTTGATGGAATGCTCTTATAATTACACATTCTTCTTGGGCATTTGATATTAGGTAATGGAATGTTTTTGTAATGAAATATTCTATAAAAATTATTTGATTTAGTTGTTGATGGAATTTTTAATAAAAAATTGCCAACTACGTTTGGTTTTGCTTGTTGATGGAATGTGCTTGTAATTAAATAATTTGCAAATAGTTGGCCAGGACATTACTTAGTCATATTAAGGAGAAAGTACAGTAGTTGTAAGTTATGTAGGCTTTATGTGGATCTGATTGCTT
>JAXCGZ010020769.1:232500-235000 GCA_037179515.1 Halocaridina rubra
AACAGTGTCAAACGCTTTCTGGAAGTCTAGGAATATGCAATCTGCCCAGCCCTCTCTTTCCTGTAAGATTTGGCTTACCTCATCATAAAATTCTAATAAGTTTGTTACTGTTGATCTTCCTTCTCTGAAGCCATGTTGTGTGTGTGTGTGTGTGTGTGTGAGTGTGTGTGTGTGTGTGTGTGTGTGTGTACATATATGGTCGCTTATTACCATAGAATTATTGCCCATTCTAATGAGGGTCAACACTTACATGTTGGTATTTGCGGACTAAGGCTGGATGCTTTCCCTAATGCCCCTGGCGGAAATGAACCCTAGCTTGTCAGGCTCTTGAATCCCAGAATTGTGTGTTTTACACTGTGCTAACGCAGCCCCCAAATTATATACTCGTATATGTATGCACGCACACACACACACACACACACACACACACACACACACACACACACACACACACAAATATATATATATATATATATATATATATATATATATATATATATATATATATATATATATATATATATATATATATATATATATATTTGTGTGTGTGTGTGTGTGTATAAAATCACTTAATTGTAATTGCCTAATCGTGCTTACTGGAGAGAGTCCCCTGCTCGTAACTCCCCGTCTCCTGGTCGGTTCCATTTTTGTACTTAGTGATACTTACCATACTTGCCCATAAGACTATGGATTGAATTATCATTAACTACCTCCTCGCTTAGCCAATTCCAATCATCAACTACTCTTACACTAAAAAAGTACTATCTTACATCCTGCAAAGTAGTTTTCTTACGAAGCTTCACACTGTGACCTCTCATTCTAGTGCCAGCCACATCAAATTATCGATCCCTATCCACTCTGTCATATCCATGAAGGAATTTATAAACCGTCACCATATCCACCCTCATTCTTCTAGCTTCGAGTGATGGTAAGGATAATTCCCTTACTCTCTCCTCATAGTTGAGATTGCGTATTTCCGACACCAGTTTAGTGGCATGTCTTTGAGCTTTTTCCTGCTTAACTATGTGGTTTTTAAAGTGTGGATTCGAAAAGGAGCTGCATATTCAAGCTTTGGCCTCACATTTCTTGGATATTCATTACACATCTTTTATAATCCCTTCACATCTGACAGGTCATTACACTCTCCATCTCTGTTTCTCTTTAAGTTATGTATTCTTCGTGCCCAGACCCGATAAAGGCTGTTTTATTTTATTATTTTTTTGCCCTTCCTGGTTTCACCAAAAAAAAAAAAAAAGTGACATAAATATTTCTGGACATTTCCTTGTCTATGTGCCTGGAGGCTACCCTTACTATGCCATTTATATGCATTTCTGGAGACAAAGCTGCCAGTATGTTTACTCCTAGATCTCTCTCATTCTCTGTCTCTTGAAGTTCTGCTCCTGCTATTGAGTATTCAAGCTTGGGCCTTCACGCACTTGTATCCATTCTCATCACCTAACATTTAGAAGCGTTGAATTTTATAGCCACTTTTCTGACCACTCATGCAGATTATTTAGGTTTTCTTGAAGTTCTCTACCATTGTTCTCGTCTCCTACTTTTTCACAATATTTTCATCATCTGCAAACATATTCATGAAAGAATTTACAGACTCTGGTAGGTCATTTACACATATAAGGAACAAAAGTGGCCCTAAAACTGAACCCTGTGGAACTCCTTTACTAACTCTTCTCCATTCAGACTCTGAGTTTCTTACACTTATCCTCTGTTCCCTTCCTTCTAAGTAAGTTTTTTCTCCATTTCACTTATTCTTGCCATTGCTTGCAGATTCTTAATAAGTACTCCGAGTGGAACCGTATCAAATGCCCTATGGAAGTCTAGGAACATGCAATCTCCCCAGTCCTATCTTTCCTGTAATATTCGGCTTATTTTATCATTAAATTCTAATAAGTTTGTTACTTTTGATCTACCTTCTCTGAAGCCATTGTGTCTCACTAACAAAAAGTTGAAGGATTCCAAGTGAAGAGAGATGTGTTTTCTTTGTATTTTCTCCATAACTTTGCAAACTTTGCTGGTCAAGGAAACAGGTCTATAGTTTAGAGCTGTATCCCTTCTTCAATTTTTGAAGATAGGTGGCACGTTCGCTTGTTTCTAGCATATAGGAATCTCCCCAGATTCCTGCTACTTTTGAAATATGATACATAGCGCCACTGATGTTGATTTAGTGCATTTCTTAAGTACTCGTACATAAGGGGATATATCATTAGAACCTGTATCTTTATGGGCATATAATTCCATCAGCACTTGTGTGTGTGTGTGCGCGCGCGCATATGTGTGTGTGCATTACTTTAAATCTCAAAGGATACTTTTATTAATCAATTATTCTTTTCTCTCTCTCTCTCTCTCTCTCCTCTCTCTCCTCTCTCTCTCTCCTCTCTCTCCTCTCTCTCTCTCTCTCTCTCTCTCTCTCTCTCTCTCTCTCTCTCTCTCTCTCTCTCTCTCTCTCTCTCTCTCTCTCTCTCTCTGTGTACTTATTGAT
>JAXCGZ010020769.1:245000-262500 GCA_037179515.1 Halocaridina rubra
TACATTTTGAGGTATTGAATTTCATTAGCCACTTTTCTGACCACTTATGCAGATTATTTAGATCCTCCTGAAGTTCTCTACCATTGTTCTCGTTTTTTACTTTCTTCACAATCTTTGCATCATCTGCAAACATATTCATGAATGAATTTACAGACTCTGGTAGGTCATTTACATATACAAGGAACAAAAGTGGCCCTAAAACTGAACCCTGTGGAACTCCACTACTAACTCTTCTCCATTCAGACACTGAGTGTCTTACTCTAACCCTCTGTTCCCTTCCTTCTAAGTAAGTTTTTATCCATTCCAAGACATTTCCACCTATTCTAGCCATTGATTGCAGCTTCCTAATAAGTCTCACATGTGGAACAGTGTCAAACGCTTTCTGGAAGTCTAGGAATATGCAATCTGCCCAGCCCTCTCTTTCCTGTAAGATTTGGCTTACCTCATCATAAAATTCTAATAAGTTTGTTACTGTTGATCTTCCTTCTCTGAAGCCATGTTGCCTCACTGACAAAAAGTTGAAGGATTCCAAGTGATGAGAGATATGTTTCCTTAGTAGTTTCTCCATAAGTTTGCAAACTATGCTGGACAAGGAAACTGGTCTATAGTTCAGAGCCGTATCCCTCCTTCCCTTTTTGAAGATAGGTATCACATTTGCTTGTTTCCAGCATCTTGGAATCTCCCCCGACTCCAGTGACTCCTTAAATATGATACTTGGTGCCACTGATATTGTGTTTGCGCATTTTTTAAGCACATGAGGGGATATGTCATCAGGACCTGTAGCTTTATGAATATCTAAATCCATCAGCGCTTTGCATGCCTCTGTGGCTGTAAGGTTGATATTCTCTAATACCGGCCCTTGAGCTTCTATCACTGCAATCTGAGGGGGTGGGGTATTTTCTACTGTAAATACTGACTGAAACTCCTTGTTCAATTCTTTGCAGATCTCTTCGTCCGTCTCAGTGATGCTTCCATCCGCTCTCTTTAGCCTTAAAACCTGTTCTTTTACCTTCAGTTTTCCTCTGATAAAGCTGTGGAAAAGCTTGGGATTTTCTTTAGCCTTCCTGGTGATGTCCCTCTCATAATCTCTCTCTGCCTCTCTCCTTTTACTTAGGTAGTCATTTCTTGCTCTTTTGTAGGTTAGCCAGGCATTTATGTTTTTTCTCCTCCTATACCTTTTCCAGCATTTGTCTCTCCACTCCTTGGCTCTTTTACACCCATTATCGAACCATTTCTCTCTGGCATGAATTACACCTACTTTGGTGACAGGTATGCAGCAATCTACTATCTTCCCATATTTCTCACAAAAGATGTCATACATTTCTTGTACAGATTTGTTGTAAAATAAGGTTCTCCAGTCAATAACTGCAAAAAGCTCATTCATTTTGATGTAATCTCCTTTCGGATAGTTCCTCCTCATGTCCTCAGTGCCTCTACTCTCAGGAAGAATGTCTTCAATGATATACTCCATCAACAACACACAGTGGTCACTCTTTCCAATTGGTGGTTCATACTCAATATTTTCAATATCCAACACATTATCTGTGAACACTAGATCAAGTAGTGATGGCTCATTCCCACCCCTGGCTCTTGTTGGTTCCATTACATGTTGGTGTAGGAAATTCCCTTGTACGCAATCTAGGAATCTTGCCCCAAATGAGTCCTCACCACTGTGTGGGTCAAGATTTATCCAATCTATCTCTTTATGATTAAAGTCTCCCATAATCAAAATCCTACATTTTTTCTCCCGTGCCATGTTAACAACTGAGTTTATGACTTCAATCGTACCTATATGACTTTCCTCATAAATTTCAAGCCTATTTTGGTTCCTTGGTGGGTTGTATACAACAGTTATTATAATGCTCTCTGACCCAGTATTTATGCGAGCAACAAGAAATTCCCTGAACTCACTTTCTATAGCCAAGTTTATTTCTTCAACTTGAATCCTCTCACTTATGAGCAGTGCTATCCCTCCACCAGTCCTCTCAGATCTTTCGACCCTTAGTATTCTGAAGCCCTTAGGAAAAACTGTGATACTGTTTATGTCCTCACTCAACTTAGTCTCTGTAATTGCTACTATATCTGCCTTACTGTTGTGAATCCTATCTTTTAATTCTACTGCCTTACCAGCTAATCCATCAGCATTTGTGTATAACAATCTTAATGAGGCCCCATCCCCTGATCTTCTGTCATTATCTTCTTTATCTCCCCTTTGTCTGGAAGTATTCTGTAACGAAAATTTTTCTTCTCTTCTTCATTTCTCTCATCATTTAACCTTCTTGCCTCTTGCAACAAGTTTTTGATCTTTCCCATCTCTTCCTGTGTTCTGTATCGTCTAATGAACACTTCTTTGCATTCTTGAAGGTCTTTTAGACTTTTTTTTCTCAACAATATTTCCCTACATGTTTCCCCTCTCTCAAAGGTTACTTTTGTTGGTCTCGGCTTTCCTTCCCTCGAATATTTACCTAGTTGGTGTATGTTTACAATATCCTCAGGACCACATACTACTCCAAGCTTTCTTATCAGGTCTACAACGCTAGCTTTATTTTCTTCAAGTCTCCCCTGCCATGTTGGCTCCTGGGATTCACTTATGCCTGAGATTACCACTGTCTTCTCCTTATCAAGTGCCTGTCTGATGAGTGGGTTTGCCCTTTCCATCACAACGTCTTTCATTTTTTCGATTACTGTCTCTTTATAGTCAACTGTTTGTATGTTTTCCAGTGCCACCACCTTTACAGCCTCTTTTACTGCCACATTCCCCTTTAGTGCATCAGCAAAGGACGTTTTCATGGCATCATTTTCCATATTCAGCTCCTGGAACTCTTTTCTGAACTGTTCAATGTTTTCCTTAATCTGAACATTCCAAGCAGCAATCTCGTCTCTCTCAGAAGAGAGCAGTGAACTAACATCTAATTCCTTTAGGTTGTCATTCAGCTGTTTGTTTTTATCTTTCTGTTTAGAAATTCTAGATTCTAGTTGACTCTTTTCCCCTTCCAGCTTCTTTATTCTTTTTTCTAGTTCCTTTCTCTCCTGCCCTTGTGCTTTATTTGCTTCCTCCAAAGATCTTATTTGTTCTCTGAGTGTTTCATTCTCTTTCATTTCTCCATCCATATTCCGAATTTTATCATCAAGGCTTATAACCATTTCCTCTAACTTCTTGATTCTCTGTTTAAGTCCCCTGATGACTACCCCTTCTCCCGACCCATGGGTGGGAGAGGTTTGGGACAGAGATGGCTTCATTTTTATGTTCTCCCTCTCACAGAATATAGAAAGAAGACGAGAAAGAGGAAAAAAAAGAAAAGAGAAAAACTTCTAATTTAGCTTCACACAGAATTTTTATATCTCCATATAAGTGCTATTTAGTGACTCAGTTTGTCTCCTTTCTGGTAACACACATCTTAACTTAAAAACTTGACCATGGTAATTTAAGTATAAAAAGAAAAAGAAAAACAAAAGTCAAACCTGAAGGAAAATTCGAATTTGTGTTTGAGGTGGCACCCACCTGTTTCTGTTATATATTCTTCCTAACTGATAAACTGACTTGCTAACCAAGATATGTTATCACGGGATTTAGACTTTACATTTAACTCAATATATATACAAAATAACAAAATAGTAAAAGAGAAAGCTAAAAGAAAAGCAAAAAAAATGAAGAAAATAAGACTGCTGTACTACTTGGCAACTTAACTCAGTACTGTTGACAGGTGGGTATTTGGTAATTTTTTTTTCTTTTATTATTCAATTTTTTCGTGTATCAAACTAACTAACTAGTTAATATAAATGGGAAGGATACTGATTTTAACAATATATAGAACCACAGGATCAGGTAAAACGGCTTAAGAGCTTTCCCCAGTTTACACAAAAAATTAGGTAATGTGATGTGATGGCTCCACCTCTGGCAACTCTTCTAGATTTCCCTCAAGGCAGAACTGGACGGCAGCTTCTCTCTCTTCCTCACGAAAAAGTTCTCAATTTTTTTTTCTTTAATATGAACAGTTTCGTCTTACAACAAATATAAGTTTTTGTACTCACAATACTCTGCAGGATTTCAGATTTATGGAAATTATGGTAAAGTTTTCCACTAAGCATTTAGTCACTCGAAACAGTTAAAAATTTAAGAGGAGCAATTCCGTGTGTCACTGAACGCGCGGTGTGTGTGTGTGTGTGTGTGTGTGTGTGTGTGTGTTTGTGTGTGTGTGTGTATGTGTGTGTTTGTGTGTGTGTGTGTGTGTGTGTGTGTATGTGTGTGTTTGTGTGTGTGTGTGTGTGTGGGTGTGTGTATGCATCATTGAGCTACTTAATAATATATAATTTCAAGAAAACCTGCATCCAGAGTGCACCAGTAATAATCAAGTACTACATTACCTTATTTAGATAGCAATACATAGCTTTGTATTGATCGCTAACTAGTATATGCTTCAATATATTCACGTCGTATTGTAGCAGATATCTCCATTGGTTATTGTTTACAGCTCTACCATTTTTTCTGCAGACTTTTTGCAAAGTTTCCTTTCTTTTTCTCTGTTCTTCCTGCCATGCATCCCATGCTCTGTCCCAGGAGGAGAAGGAGGAAGTTGGACTCCTGACCTGGAATGGTTTTTCTTTTCCTGATGCTCTCAGGTTTCCGTCAGAAAAAGAAGAAGAAGGAGAGATCTGATGGTTTCCCGCCATATAAGTTTCTTCTTTTCCATCGACTGCATTGGCTATGATGTTTTGTGTTGATTGCTGAAGGATATTGTGGTCTTCTTCTGTAAGTATGAGCATTCAAGATCAGTAAATATAAGAACACCCAAAGTATTATATAAGATTGGAGTTATTCATAATCACTATTTTCTAAATAGCAAAGATATGAAAGTGATTCTGATGATATGAAATCCTCCAAAACAGTATGTTTGTAAAAATAGTGTTAATATTAGTATTATAATTACTGCCATTATTATAATTATTATTTTTATTATTATTATTATTATTATTATTATTATTATTATTATTATTATTATTATTATTATTATCATTATTATTATTATTATTATTAATATTATTATTATTATTATTATTATTATTATTATTATTATTTTATTATTATTATTGTTATTATTATTATTATTATTATTATTATTATTATTATTATTATTATTATTATTATTATTATTATCATTATTATTATTATTATTATTATTATTAGTAGTAGTAGTAGTATTAGAAGTAGTAGCAGTAGTAGTAGTACATGCAGTAGTATTATTTCGAATTCAAATCATTATTTTACATAAACATATATAGTAACACAGAGTTAATATCTTGTGAGTCGGCTACAGATTATATGCATTAAATGGCATATGCTTCCTAATGAGATTTACAATACAAAGAGGCTACAGTGTTAATAGTGTATTCATAAAGATAATATAAAAAGGAATCTATTGCCTGTGTAATAGTGAATCACCATGAGCATCTTTTACAATCCAGAGAAAAAGGTACTGACTGACTGTCCTCTTCTAGAGTCATGTTCTTGCACTCAGGGAACTTGTGCCTCTAAAATTATAATATAAAATTTCCAAATATCCACATTTGAGGCACTTTTAAATACTCGTCTTACTGTTTCAGCAAAGTATCCACATGTCAGGAACGGTAAATTCAATTTTATGATGCTGCTAAGTAAGGCTGCTAAGTAAGTTTTATGATGCTGCTAAGTAAGGCTTTGTGATATTTAAAAAGACATTTCTGACATATGTCAGCAACAATATGGTTACTTGCATATATAGGAACTCCCATTATTTCTTTTGCAAACATTTTTGAAGGCCACTTCAAAATGTTTTAAGCATTGACCTCCTGAAAGACTTTGTAATTCCCAAATATACAAACTATACACTTGGATACAACGCAATTTGAATAAGCATAAAAGGACTTTAGTGTTATAATGTGAAAAGTTTCTTAGAACAGGAAAGGCACTTATTCAGACGTAGTTCTACATCCTTTTGATCATGTAAAGAACTCTCTGTGACATGTTTTCAATATTTATAATGGTTAACTGGGTCAATATTAGGAGGCCAATTTTGTGAAGAAGTCCTGCTAAAGACATACATTTAGTTTTTTTTCCTTGGATTTCTAAGTATATCCATACTGAATAATCTTTACATTGTATTATGACATCTGCTTAAGGCTATAATATTCAATCTTGTTAATCCAGAGTGCACCCAACGCTCATGGAAGCAGTCTCACTAATATTTGAGTCTATGTAAAATTTGAATAAAGAGGGGATAGAATGCCCCCCCCCCCCTGTCACACTTCACGTTCCAATACAATGCCCATACTTGAAAAGCTTTTCCAAATAAGATTTTCTGATTGATTTCTTAAGTAAGACACTAGTAAATATACATCAAGTGGAATAAGTGTCTCTAACAATTTTCCACCAAGTAAAAAGTAGTCAACTGTATCATAGTGGTGGTACTAGTAGTCGTAGTTGTAGTAGTAGTAGTAGCAGAAGTAGTAGTCGTAGTAATAGTAGTAGTAGTGGTGGTAGTAGTAGTAGTACTTGTATTAGTAGTAGCAGCAGCAGCAGTAGTAGTACATAGGCTTCAGTGATTATTTACCTTGAATGACACATTTTGTATATCTCGCTTGTAGTACCTTCAATTTTGCACTGAAAATACACAGTAATTATATATATATATATATATATATATATATATATATATATATATATATATATATATATATATATATATATATATATTATTTAGCTAAATATTTATTAATTAATTAATATATATGAATAGCTTTATAAATGAAAATCATACAATGTTTAAAATATTTTTGACATATAGAAATTAAAGTAAAAATTTCATTCAAGGAAAATTATATAAATAAATTCTTACTTGTTAATAATGAAGAAAATTGTCATTGCCACGGTCATCGCCAACCAGCATTTATTAAATGCAACTATACGAGTCCAGAGTTTTTTCATTATTATGTTGGATATCAGAGTACAATCTCCGCCCAAACATGCATGCAAGATATATATATTTTTTTTTCTAAAAGAAAAAAGAAAAAACTAGATATTATTGCATTAATTGCAAATTCCTTTGTGTGTGTATACCATTAATAAAGTAATATATCAAATAGATTTTTGTACAGAAATAATTTTCCTAAAGTGTCAAAATACAGTTACTTAATGTCTGTTTAATACGAAACTATTTTAATATTCTCTAAATCTGATCCATTTTATACATCCTTTTTTATTTGTGAATTTGTGTTCTTTTTTCACACGAAACTTTTCTCATTTCCGTCTTTATTTTTTCTTATATTTTTTTTTCTTTTAATATTATCAGTTAATTACAGAAGGAATTGACGCTTCATTAAGTTAGATAGCATTTTTTTATTTTTTTTTTATTTTTTATGTTTATCTGTCTTCTTATCACAAATTCTTTTTCTTTTCTCTGTTTTTATATTTACTGCTTTGCTATAAAGAGATTTCATATTTGTTAAATCAAATTCAATGTATTCTCAATCTGTGGCCCATTTGCCCCCTTTTCTGTTTTTTTTCTTATTTACGCTTTTACACTTTTCCTTTTTGCTTTTCTTTTTTCTATTTTCAATTTACTTCGAATAGAATGACCCACGTATCGAAAATAATCCTATTTTTTCTTTTTTCATTTTCTTTTTATTGGCCTTTCTTTTCCTTGCACATTAAACCCTTTCTTCTTTCATTTATGCTTTCTTTTTCATCTGTCTCTCTTTTTTATATTATTAATGTACAACCAGGAAATTCATCTTCATTAAATTCAAATTCATTTATTATTAATGTCTTTAATTTCAAATTATTTTTGTTTGTGTTTTTTCCTTACACAAATTATTATTTTTTTATCTTATTTGTCCATATTTCTTTCATTTTTGTTACAGTTAATTTAGATTATTTAATAAATGAACACCTCGCTCGTCGCTTTCCTCTTGTTCTTATGGTTTACAATACTGTCTGATGACCACATATGTATTCTATATGTGTTCGTGCGTGAGTACTATAGGTGTGTGTGCCACTTATCAGGAGAGTCAACACATATGGACGAAAGATAAATACTACAATTAATATTATATTGATAATAATAATAATAATTATTGAGGACGTCAGGCAGAGAAGGGTGTATGAATGAAGCTGTTGGATAGGTTAGATCAGTGTGTGTTTAGATGGTTTGAACACATGAAAAGGATTAGTGATGAACGAATTGTAAAGATAGTGTGGAGTGCAGAAGTGATTGGAGTTAGGTCAAGAGGGAGACCTAGAATGAGATGGATGGATGGTGTGATAAGAGCACTGAATGCATGTGGAATGTCAGTGGAACAGGGAAGAATGCGTGCAAGAGATAGGAATGAGTGGAGGAAGATTGTGTATATATGACGCTGCCTAAAGGGAGATCTCGCACCTGCTAACTCAGTGAACTATGGTGGACAGTTGTTAGGGGAGTTGTCATGTGATGAAACGGCTGTCGGGCCTCATTGTGGAATATCCTTGCCCGCCTACCTTGTTGCTGACCCAAGCAGGGTGGAAGGGGAGGAAACATGGCAACCCTTTATCCCCAAGGAGTTGAGAGGAGTGGTTGTGGTGTGTGTAGATTGTGGTGAATGCGCGTTTCTTGGCGTAGCCACCCCCCCTTACATGGGGGAATGAGGCATGTGTATATGTATATATGCAATAATAATAATAATAATAATAATAATAATAATAATAATAATAATGATAATAATTGCAAAGATAATAATAATACTAATAATAATAATAATAATAATAATAATAATAATAATAATAATAATAATAATAATAATAATAATAATAATAACAATGATGATCATTATCATGATAACTGATAATTAAAACAGTCTTACTATTATGTCTGTACTTATTCGCATTATGTAAAATAATATTATTGTTTCTAATGAGAATTTTCAAGAAGACATATTTAAACGAAGATATGGGTATTGATACTGAGAGAGAGAGAGAGAGAGAGAGAGAGAGAGAGAGAGAGAGAGAGAGAGAGAGAGAGAGAGAGAGAGAGAGAGAGAGAACATATGTAATAAGACTAGCAAGTGTTTTGTGGTTATTATTTAATTCGCCTATACGTATTGTACTGTTTACCGATATCGTTGCTACAACCCCCCACCTGCGGGCCACAAGTGGAAGGTCCGCTCACCCTCAAGGGTGAACATCCAAGAACAACAACAACGGTTGCTACAGACAACCTTTTATGGGAAATGAAGTGTGTATGCGTGTGTGTGTGTATGTTTGTGGATTTATATATATATATATATATATATATATATATATATATATATATATATATATATATATATATATATATATATATATATCTTTGTTTTTGGGAGAGGGGTGTTCGTATGTATATGTGTCTGCTTAATAATATTAGTAAAAGCTCTTTCTTTACTGGTGCCTTGCTATATTGATCGAAATAATGAAAATTAATAAACATCTGAAAACGTAAAACTTAAATGAGAACTTATATGACTTTTTTTCACTATTCTATGAAGAGCCTCTTTTATATTTATCATCACCACTATCAACGAAAATAAAAGCATCAATTTTGACTTGTTTCGGTTTCTTTTTTTCTCTGAGAGTGCTCTCGGAATTGTTAGGAGATGGGTAGATTACCATGTAATAATAATAATAATAATAATAATAATAATAATAATAATAATAATAATAATAATAATAATAATAACAATAATAATAATAATAATAACAATAATAATAATAATAATAATAATAATAATAATAATATCAATAATAGTAATAATGATAATAATAATAATAATAGTAATAATAATAATAATAATAATGATAATAATAATAATAATAATAATAATAATAATAATAATAATAATAATAATAATAATTATTATTATTATTATTATTATTATTATTATTATTATTATTATTATTATTATTGTTATTATTATTATTTTTTTTATTTTTTATTTTTTTTATCATTATTAATGTGATCACTATTATTATTGGAAAATTGTAACTGTGTTTACAGCAATGTATGGCGCTGGAACTTAGGGTGCAAGAGAGGATGAGAGAAACAAGTTTTATCCATTAGAGATGAGGTGTTTGAGAAATACGATAAGGTGCGTCTATAATAGACAGAGCCAAAAATATTTGAGGTGAGGCAAAGAATGGGTGTTGAAAGATGGCTGTCGGAGAAGCTAGACCAGATAATGCTGAGATGGTTTGGACATATGGAAAGAATAAATGATAAACGAATATCAGACAGAGTGTGGAGAGCAGAAATAACAGGAATAAGGCTGAAACGAAGTGGTAGAATGAGATGGATGGATGGGGGTAAAAAACAAAGCATTGGGTACATATTTGAATGTTATATGTGAGTGGAGGAGGGACGTGAAAGTACAAGAGATACTGACAAGTGGAGAAAGATTGTGTATAGGTGACGCGAGCAAAAGGAATTTTTTGCACGTGCTACTACGGTAAACTGAATCAGACGGGTGAGGGGAGTATTGCTATGAAAAGTAGCTGTGTGAATAATCCAAATACAGCTGTCGGGCCTCTTACCTGCTACCCTGTGGGTGACCCAAGCAGTGTGGTGGTGGGGATTTCGGCGGCCCTTTAGCCCTAAGGATCTTAGGGGAGTGATTTTAGTAGAGTTTCCTCCGGTAAATGTGCGTGTTTTGACTCTGCATTCTCTTACAAGAGGGATTGCGGCCATTGCATATGTATGTATATATGTAAGTGCTTGTATGTGTTTATTATTATTATTATTATTATTATTATTATTATTATTATTATTATTATGATGATGATGACAATGATGGTGATGATGATCATGATGATCATGATGATTATGATGATGATCATGATTATTATTATTATTATTGTTATTATTATTATTATTATTATTATTATTATTATTATTATTATTATTATTATTATTATTATCATTATTATTATTATTATTACTATTACTATTATTATTGTTATTATTATTATTATTATTAATATTATTATTATTATTATTATTATTATTATTATTATTATTATTATTATTATTATTATTATTATTATTATTACTATTATCTCTAAAAGTGCTTACCTACGAGCATGTTCCTTTTGCCCCTTAGAGCAGACTAAGATTGCATTATGCTGTTTGTACTTTCTTTTACTGTTGTGTACCCACGGAACAATATAATAATAATATCCATAGTAGAATGATGCAACGCTAATACACATTGAAATTTTTTCAAACATTCTACCTCTTACTGTCGGCATTCGAGCCTGGAACCTGTAGAACAGGTATCCATAGAGGTTATGAACGCTGTGACTCAGCTCACTAAGCTGTGAACTCCTGTTCTGCAGGTCCTAGGTTCGAATCCCGATAGTGGGAAGTAAAGTATTTGGAAATTATATTCTTCAAAAGAGTTACTGTGTGTACTTAATGTCCTCTCATGTCTGTCGTTTGGGGTTTATAGCTGAGGACGATTCATTCCAAAGTAAGTCGAAGCATTTGCAAACAGTTACGTCATTTTGAGTGTATGTGTGTGTGTGTGTGTGTGTGTGTGTGTGTGTGTGTGTGTGTGTGTGTGTGTGTGTGTGTGTGTGTGTGCGCGCCAAGGCACTACTAACTACACCACAGAAGGTCTTAAAAGGGAAACAATCCTTACAGCTATATCTGCTATACTAGGAATGAACGCATTCGATCTGAATGCCACTCTCTTCATATTACAGTTTCCCCCAATCTCACTCGTGGCTTCATTTTCGCATTTAATACAAATCTCAATCTCATTTGGGACCAACAATAATCAAATAAGCCCTGATATCCTTAAATGATATATATATATATATATATATATATATATATATATATATATATATATATATATATATATATATATATATATATACATATGTGTGTAAGAGAGAGAGAGAGAGAGAGAGAGAGAGAGAGAGAGAGAGAGAGAGAGAGAGAGAGAGAGAGAGAGCGTGGACAGATTCCTATTAACATCCCATCAAGAGAAAGGGACGGTGTAATCTTCCAATAGAATTGACTCGTGCCTTGAGAATTTTCTTAAGTATACATTCAACAAGAATTTTATGAACTGGCTTTACTACGTGGGTATTTCCTCGAAGTGATTCATGTGACTAAAAATATATTAAAGATATGTATGTATGTATGTATGTATGTATGTATGTATGTAAGTATAAATGTATATATGTATGTGTGTGTATGTATGTATGTATGTATTTATTTATGTATGTATGTATATACGCGCACACATACATTACTCGATTCATCGATCAGTGTATATTTTTCTCTCTTTCTCTCGCTGTGTCTCTCTCACACACACTAGCACGCGCACGCAAACGCACCCACACCCGCAAACGCACGCACATACATGCAGGCATCCGCATGCACATCGACACATAGCTCAATCTGTTTATCTATGTATATTCTCTCTCTCTCTCTCTCTCTCTCTCTCTCTCTCTCTCTCTCTCTCTCTCTCTCTCTCTCTCTCTCTCTCTCTCTCTCTCTCTCTCTCTCTCTCTCTCTCTCTCTCTCTCTCTCTCTCTCTCTCTCTCTCTCTCTCTGCATGTCTCAGAAACATGTGATTCTTGATGATTGTCACAAGTTGCTGTTCTTATTGTTTTCGATACCGTCCTTGTTGTTGTTATTCATACGCAGGAAAGGTTAAATAAGTTGTACAGAAAGTATTATTGGCAATGTATGCGGGACTATGAATCATGCTATATAAATCTGCATTTTCCACAGGTGAAAATATGGGATGCACCGGGGCTCTCTCTTACCCATTGAACTCTTACACCTTCTATGAGGAGGGAATAGTGATAGGACAGTGGACTATTTTGTGTTTAATAATTTTCTAGCTCTTCCCTATCCTCTTTAGTAGCTATTACGACACTCATATATGTAAATAAATAGATAAATGCAATGATAACAATATATTTAAATATAAAAATAAATAAAAAATAGTTGTGCATAAAATAAGGGAAAGAACTAATATATATATATATATATATATATATATATATATATATATATATATATATATATATATATATATATATATATATATATATATATATATATATATATATATATATATATATATATATATATATATATATATATATATATAATAAATTATTATATGGATAAATAGAATGAATAAATACATAGGAAAAGAGTTTAAAAGCAATTAAGAGAATAAGTAATCATAAATAAAGTCTTTCCGCATCTATATTTAGCCCTTGTTCTTGCAAATCTTGTTAAGGTGATGAATGATATCTCATGAAGAGGTAGCCACACACACACACACACATCATTTATTTCACCCGACATGTGTCCACTGCAAGCAGTTAAGCGTGCGTGCGCATGTTCGCATGTATGTATACATGTATGTGTGTACAATATTTATTTATGAGTGTGACATCGGGACAGGCAAAAACTGCCCTCATCAATAAAGACCCGGGAACGTGAAAACACCAACATGAAGGAAAAGAAAAAGATTAAGGACATGGCAAAGATGAGGTAATGATACACAAAGAAAAATGACAGACAGAAAAAAGTCAAAATACTGAGGACCTAAAGATATGGAGGATTAAGCCCTGAGATGACGATAGATTCGTTATTTGAAGGAAGATAAGTCATAAAAATTTGGAAAGACAGAAGGAGGAATAGAGTTCCAGAGTCTTTGTGTACATGGGAAGAAGCAGTCGCTACACCGACCTATCCGCGAGCTACAAATCTCAACACAGTACCTGTGAGATGAGGCCGCTTGGAGAGCGTTTCTTGGCCTCGGTAGTGGGGAAGGGATGCAATGTGCCAACATAGAGCAACGATGGAAGTAGTAGCAATAGAAAATAGAAAGGGATAATACCTTACGGCGAAGAGAGAGAGAATCCAGATTAGAAGTAATAAAAGGATCATAAATGAGTCTGACTGCCTTAGATTCAACCCAGTCAAGGAGATAAGTATATGAACAAGCACCCCAGATGTGTGAGCAGTATTCTAAGCAAGGACGAATAAGACCTTTATAGATTTTAAGTAACTGTAAAACGGAAAAGTAATGACGAAAACGAAATAGAACCCCCAATTTTTTGGTTGCAGATTTGGAAATTTGGATTATGTAATTCCTCCAAGAAAAGATACCCAGAAACTGTGTCTTGGAGGCATTAAATTTAACTAAATTGTGGGTGCCCCACTCAGATACCCTCTGCAAATCCGACTTGAGAGTAAAATAAAGAGTGATACGAGAATGATTACGAGTAGCAGATAAAGGTTGTGAAGGAAAGGCAGAGGAAAAGTGAATGGTAGAATCGTCAGCAAAGGCATGAAGAAGTGGGAAAGGTGGGGATTGTAGAAGTTCATTGATGAAAAGAAGGAAAAGAGAAGGTGAAAGAAAAGAGCCCTATGGAACACCACTGGTAACTGAGAAAGGGCTAGATGTCGTACCATCAACAACTTCAGATATAAAACGGTCAGAAAGAAATCTGGATATCAGAGGAAAGAAGGGGTAAAGAGATAGGCGGGAAGTTTGGTCAACAGAGCCTTGTGCCAGACTCTGTCAAAAACCTTAGAGATATCAAAGGCGACGACAAAGGATTCCCCATAGTTCCTCAGAGAAGATGATAATACATGAGTAAGATAGGACAGGAGGTCACCAGTGGATGTTGCCTTGCGGAAGCCATATTGGTGATAGGAGATAAGTGAGTTAGATTCAAAGCATTTCAAGAATCGAGCATTGAGCAAAGTTTCGAAAACTTTAGCAATAGAAGAAACATCGACCCCACATAAAAGTGGGAAAAGATGTAGACGAAGATAAAGAAGAAGGCCAATAGATCGGTAGTCTTAAGGAATAGAACGGTCACCCTTCTTAGGAAGAAGGTGAACTACAGCATGCTTCCAAGATGAATGTTAGATACTGGTGGACAGAATGAGGCGAAAAAGACGGCAAAGCACGGAAGCCAGCTCATCTGCAAGCTCTTAAGGAACCTTGCAGGGATTCCATCGGGACCAGATGCTTTGTTCGTTTAGGGTTAGAGAGGGGTAAAGATTGAGGGACAGGTGAACTGGAATCGCTTACAGAAGAGTTGGCCGAAAAAGGAGAGCCAAAGAGAATAGCACTGTCAGTGGGAGAACAAGCTACAGAACCATCAAAACAAATTAGAGGAGGAAAGCTTGAGTTATAGAAGTTTTTGGAGAGGTTTTTGGCTAAGGACCAGAAACATTTGTCAGTGGGAGAGGAGTTAAGGTTATCAACTTACCTCCTTATAAAGGAAGCGTTAGACCTTCGAATCTGAGCAGTACAGCGATTCCTAGCTACAATAAAAGCAGAGCAATTTAAATCGGAAGATGGGGCTTGGTAAGACTGGTGTGCCCCACGCCTGGATGGCCATGGAGCAAGCATTTTCAAACCAAGGTTTAGGGGGAGAGAAAGTTTTCGTTAAGGAGGGGATGTACGCCTCCATTCCCGAGGTTATGATCTCGGCAACTTTTAGGGCTACCTGATCAGGGTTGCGGTACCGCAAGCAGTATTCATCCCATGGGAAATCAAAGAGGGAGTTACGCAAATTTTTACGTTGGGTACGCTCAACGTGTCAAAGGCGGCGCTAACAAGGAAATATTGGTGGAGGGGGAGCAAAAAGGAAGAGCTAGAGATCACAGAGTGGTCAAATTTACCAAGAGGGAAAAGCACAGAATAAGAATAGTTTGAAGGGTTAGAAGTAAGAAATAGTTCAAGAGTGTTGGCTGCATGTTTGTGTCGATCAGGAACACGAGTAGGATATTTGATGATTTGCTCCAGATCGTGAGTAATAGAGAAAGCAAGGCCTCGCTTCCTCCCACATCAATATGAGAAGAATTAAGCCATTCACTGTGGTGTACATTGAAGTCTTCAATATAGAGAACTTCGGCATGTGGGTGAGAAGACAGCAAGGACTCATGGCACGAGGACAGATATTCTAAGAAAGATTCAAACTCGGTGGAGTTTGGAGAACAGTAGCAAAAGCAAAGGAGGAAAGTGGTAGTTGAGAGATAGATTTTTAGACAGAGAACATCAAAGTCAGGAGATTCAAGGTCCATGACCCTTGCAATAGGAGTGTTTCTTAGTGTTGCAGTGGGCATAGACCCCACCTTTGGAACGAAAACGAGATTCCAGGTTATATTGAGTGATTTGAAATGGGTCAGTGGAAGCATGGATAGACAGCTGGGTTTCAGATAGGAGGAGGAGGTTAGGGAGGGAAGTACCCAAGTGCTGCTCCACAGACGAAAGATTAGAGTTCAGCCCACGAATTTTAAAATAGTGAACAGTGTGTGTGTTATATATCCCTTGTTAGGAGGTGCAAGGGGGTAATGGCAGAACCATTACTACCACCAGGCGTGTCTGCCCTCAAGCCAGTAATGGAATCAACAATATCCCCGGAGATTCTTTGCACCCCTCTATGCCGGGTACCGGGGGCCATAAGCTGTGGACCTTCCATAAATAATAGAAAGTATGAGGAAATAAGAGGGCAAAAGGAAACAGATGTGGGGAGTGTTGTGACATGTCAAATGTAATGGAATAGCAAGAGATGTGTAACGAATACACCAGAATATTCGGTGTAGATGTAGGCATAAGGAAAGAACCGTCCTGAAGAAAGACTCAGCCCGGAGCTGTCAGGACCAGTCCTAGTTGAGTCCGTAAGGCTGGCGTCACACATAGCCAAAACCCCCGACCCGACTCTTATAACCGTCTAAAGACGGAATCCTCCCGGCAGCAATGACGTCATTACGATAATCGGGTGTAATTTTTCGTCTGCGTATGAAGGAATCCTAACGGTCCTACGTAGTTTAAAAAAATCGAGGGGGTCCTGAACCGTCGTGGAGGGCCTACGATAATTGGCTGCTGCACCCAATAATCTCCGTGATTCGGAAGACCAAATCAGTCGTAGAAGACTGCGTATGACGGGTAAGATCGATCTTCTTGATAGTACGCGGGCGTAGGAGAAGGTGTACGCCCGCGTACAATCCAGAGGATCGATCCTACCTGGCGTACGCAGTTCTCCGGGTCTGGAACCGTTAAAAATTTAAACATTCGCTTATACGTCTGGCAGCGCAGTACAAAAAGACCGCGCGCATGCGTGGTCTCATTTCTGACAACCCAGTCCTGGGCGTTCAGTTTTCCTGCTCCAAATATATAAATCAGGGTTTTACTTTCACAAATATCCCATATATATATATATATATATATATATATATATATATATATATATATATATATATATATATATATATATATATATATATATATATATATATATATATATATATTTCTTCTTCTTCTTCTTCTTCTTCTTCGAGAGAGAGAGAGAGAGAGACTCTCTCTCTCTCTCTCTCAGAGAAGAAGAAGAAGAAGAAGAAGAAGAAGAAGAGAGAGAGAGAGAGAGAGAGAGAGAGAGAGAGAGAGAGAGAGAGAGAGGAGAGAG
>JAXCGZ010020769.1:270000-274967 GCA_037179515.1 Halocaridina rubra
TTTATTCTGAATTTCCCAAAGGGCATGCAGAGAAGAGTATGCTGTCTCCTTGTAACTACATTGTAAGTCTACTATGTTTCTCCAAATCTCAAAAGGATTCCATCTCAAAGGCAAATTACAATGGTGTCATTTTCACCTCAGTCTCTTATCCAAAGCTGTACTGAACTTCCCCTTGCCCAAAAACATGCAGAACAGACTTGTAGCCTGTTTATAGTTATACCCCAGAGTCTTTCCGGAAAGGCAGTCTGTCCATGTAGCTAAATCGTACCATATATCCCAGTGCATATGTGCTAGGTGAAGTGGTTTAAAGAAACGTTGTCTCCATGTAGCTGATATGAAAAAAAAAATGTCTCCAAGTAGCTATATTGCTATTATGCCCCAAAGTCATCTAGAAAAAAGCAAATACTACTAGAGCTTGCGGTCGCCATATAGCTACATTGCTAGTATACCCGAAGTCATCCATAAGAGAAAAAAATGTCTTCTTTAATACTATCTCCAAGTAGCCACTTTGCTAGTAAGCCCAAAAGTGCTTCAGAACAGACAAAGAGTGCTAATGAATCGTTGTCTTCAAGTAGCTTCTTTTAAGCAGAATACCCAGGTACTTCAAAACATGCTAGGAGTGCAGTAAAATCGTTGTCTTCATGTAGCTACTTTGTATTTGTGCCCTATGCTCATATAGAGGCAAAACACCTAAAGGAAGCCTCACAGTATCCATGTAGCTACTTTGCAAGTATGCCTCGATCATTACTCTCTTGTTGTCTTTGGCTTACGTCTCTGAAAAGGTAATCTTAGAAGCATTTTAAGTGTGGCTGGGACTATAAACTCTGCCTTTTTTGCACCTGTTTTGCACATGCTGTAAAAAGGATTCTTGCTGAGACAGTGATTTGCGCGAGTGGTGGGATATATTTGTATGATGCTGCTATATATATACACACACACTGCAATTAGTGGTATTTATATTTACAAGTATTTTGACCTTTTATTATGTCAGATTAGTGCTGTGTTATATTTGCACACCATTTTAAAGTATATACTTAAAATAATCTTTAATATGGTACTTTTTTGTCAATTATCTTTTCTCAAGTTGTATAGTTTAAACTGTTTTTTCTTGTAATGTCATGTTTATGTCCTGGTAAATAATTATATTCTATATACACATGCCTCATTCCCCCTTGTAAGGGGGTGGCCGAGCTAAGAAACGCGCATTCCCCTCGATCCACACATACCTCAGCCACTCCTCTCAGCTCCTTGAGGATAAAGGATTGCTACATATCCTCTCCCTTCCACCCTGCTTGGGTCAACCACAAGGTAGGCGTGCAAGGATATTATACAATGAGTACCGACAGCCGCAGCTGGTTTACCCCCACTGCTCCATCACATGGCAACTCCCTTAACACACGTTCACCACGGTTCACTGAGCTAGCAGGTGCGATAAATCCCTTTGGGCCGCGTTATAAATGCACAATCTTCCTCCACTCATTCCTATCTCTTGCACGCTCTCCTCCCTGTTCCACTGACATTCCATGTGCATTCACTGCTCTTTTCGCGCCATCCATTCATCTCATTCTAGGTCTCCCTCTTGACCTAACTTCAATCACTTCTGCACTCCACACTCTCTTCACCATTCCTTCATTACTCATCCTTTCCATGTGTCCAAACCATCTCAACTCTCTCTGATCTAACCTACTCGACAGCTTCATTCAATCATATATCATAATTATGGAATGAAATATAATAGAATTATTATTATTATTATTATTATTATTATTATTATTATTATTATTATTATTATTATTATTATTATTATTTTTATCATAATTTTTATTATTATTATTATTATTATTATTATTATTATTATCATCATCATTATCATTATTATTATTATTATTATTATTATTATTATTATTATTATTATTATTATTATTATTATTATTATTATTATTATTATTATTATTATTCACAAATAATAAGCTGGCTGAAGAGTCTACGGAAAAATGCACTCAAATTATGTAACACTCTTGCAGGTTAAATAAAAATTGACTACGACACTTGAAGTGTGTGCATTGTGTTCACTGTTGCTTGTATGTGTATATATGTATCAATATATGTATTTTATTCATTTTGCAGTAAATAGGATTATATAGCCAACTATCTATCTCTATTCATTTATCTATCTATCTATCTATCTATCTATCTATCTATCTATCTATCTATCTATCTATTTATCTATATATATATATATATATATATATATATATATATATATATATATATATATATATATATATATATATATATATATCGTTCTATCTGTTTACCCATCCATATGTTTGTCTGTGTCTCTATCTGGCTATCTATTTAAATATCTATCTCTCTGTCTATTTATTTATTTCTCTCTCTCTCTCTCTCTCTCTCTCTCTCTCTCTCTCTCTCTCTCTCTCTCTCTCTCTCTCTCTCTCTCTCTCTCTCTATCTATCTATCTATCTATCTATCTGTCTATCTATCTATATATATATATATATATATATATATATATATATATATATATATATGTATATATATATATATATATATATATATATATATATATATATATAATGTATATATATATATATATATATATATATATATATATATATATATATATATATATATATATATATATATAAAATGTATATATATATATATATATATATATATATATATATATATATATATATATATATATATATATATGTATATATATATATATATATATATATATATATATATATATATATATATATATATATAATGTATATATATATATATATATATATATATATATATATATATATATATATATATATAAAATGTATATATATATATATATATATATATATATATATATATATATATATATATATATATATATAGAGAGAGAGAGAGAGAGAGAGAGAGAGAGAGAGAGAGAGAAGGGCCGCATGCCCTCTTGTAAAAAGGATGGACCAGGCAAAGCACAAATTCCTCTTTCCACCACTCTCACTTAAAACACTAAATTTTACTTTTTTTTTTTGTCAGTAGTGAAATGCTGCGATAACTATAGAAACAATAATATTACTATGGATGTAGGCACTGGGGGTATAAGCCAGCTCATTTTGGTACTGGTTCCAATCGGTGGTGGGATTTAACGCTGATTCACTGTTATTCTAATATTTAACGTCTGGCAACTATCCTAATGTTGAAATTTTACGCCTAGACATTTTAATTCCTAGAAACAATCCCAAGATTCATATATGACTCCGTAAACTATCCTTGTTGTTGTTGTTGTTGTTTTTATAACTGTAACACCAGGATGGGCCAATAAAAAAAAAATCTGTCCCTATCGGGCCAGAGAAAAAATATAAACAGACACAGAGATGGGAGTGTTGTGTCTTGTCATATGTGAAGGGATAATAAAAGATATGTAACGAATATCCAAGAATATTTGGTGTTGATGTAGGCATAGCAAAGGATCCGTACCTGAAGGAAGACTTAACATCGAACTCTCCTGGATAGTTCTATATAATTTCAAAAGACCCTTCAGCTGTAGTATCACAACGTCCGGATGCTGCCATGTGCCAACCTACTACATAAATAATTTACATAAGTCATTGAAAATGCTGTAAGGTGTAATTCCTAGAAGCTATCCTAAACTAGATAGTTAACTCCTTGAGTTATCCTTGTTGTAAGATTTAATTCCTAGAGACTATCCCAAACTTGATATTTTACTCTGATTTATCCTTAGGCCACTTTCATACCAAAGTGGCACATCGCACGTGCCATGCCACGTGCGACGTGCCACTTTGATGTGAAAGCGGCTTTACTGTAAGGTTTAAATCCTTGAAACTATCTTAAACTTGATATTTTACTGCTTGGGTTATCTTTGTTGTAAGATTTATTTTCTAGAAGCCATTCTAATCTTAATATTTGACTCCTTGAGCCATCATTATTGTAATATTTAATTTCTAGAAACAATGTTAAACTTTAATACTCCTTGATCCTTGTTATAAGGTTTAACTCCCGGAAGCTATTCCCAACTCGATATTCTTCACCATGAGCTATCCTCGTTGTGAGGTTTACTTTCTAAAGAGTATCCTAAGCTTGATATGGTATTCCTTTGGGTACTCATGTTGTAAGGTTTAACTACTAGAAACTGTCCTAAACTAGAAATTTCAATCTTTGAACCATCGTTGTTGCAATATTTAATTGCTTTTTACTTTCCTAATGTAAATATTTTACTCTTTGAGCTGTCCTTGTTGGAAGGTATAATTCATAGAAATATCCTAATTTCTTTTTTTTATGATTGTGACACCAGGAAGGGCCAAAAATTAATAATATAAAACAGCCCTCATCGGGACTGGGCACGAAGAATACATAAAGTAAGGAGAAACAGAGATGGAGAATGTAATGACTTGTCTGATGTGAAGGGATAATAAGAGATATGTAATGAATATCCAAGAATATTCAGTGTAGATGTAGGCACAGAAAAGGAACCATAACTGAAGGAAGACTTAACTATGAAGTTTAACTCGTTTTACTTATGCTTGTTGTAAATAATATATACAATACAGCCACTTTTAATTTAATCTGTTTACTTTAGATTAAATATCAACTCCCTGTAGCTCTCCCAGCATACTTTTGACTCCTCCAAACCTCACTTTCCTTAAAGCTTAATATCATTACAATTATATTTCTCCTTTTGCTTTATATTAGGTTTAGCTCAATTATCATCAGATCTCTCCTTGCTTTAACTTTCTCTTCAAGCCCACTAAATCCCTCTTGCATTAAAGCTAGCTTACTTTCACATCCTCCTTGCTTTTTTTTTTGCTTTAAATCATGATACCACGATGCCTTTCTTTGAATGTCAAGCCAGGCCTTAAGAATCATCGTTTAAATCATTTGTGAACAATGAGGACTTTGTTTTAGAAGTCAAATGACTCATTCCT
>JAXCGZ010020770.1:5000-7500 GCA_037179515.1 Halocaridina rubra
AAGAGCTGATGATGGAAACGACTTAAAGTAACAGTACATACGTATGTACGTACTGATAAATTCCCTATTATATATTGAAAATATTTTTATTAATAAGGCGAATAATTTCTTTCATTTTTTTTTTTTAGTCATACACGTGGTTATTTAGTTAGACTTTGGTCCGATTTCTTAAACAGTGTAAACCTAGGATACCATATTGTTAGTTAGCTAGACACACAAATGGATTTCATAAACGCATCTGACGCGGTTTTGTGCATGATTATTATCCCGCACGGGATCCTAGCCATACACAGAACCGCGTCATATGCGTTTATGAAATCCATTTGTGTATGTCTAGCTAACTAACAATATGGTATCCTAGGTTTACACTGTTTAAGATATTGGGCCTTTGTCTCTCCAGAATACAAAATTATAAAGCATTGGTTCCCAGAGTGGGCGGTACCACCCTCTGGGGGCGGTGAGGCAAAGGGGGGGGGCGGTAGGGGGACGACAGGGTGGCATTAGGAGCAGTTAATACATAGCTTTTGATTACAGAAAAGAAAAAAAAAAACCTGAATGCTATCTAGTATTGTGGAACAAGGTGAAGATGTACTTTATTGCCATCCCAACATCATATTCAGTAGAAGACGGAGGCTTCTGTGCAGTCGCCTTGTCTTCTTGCCAAGCAAAGAAACAGACTGAAAATGACTGAAAACGTTAGGCATTCACGACTACTACTTAGTGAGTTCCAGCCTCAGTCTGAGAAGTTGCTATCCCTGCACCAAGCACATCCATCACCCCATTAACGATACCTGTGACGACAATGAACCATGTTACTATGGTTACTGGTGAGATGTTATCTTACCCTTCCATATTGCTGACACAGCTAAAACTGCTAAATCAATTGGTTCACTAAATTAGGTTTTATTCGTGAAATACATCTTTGTGTTTAATCTTGTTTTCAATTTGAAGCATACCCCCCAAAAAAATAAAAATCACATGTGTATGGGGGGGGGTGCTAGGCATCCACCTGGAAGCCAAGGGGGCGCCAGCCTTGAAAAGTTTGGAAACCACTGGTATATAGTATAAGATGTTCGAAAAAAAAAATTAAGCAAGGTATTCTCGGTATTCTCGCGTCAAATTCCGTTTGGAAAAAGAGCAGTCATAGTGACGAGTCCTTGACGTAACACAGGAACAACAACAACAAATTTTGTTTTATGTAACCTACATTATTATTATAATAATTATTATTATCATTATTATTATTTATTATTATTATTATTTTGAATTATATTGACAAGTAATAACACTTACAAGTTACAAAACGCACATTACCGCAAATTGGATTCGACCATGAGACTTGTGAATGTAATTTCTGAGTTCAGAGCTTCTGCCACTTAGCCACGGCCGACCTAATCACTGACATAAACATTTACATTCTACTAAGTCTCAGGGTCAAAATCCGTGGGGCGTAATATTTGTTCATTATTATTATTATTATTATTATTATTATTATTATTATTATTATTATTATTATTATTATTATTATTGTTATTATTAGTATTCTTGGTGTTATGTGAAATGTATTAAGCGGAAGAGGGTAATGGGGTTTTTATCCAATAGTCACTAATGTAATAGGGAAAAGGTGACTTTGTCTATGGGACATTGTAAGGCAGTTAGCTATATATATATATATATTTTTTTTTTGTAAGCCCATCATGCCATAGTTCTGTATAATTTATATAGGGTTCCTTCTACAGGTACTTTAGATAGATTTTTCCTCCAGGTTGCCTCTTTTTATTGTCAACATGCATATTGTAGCTGGCAAATACTTTATGACTATATAGCACACACACACAAAATCATAGATTATATATTTGAAATAAATTTGATTTTCGTATATTGTAAGGGTTATTTTGATTTTGTTTATATATATATATATATATATATATATATATATATATATATATATATATATATATATATATATATAATTTATTCTAACTCACTACATTACATTTGTTGTGGATACCACAGAGTTGAAACTAGTGCAACTTGTCGTTCATTGTGGAGGCATGACATATATTTCGCAAACATAATATTAATTTTTTTTTAACTGGAAATAGTCATTATTATTATTATTATTATTATTATTATGATGATGATGATGATGATGTAGAAATTTATAACAAGGGAATTGCTGTCAAAAAAAAAATATATATATATATCTATATATATATATTATTTTTATTATTGTTCTTGTTATTATTATTGTCTTATTTTTTGCGCATCACAGCCCGTGTTCTGGAAGAGCAGAATCTTGTTCTGAAAATATCGTGGTAATAAAGTTTCCCTTTAGTCTATCCATAATCCCTCTTTTGCATAACCCTCCTTGAAGTTGTGTAAGAAACGGCTGTGCTTGCCGCCCTCTCCCTAGGGAATGGCCGGAGGGATAGAAGTTGCTCAGGGGTCTGTTGTTGGGGATAGGGGAGAGATGAAGAGGTATTGTATTTTCTGTTTT
>JAXCGZ010020770.1:10000-20000 GCA_037179515.1 Halocaridina rubra
CCCGTCACGGAAGGAGGTTAGTAAGGGCATACACTCAGGGTAACCATTACATCTGCCAAAACTAGTCCTTCGTAAAGAAGGCAACCGTCCTAGCCCTTAGTAGAAAAGGGAATCCGTGACGTAAAATCGGAACATATGCATTTTTCTATTTACTTCCCACTTGTGTTTCTAAGCTTTTAAGCTGAAACTCCCGGGACATTCTCATTGCCCGATTTCTTGCCAGGTAATTGAAGAAACGAAGAGTTTTATTCCTCATAATAATTGGACAGATTATGCATTTACATATGAACACACATGTACATACATACATACGTTTTATCCATTTTCGTAAGATTAGCTTAGGTTTGGTGTATGTATGTTACATATGATATTCCTTAAGCAACTCGCCCTTGGAAAGATATTTTTTCTTTTAAATGATGTTCCAGTCCATCCAAATAAAATGCAGATGTGAGCCAGTATTATGAGGGCAGATGTACTCACAGCCTGTACAAATGTACACCATAGAGAACGTAAAAGAACCATTACGTTTAATACTAATTTTAGCAGCTGTTTATTGACGCTGAGGATTTCCAGTTAATCAGAGGTCTGTCTTTTCATGTCGGTGACAGCCATTAATGTAATTCTATTAGAGGGGTGATTGGAAAGAAGACAAAATATAGGAAAGTCTGAGAGAGTTAGAAAATAGATAATTAGAGAAAAGGAAATTAACATAGCAAAATGAAAAAAAAAATAGTTCATTAATGTTTAGATTGAGCAATGGATATGAGATTTTTCATGTGGTTTGCATTGCGCAATTTTCGGTAAATAATCCACGAATTCCGTGTACTCTTGCCATTAGCTTGCATATGTGTGTTGCATCTCTTTAGTGAGCATAACCCCTTTTCATGAAAGCAATGGAGACTCAATTTATACTTGGGGTTTATGACGTCAACTGGCTTGGTACAAGAGAGAATTTGAGTCAGACTGCGAATGGACCTTTGGGAATTGGGAGAGAGAGAGAGAGAGAGAGAGAGAGAACCCTCTCTTATTTTCTCGATATCTTTTATTGGTTCTGGGTAAAATGTGGCTGTTAAAGGGGGGGGGGGTTACACGGTCAAACGGTTCGTCGAACGCGGTTCGACAGACAAGTGTTTGAAGTGATGTTCGAACGTGTGAACGGGGTATTTGGTTGTTGAACACGTTCGACAAACGTGTTCGACAACCAAATACCCTGTTCATACGTTCGCACATCACTTCAAACACTTGTCTGTCGAACCGCGTTCGACGAACCATTTGACCGTGTAAACCGCCCTTAGCCAGTCTTCGCATGTGAGGCAGTATTCATTATAGTAATAATAAGAATGATAATAATTTTGATAATAACTACAGTATTACTACTATTACTACTACTACTACTACTACTAGGTCAATTCAGTTCAGCCAAATGTCTGCTACCTCTGATACTATGTGGTACTACCTGAATCGGTTCCTGCTGCCTTGCAAGCTCACACGAGATTGTTAAAGGCTTGAGATGTAAACCTTGAGAGAGAATCCTTAGGGAGAGGCCCAAAGGCAGTTGATTTTGGTCATTTTTATTTGTATTTGGATCTAAAACATTACATGGGAACATGTGCCAATTGGCACGCCCAGATCTGCTTAAAGCCCATTATTACACTTGGTATAGGGTATGCACAACTAATAATGTAATTAGTATCATGAGCTTCATATGTGCATTCAAAGAAGAATTATGATATACAGAGATATAAATGTATTAACATTTTGATGCTGGATATACTCTTAATATACAGGGATTGTATACTACATAATGTAGAGTGTAGCATTTGTATATCAGAGGGAGCGCTTGCCAGTTGATTGCCAAAGATCCGTTGTACATAAAATTTTAGTGCAGAAATTGGTAATGAACATAAAGATGAAAAATAAAGAAAAAGACGGAAATAATTACGTGTAGAGATATATATAATAAGTGAACAAAGCAGTAAGAGTATACATACAAATGTAGAGAATGAGATAATAAGTGAATTTATTAGTTTCTAAGTAAAAATAAATAAATAACTATGATGTATAAACAGATGAATGAATAGACTGTATAAAAAATATATTAATAAATTAATGATTAAGTAAGCATATGTCCATATAGGCAAAGAAATATTAAGACGAATAACTAATGGGGAAATAGCTACAGGCACTCCCAGATATGCTCAAAAGGTCATTATGACATTCCCTTACAGATATTACATATTTTCAATTTCACTAGACACAAAAATGTAAATGTATATACATATTTAGTGATGGATATACACTTAATATTGGGAATAGATCGTCAGGATCACAGTCATACTTACATAGGTAATAATAACACTGTCCAGTAGGTCTGAAGCCCTGTAACTTATTTATTATTGTCCCCTTCTCGGCCACTTTTTTTTTTTGTTATGATTGTGACACCAGGACGGGCCAAAAAAAAAAAAAGCCAGCTCTCATCGGGCCTGGGCACGAAGAATACATAAAGTAAAGAGAAACAGAGATGGAGAGTGTAATGACTTGTCAGATGTGAAGGGATAGTAAAAGATGTGTGATGAATATCCAAGAATATTCAGTGTAGCTGTAGGCATAGAAAAAGAACCGTAATTTAAGGAAGACTTAACATCGAACTGTCCTGGACAGACCTATTTAAGTTCAAATAACTTTCAGCTGTAGTATCGCAACGGGCGGCTGGTGCCATCAGCCAACCTACTACATGAAATAAAACACATTTGGAGTATTCTGGGTGCATTGTTCCTGTTTTTCATAAGTCACTTCCCACAGATGTCTGTAGACAAGTTTTATACGTGTAGCAAGTCTTATCACAATCACCTGTTAACTTTTTTCCTGTACCATATGATGAGAAAGTGTAAAATACGAGAAATGACCATATATGCATTTTAAAAATACCACCACCACTACCAATAATAATAATAATAATAATAATAATAATAATAATAATAATTGATATCTCAATGTACTGTTAGAGGAATGGATGTAATAAATAAAACAAATAGGCAAAAATACACATATACTAAAACCAATAAAGTAAGAAAAAAAAATAATATACTGTATACACTCAAACAGATATTGGCCAAGGTTTCCCCTCGTGGCTATTTTTGCAAGACCAAAGGCTACACGCAATACACAGGGAAATTAAGGAATATTTCCATTACATATTTCACCTGCATTAACTCGTTTATAAACAACACACACACGCATATCTCTGTCTTGCAGCTCATTTTGTCTGTGCTTTCATTATTATTATTTGAAAAATATCACTTAACATCTGTTGTTACTTCTACTGCTGCTGCTACTATCACTACTTAAGCTGCTACTACTAATGCTACTATCACTACTTAAGCTGCTACTACTAATTCAACAATACTACTTTTGCTGCTGCTTTAAAAATGGATATACATCTCCCTAGAAAGGCTATGTTATCTGTTTGGTTATTCGTTGGAAAAGCTCTACTACCGCTACTTAGTGTAAGGGGTGTGGCAGCTACTTCTATAACCAACCCTGTGGTTAAAGCGGTTAGGTCTTCGACATAGAATTTCCAAGGTGATATTCGACTAGTCATTCTCATAAAAACAATGTGATCATGTAGTCAAGTTCTATCGATTTGTCTTGGAAATTAAAACATTTTGACAATATTTTATTGTATTCATCATTATTTTTTATTATCATTCACTATATTCAACCACACTCGTATTAGTGAATAAGTAATTTGTGACATTAAATCTTCAATTCTTTTGGCTATATAAATTTTTGCACTGGATTCGGTTTTACGTCACGAACTCCCTTTTATACTAAGGGCTAGGACGGTTGCCTTCTTACGGCAGATGTAATCGTTACCTTGAGTGTATGCCCTTACTAACCTCAGTCCGTGACGGGGCGCGAACCCTCGACCTGACGCCTCAGAGTCGCAGGCGCTACCATTTTGCCACGGAGACTACTATATAAAATTTTGCACTACAATATAATTATTATTTTTTTATCTGTTGTGCCTCTCAAACTTATAAATCGATTGCTTTCAATTTTTATTTGCTTACATTAGTCTGTGTTAGATGTCAGTGTGGAGAGGATGGATACAATTGTTTCTAGAACTTCCGTAGATATTTTTGAATATACTGCTGTTGTTGGCGACAGGCATTATCTAGAACACTACTTATATGTGTGTGCGTAGTCTAGAGTATTTTCTTTATTAATGGTATATTTATATACTATATAATTCCTGTCAATATCATGTCCCATTCCAATTCCAGCCTGGATTAAATCACCAGAATAGCAAACCGGCTCAACTCTGTACCGGTTCCATACCCGGATTAATAAATGGAAGAGCATCTGACAATAGTTTGGAGCTAATAGCAAACACCATTCTCTAACAGGCTAGTGAAAAACAGCGGCCACGTGCGAACATGGGAAAAATTCTGCCGATAAAGAAAATACGAGTGTGTATATGGGAATTTAATTCCAGTCATCCTACCCAATGTGGTCTGCTGAGCTCTCTTTGTGTTCATGGTACTGAAATAGATACATACGTGGAGAGACTGCTTCTGAAGCTTTGGAATGACCATCCTGAAAGGGATGTTGGTGGAGTTCTGGAAGGGGAATGATAATGAATGGGTGAGGGTAGAGGAAGGGGTGTATTATCTTTAGCAGTGGTTCCCAACGTGGGGCGCGCCCCCCATAGGGGGAAATTTGATTTTTAAAGAGGGCAATCCGAGAATGTGTTATTAATAGTGAATTTTTTTTTCTAGTGAGTCTGTGTGAGTGCATGTGCGAGGTAATACATATGGTGCATATATAGTATGCATACATAAATATATTTGTATGTATGTACGTGTGAAATTGGTCCACAAAGTACTTTCGGCCTCCCCATCCTCGCGTTTCTTGGTCGACCAATGTCGGGGGGGGGGATCAGGACTATAGAGATGCTTATGTGGGGCATGGCCATAAAAAGGTTGGGAACCACTGATCTAGAGGAAAGAATGGTGCATATTTACGAACGATTATCAAGGATGGTAAACATTACTACTGAATTGCTATTGTGAGGGAAATAAGAGTTGAAGAGAGAGTGAAAGGCCGGAGGGATTTCGGGAGACGAGAGAGGGCGAGAAAAGGTTTTTGAAATGCGAAAAAGAGTGCAAACAAAGTGAAAAAAAAATAAACGTTTTAGTATTCAGCCCTCTCGCCTGCTTTCAATATTTACTCGCGAACGAATTGTTGATCGTAAGGGTCGTAGACAATTTTGATTATTTAGGATTTTCAACTCTTGTTGAAGTTTGAGAGATTATGGAACGATATTCAAGTGAATTGTTATTATTATTATTATTATTATTATTATTATTATTATTATTATTATTATGATCGGGGTAGAAAACTCCTACCCTCTTCCGCTTTTGTCGTAAGAGATGACTGAAAATTATATCTCTGATTATGGGGGGGGGAGAGAAAAAAAATGCTGCATACATTCCCTGTAAGACGTAGAAGGCAACTGAGAGAGATATCGTTGATGATAAGGGAAGAATTCCTCTCCCGATTTCTTTGCATTTCATAAGAGCTGACTTAAAAAAATAGAAGATCGAAAACTATTCTACTTTCCTGAATTTTTTTTGCTGAAATGTTTATTGGGAGAGAGAGAGAGAGAGAGAGAGAGAGAGAGAGAATACAATGAAACCCAATTGTATGCTTTATTTTTCTCAGATTTGGCTACCCTGCTAGCTTTGAGGGAAAAGTTTCACATGAGTGTGTAATTGAATTGAATTGAAACAAAGAGCAGACGGGGATCATCACCCTGAGGGCATTCTTCCTCATCACGTGAGTATCTATATATATATATATATATATATATATATATATATATATATATATATATATATATATATATATATATTGCAAAAATGGTCGAAACTGACCAGACTTGTTTTTAGGGAGAGGATGCATGGTGCTTGCGGCCGTTGGTTCAAGTGCCATCATCAGGGCGCTTTTTCTGCTCTGTTGAAAGACATGATGTCGTGGAATTTTTTTTTCTAATTTACATCTGAATCATTTGTGAATCACACAGGTTCGTGACTTGCACGTAATGCTTTAACATTTAGGAAAATTTTCAAGTGCGTGCGGGAGCTTTTTTATTTTTATTTTTTTTTTTAATATGGAGTGTATGAAAAATGGAAGAAAATCTTCTCCTTTTTTCTTCATCTTTTTTGCTACCACTACTAGTAGTACTACTACTACTAGTACTAATGATAATAATAATGACTAATTATAAAGATTATATTAATAAAATAATAATAATAATAATAATAATAATACAATTAAATCTAAAATACTTCACAATTATTGTAAAACATAGCACATAAAACCTACACAAACAAACTAGAAGAAAAATGCGTCTTTTAAACAAAGTACCTCTAACAAATACTTGTTAGGGGCTAAAGAAACCTACATTACTGAGCTTTATGCTACTAATATTTTTTTTTTTTTTTTTTTTACCAATTCAAGATATAGGTTGTATTGCCGAAAAAAAAACGGTAAAATATGATGTAATGTTAAACTTCACCATTTAAATTTCCCAATTAAAGTATGGTGGCTTTAGCAAGGACAGCAGTGACTTCAAGTGTTCTCAAAAAAAAAAAAAAAAAAAAAAAAAATAGTGAAAAACCCCCCAGCCAGTAGTGCAGCTACTAAAGGAAAGTCAAGTGTTGCAGCTGCTAAAGAAATGTAAGTCTTTCAGCTAATGTAAAAGTAAATGTAATATAACTATTAAGAAACTAAATATCGCAACCTCTAAAATATGTTCTAGCATTTAGAGGAGTTAAAGCTACTAAAATAGAAGATACTTTTACATCTACTATATGCAGCTACTAACAGTTAGAACTGTATCATTGACTCTATATGCAGCTACTAACAGTTAGAACTGTATCATTGACTGGAAGTGTTAGAGCCACAGGAAAAGGTCTTCAAACACTAAAAAAAGTGTTTTAGCTGGAAGAACTGCTGCATTTACTAAATAAATAAGTGTTACAGCTCATAAAAGAAGTGTTATAACTAAAGAAAAAGAATAATAGTCTTAAAGGTACCAATAAAAAGTGTTATTCCATTAGTGTTGTCTAGACCAGAGGATTATTGATGTTTACAGATGAGGTGATAAAAAGTCAGGTTCATCATTAAACACCGCCATTTATCTCTTATCGTAATCAGTAATCCAGTACGGAAATAATTGCTAAGTATAAGTGTTTTTTTTATTTAATGACTATTATTAATGTTAGTACTTAGGGCATATGATTTATTTGTTCCAAAAAGTTTTTGTTTGGGATGTATTTTTTGGATGTGTAAGTCTATCATCTACTTTTAAAACACCCCTTTTTCTTCTAGTTTGTGTTTTGGTTTTATGTGCTATGTTTTTTTTTTTACCACAATTGTATAGCATTTTATCTTTCTTGTATTCATAATTTTTTTCTTTTACCAGTAGAGCACATTTGTATATATACTTTCTTTGAGTTTGCTAGGAGTAAGTTATATTCCGTGGATGTGAAGATATATGTCTTTTTCCTTGAAAATATTCAACTTCAAATGTCCTTCGTATTCCTTAACGGCCAGACAATTATTATATATACTTCCGCAAACCCTTTTTATTATTGTTTTTTTTTTCTTCGTAGTCATTCATCTTCTGATATCCATCGCTTTACGTGCAATACAATCATTCTTTTGACACTTGTAGCCTTGAAGGATTCCCGGAAAGCTGTTATACTGCTTTTGCTTGTATCCTGAAACTGGTATTGAGTACTGGAACTATAACCATTGTTGAAAGGGTGTGTGTGGGGGGGGGGAAGCGTGTGACTTCATTGGTTTTGTGGCTTGCTGGCTCTGTCAAACTATCTAAGGTTAGTTGCATTATAACTCGTTTACAGCTATTGACAGAATATCCTACATTGAAATTGGGGATATTTATAGCTAGATAGTTAATTGCAGGACCTTATTTTTTTTAAACTGAATCATATTTTGTTCAATAGTACTGTTTATTTTTTCTAATCCGAGGGGAAGGAAGCCAGCTCAACTCTGTACCTCTTCCAAGCCCTGCGACATGGTAGGCTTGCTCCCTGGAAGGCCATCCGGCTGGAAAACTTGAGCTGAAACTACACTTAAGAGTCTACCATGTGAGAAACAGCGACCCCATATAAATATGAAAATAATTGCAAATATAGCTGAATATTCTTTAAAAACTAAACCTAAGAAATTCATTGCAAGGGCTTCCCTGTCACAAGATGGCTCCTAGGACATCTCATAGGCAATATCTTGTGTTGACAAGAGCATAATTTGGTCTTTCTGGTAACCTCTACCAACTTAGCGGGCTAATTAAGTACAACAAATGAAACGTGAGGGGGATGTCTCATGAAGCTGTCTCAGAACGCAAAGTAGTTGTGTTGATATTTTTATTTTACTCTACAGATGTTAGATTTTGTGATACTTGTACTGAATCTAGAGAGAGATTGAGAGGGGGAGGGGGAGTTCGGATGAGATCATTGAAGGAAAGTATTAGGGTGCACTGTCCTGATTGGGTTGTTAAGACACTGTGGGGGGACGCATCTTCCCCTTGATTAATCTCTCTCTCTCTCTCTCTCTCTCTCTCTCTCTCTCTCTCTCTCTCTCTCTCTCTCTCTCTCTCTCTCTCTCTCTCTCTCTCTCTCTCTCTCTCTCTCCACATACTTTGAGAGTTAATATTACTTTCTTGTTAATAATGTTTTAATTCATTTATTCCCCGTTTCTTCTTGTTTTCAATTCACCCCAAAACAAAATATTTGTCTTATTTTTAGCATATTTTTGATCGACTAATGAAAGTTTACATTTTACGTGATATGAATATCAACAAAGAACCTATGGAATTTTCTACCAAGTAGCTATATTTGACACTAGTATTATTTATCATGAACAATGAAGGCTACTGGCCTAGGGACACGAAAACAAAAAGAACATTGAGACTGAAAATTAAACTTATTTCATTCTAAAAAAGAGTGAATGATGGATATTACGATAAACACCCTCCTACATTATAGATAAATTTCGTCTATGCATCTCCATTTCATTTGTGTTTGCATTTCCGTGGGGCAACACTTCTAGTATAATTCATTCCCCTTTCAAAATCTCGAATGCTTGCGTTAGGTCCATTGGACTAAGTTTAATTGCTTTTAAATTGGATGTGAATAGTTATGGCTTCTAGCAAAATTACTAATAAAATAAGTTTGTTTAAACTGATGATGAATATTCTTTTGTATTCAACATGCCTTATTCTTGGTATGTCCTTACTTCGGGTGAGTGGCTAGGCTTATATAATGAGAGGAATCACATGAAAATGGAATAAGGTTGCTGTATAATCGTTTTTGCAGTACTTTTTTCATACTTTTCATTTCTGTAGGAACTAAATCCGTCGTATTAACCACTGCACACATTTTTGGATGCCTTTAAGGATAAGTCCACGTCCTGTATGTTTTAGAAGAGGCATCGTGTATATGCCAAACGTAGCTGCACTAATTTTTGTGTGTATATCTTTGTGGCTGTATGTTATCAGTACATACGTGTCTTTTTCGTTAAACACCGTAGAGAGAGACTAATGTAAAAGTGGAATGTTTTTGATAAATCTGACCGCGTTGTAGACTTCTCAGCAAGATATATCATGCATGATGTCAGCTCAGACATATATTGTTTTCCAAATGCCCTACGAATTGTCTTGAAAGAGCCTCTTTGTTAGAGCTGATCTGTATTTGATAGTTTTGAATGTATTGTGACGTTTAGATTTTATATATATATATATATATATATATATATATATATATATATATATATATATATATATATATATATATATATATATATATATATATATATATATATATATATATATATATATATATAATTAGTACTATACCATATAACTAATAATTCTCTCTCTCTCTCTCTCTCTCTCTCTCTCTCTCTCTCT
>JAXCGZ010020770.1:25000-67500 GCA_037179515.1 Halocaridina rubra
ACACATTATTCTAACCTGAAAATTGTTATTCTATATCTGCTTCAAATTGTATGCAGTAGTACTGTTGAAAAGTGAAATGTAATTTATAGCACTCAACAAGGGCTATTGAAAATATTGTTACAAATATTACTCTTCAATTATTACACTATATTTTATTATAAATTACTTTTTTTTTTAAGTGTGACACCGGAACAGGCAGAAACTGCCCTCATCAACAAAGGCCCGGGCACGAGAAAATACCAAGACGAAGGAAAAGAAAAGGTTAAGGGCAAGGCAGAGATGAGGTAATGTCACACAAAGGAAAACGACAGACAGAAAAAAGTCAAAGTAAAGAGGACCCAGAGATATGGAGGACTAGGCTCTGAGATGACGATAGATCTGCTTTTTGAAGGATGAGAGGTCATAAGAATTAGGAAAGACAGAAGGAGGAGAGAGTTCCAGAGTCTGGAGGTAGATGGGAAGAAGCAGTCGCTGCACCGACCAGTCCGCGAGCTACAAATCTCCACACAGTACCTGTGAGCTGAGGCCGCTAGGCGAGTGTTACGCGGCCTCGGCAGTGGAGGAGGGATGCAACTCGCCAACTCATCAGAGCAGCGATGGAAGTAGTAGCGAAAGAAAAGCGAAAGGGAAGATACCTTACGGCGAAGAGAGAGAGAATCCAGGTTAGAAGTAAGAGAAGGATCATTAATGAGTCTGACTGCCTTAGATTCAACCCTGTCAAGAAGATAAGTAAAGGAAGAAGCACCCCAGATGTGTGAGCAGTATTCTAAGCAGGGGCGGATAAGACCTTTGTAAATTTTAAGTAACTGCAATGAGGAAAAGTAATAACGAAAACGAAACAATACCCCCAATATTTTGGATGAAGATTTAGAAATTTGGATTATGTGATTCCTCCAAGACAAGTTAGAGGCTATATGGATTCCTAATATATTGATAGAGTTAAGAGGGTAAATTTCATTAGTTTGGAAGACAATAGGGTTATCAGGAGGAGAAGAAGATAAAGAGATAGCCAGAAAATACTTGGTATGATATTTAAAATTAATTGCAAATTCTCTTAATACGTTATTTATACATAACCAAATAGATTGTAATGTGTATCAACTGCAATATTACTGGGAGTGCCCATGTGCACATATCCCCATGTACAGTTATCTGAATAAATAAATAAATAAAAAAAGCGGTTCCATTTCATTAGCAGTCTCTCTCTCTCTCTCTCTCTCTCTCTCTCTCTCTCTCTCTCTCTCTCTCTCTCTCTCTCTCTCTCTCTCTCTCTCTCTCTCTCTCTCTCTCTCTCTCGTCTCTCTCTCTCTCTCTCTCTCTCTCTCTCTGTGTGTTCCTTACGTGTAAACATTGTACTGTGCCTAAGAATACGTCTTGTTACTTAACAAATCCATGTTTGTACAGGCAACCTCTGCAGATAAAGTAAAACCAATAAAACATCTTTCATTTGAAATTGCAGTATTGGCAGCAGCCATACTTATAATCGATAGACCCACTTAGGCTCTTTAATCGTATCTATCCATAACTCGGCTTCTAAGGAACGGGTGGTCATTTTTTCTCTTATGTATTGAATATGTTGACCTTCGAGATACGAACTATGGTAAAGGACAAAAAGAGTAGAGGAATATAAATATGAAGTAAACTTCTCTTACGTTAAGAACCTTTACTTAGAATAACATTTTGAGATATTGGAAGGTGAAGGAAGATAAGCTGGATCCTTGGAGGAAATGCCTAGTGGGATTTGAGAGAGAGAGAGAGAGAGAGAGAGACAGCGGTTATTCCTGTGACCGCCCACTCTCACCCACATTCCCACCATTCGTGTCTTCTCACTAGGAAATCGGCTTCATCGAAATCTTCTGTTTATACACTGGGTAACATCTGTCGGATATTGATAAGGCTTAGTTTGGATTTCGGTATATTGATGGCTTATTGACATGCATGTGCCCATTATACTGCCAGGGATAGGTGAAAAAAAAGCTAATTGTATGGTTAAGTATATATAAGACGCTGATTTACATGTTTGTATTGACAGTGGTTCGCGATATGTCATCATGATGTCAATAGTCTTACGTGTGTTGTATTAAGAGGGCAGTTCGATCATTGATTACACACACACACACGCATATATATATATATATATATATATATATATATATATATATATATATATATATATATATATATATATATATATATATATATATATATATATATATATATATATAATAGGTAAAAGTAAAGTCATGAGATGCAAAAGGTGTTACTGTTGGCAAATTAAATGTAGGAATGAATGGGGAGTTGCTTAAAGAAGTTAAATTTTATGTATTTGGAGTCGCATTGATCAAGGAGTGGATGCGGAGGTAATTCTTTTTCTATGCTTACATCAACACTGAATATTCTTGGATATTCGTTACACATCTCTTATTATCCCTTCACATTTGACAAGTCACAGCACTTCCCATCTCTGCTTCTCTGTAGTTTTTCTTCGCGGCCAGACCCTATGATTAGGGCAGTTTTATTATTATTTTTTTTTACCTGTCCTGGTGTCACAATCCTTTAAAAAAAATAAAAAGCCATAGACTGAAAGAAGGGAGTAGATGTCTAGGTGGGTTGAAAAACGTAATAACCAATAGGTGTTTGAGAATTTATGCAAAGAGAAGGATATATGAAGGTGTGATTATGCTGACAGCATTGAATGGAACAGAGACCTGGAATGAAAGAGAAGATGAAAGGAACAACTTTTAAAGTAATGGAGATGAGGTCTTTGAGAAGTATGATTGGTGTATCTAGAATGGATAGAGTAAGAAATGAGGATGTCAGGCAGAAAACAGGTGTTGGAATGAAGCTGTCGGATAGGTTAATCAGAGAGTACCTAGTTGGTTTAAACACATGGAGAGGATGAGTGATGAACGAATAGCGACGAAAGTGTGGAGTGCAGAAGTGATTGGAGTTAGGCCAAGAGGAAGATCTGGAATGAAATTAATAGATGGCGTGAAAAGGGCATTAAATGCACGTGGAATGTTAGTGGAGCAAGGAAGAGAGTGCAAGAGATAGGGATGAGTGGAGAAAGATTGTGTATGGTTGACACTGGCCAAAGGGATTTCTCGCACCTGCTAGCTTAGTGAACCGTGATGGATGGGTGTGAGGGGAGTTGCCATATGATGAAGCGGTGGGGGCAAGCCTGTTGCGTGTTGCGGCTCTCGGGCCTCGTTGTCGAATAACTTTGCCTGCCTACCTTGTGGATGACCCAAGCAGGGAGGAAGAGGGAAAATGTGGCACCCCTTTATCCCCAAAGGAGCTAAGAGGAGTCGTTGAGGTATGTTTATCGTGGTGAATGCATGTTGTTTGGCTCGGCCAACTCCTTTACAAGGGAAAATGCCATATATATATATATATATATATATATATATATATATATATATATATATATATATATATATATATATATATATATATATACACACACAGACATTTTGATAGACTGATAGGCCTTAATCTCTCTGACGACTTGAATACACTTCTTTAAAAGGCCTGGAGTTAATCCTTACTGTGAACTCTACAATATAAAAACTTAGTAGACTGTTATGCTTTGCATTTACAACCCCCTCCCTTGTTATCCCTAGATAAATGAGATTTTCTTTTTATTTGAAAGTCTTAAAAACTGTCGAAAACTAGCTCCTTTAAGAACTAGTAAAACATTGTGTATGAAATAAAAATTCTCATCATGTATAAAGAGTAGAAATCCTCTTGCACCCCCCCCCTACCTTTATATGAGAGGCTTAAACACAAAAAGAGTTAAAATAATACACAACTTTCGAATGTCTCATCATGGAAAAATACTTTTTTTTTTTAATTTAGTTTTTCTTTTCTGTATCAGGCAGCTGCAGTGCTTAGAATGGTGAGAGTCGAATCCGTTGAGCACAAATTCCTTCACTTGCACACAACACCTGACTCTAGGGGCTGTATCACCGGACATTGCGCACCTGTGCGTGGGAAGAGCGGTGATGTTAATAGGAGGGAGGTATATGGAATATGAGCGTCTTCCTTCCACTGGGGGAGGCGGAGGGTCTTCTTGGTCTCAGAGATGGTGGATTTGGATTAAGTTACTACCTAAGGAGACACTGGATGCTAGAAACCCCTCTCTCTCTCTCCAGCACATTTAGGATATACGTGTAGGAGGGGGGGTTTCTTATTTTTCCCCTACCTATGTATATTTCAATACATCTTTATCCATTGTTGGCAAAACTTAAAATATATTAAATTGTGTAGTGATAAATGTTTTAGAACTGTGTCGCAGCTCCGAGCGTTTAGGGACAGATTTTGACCGTTGATTTGGAGAAAGGGACCCCGGAGACCCAAAGGGGATGAGTTACATTGTGGGGGGGGGGGATAGTTGGTAAAAGTCTTTGCCCTGTGACTCATCGCGTGGGATTGAATCCCTATACGGCTTTTACTTACTCTTCAGAACTGGCAGCCTTTCAAACCATTATAATATGGATATATTTTTATAAACAAGTCCTTCTGATGCCTCCCAAAAGAAATAATTAGCGTAAATATAGACTTAAACTTATAATTGGGCCGTAAGTGTTTAATGAGTGAAATGAAATGTAGCTATATTTCGTTAACACACTAGGGAACGTTTGAACCATGATTGTTCAAATGACACGCGAGCATAATATGCTTTCTCATTCACTTGCATTTCTCAACTGTTGAAATCGCAGGGAAAATGGAACATATGATTGGATAACAATCAACACGACGAGTCTATCCGTAATCTTCCTAGAATATTTAGGCTACTAGTGTTCTCGCTCTATTGTCATCAAATTGTTATTAGTAACCATTCTATTACTTCACTGTGAATAAGAGATTTACACTACGTTTGCTATTGATATGATGCAAAAGTCATTGAAATAGTGTCTGGTAAAAATAAAATACTAACCTCTTACCAAAGCGGGAAACCATTTTATTTCATGAGATTTGGTTAGGCCTTTGCCGGCCTGCAACTGTGCTCCAAAATGTAAATAAGCAAATTGAAGAGAAATGTCTGCCTGCGGTTTTACCTCATGACAGTAAATATATAAAGTTAAGCGAAATGAATATGACTGTTGATCTATTCGTTCTTGTGTGAGATTCGTCTTAATAATTACGTAGTACTTGAATTATCAATGCTTCGCATTATTCATAGGGTGTCCTGGGTGTGACGTCCATACAGTGGTGCCTTGACATACCAGACGCATTATCCCCTTGTCGTTCATTTGAAGAACCCCCATTAAACTTAAATTTATATTGTATGGGTGCAGTGGAATGGCATGTTAACTTGTTGCTAGCTACACCTGAGTTACTTAGGAACTATCATTGTTTTATGTCGGTTCTGTTACGGCAGTTGAAAAAAGTATGCAGTGTCATTTGATTTTCTATGTTGACCACTATTTATAATTTATCATACCCAAATAATATGAAGGATATGTCTTATTCACGTGTTATTTCGACCTCATTCACACGTCATGGTCGATTGATTATTCATGTATTTTATAATTTCTGACAGGGAGCTTTCATATCAGATGATTCAAATGATCTGTTGCTTCATTCCCTGACGGAAAAACTGATACTCACAATTACAATGGAGATTGTGAAAAGGATAATAACTTAAACTTTCATGTAAAATCCATTTACTACTAAAACTGTCATTACTTAGACTTGTACTGAAAGTGTTTGTTGTTATATTGACATGTTTACTGTTGTGCTTAATGGCATAAAATTATTTAGATCATATAGGGGTATAGATAAAGCATTGTTTTCATTCCTCATATGTTAGCTTTCAAGGATTTTGATCACACAGACCTTGCAAGGACTCAGTCACAAATGGCAATATCATCCAAGTATCCTTAGTTTAGTCTGCCACGAAGATGCCTTTTGCACTAGCGTAAGGGCATGGGCTCTTGCTGTTAGACTGATCCAGTAATAATGTTATTATTATTATTATTATTATTATTATTATTATTATTATTTTGACTGATGTATCCATTCCTTTCAGATTATCAAGATGAAATTTTGGCAATTGATGCTTCTCTCTCTTGTGGCCTTGGTGGCCCTTGTGAATGCCCAGGGTAAAGATGAGCCACATGCTGAACCTCATGATGATGAGCCTCATGCTGAACCTGAAGCCGAGCCAGAACACAAACCCGAACCTAAAGCTGCTGGTGGAGCAACTGCTGAACCCGAAGGTGCTTCTGTTACCCCTTCACAGGGTGCTGCCACAAGTAGCAGTAAGTATAAAAGTTCCCTCGGTATCAGTACTGACTGATTCAGAGTGCACATAATCTCTTTTGTTACAGCTGTTGTATATGCACTATTGCGTAAAGCCCCATGTTAGTTAAATTTTTTATGTATACAATTGTATGCACTATTTGTTTTTGAATTATATGTTTTAGCATATTTTGTGTAAATTGTGAAATAATCTTTTTATCGTTCATTGTCTATACTTGCACAGATTAGAGTTATACTACTCTTCTAAGAGCCTATAGGTATTCAGGACGTACCAGAATTTATTTATTTTTTTTAGTTTGCTAACCGAGTGTAAAGGACGATATTAAATAATCTCTGATAAATAAAGTTTCCCTGGAAAAATTTGCCCTTACACTTACTCTATCTTATTTCATATCGTGCTTGACCCTTTATAAAGCAATCTACACAGAGCTTTCACAACATATGTTATTAATCCTGAAAATACCCTGTAAATTTCTAACACAAAATCAAATGTCAATTTATATTATAGATGTGAAAATATAAATACTTTACTGAGTTTTATGAATAAGCTCAGGACTGTATATAAGACTTTGCAGAAGATGATCTAAACTGATTAATGCAGATTGCTTTTCGCTAAAAATGGAGGTTGCTATATTGTACTATTCTCCTTACATGTCCCTATAAAATTAATAATAGAACATATGAAAATTGGTTGCAGTAAAGTTTTTTAATTTACGTAACTGTTGGGTATGCTAAGTTACGTAAGATTAAACCTCATATTGAATAAACTCATAACAGTATATGAAGGAAGAAAAATGATGAAACGACAGTACAGTATGTCTCATTGTTCTTGGTAGTATAAAATATCTCTTTAAATACCTGTTAGGCAAGCCCAGAAAACATTTTCTTAGCCCTCAGTAAGTATCAGTTGCCTATCAGATAAAGTAGTTTGTGGTGTGTATCAATATCACAGGTCCTTTGTATTCTAAGTATGGTGCTTTACAAATGATGAAGTCAAGCATGAAAACTATAGTACAACACCGAGTATTAATTTTGATGACTTAACAGTGGCTTTTAGTTCAGTTCTAGATCCCTCTGCGAGCCCATGGGAGTTGGATAGTCCCTATCTGCTTGCAGTCTCCCTGCGCTGAATTTGCAATTATATTAAATGACACTTTCCATTAACTGTACTGAAAAGATTTTTATGACCTTGTCACATGGAGCCACTTAGCTGAAACCATTTCTGCGGATTTCAGACTTGTTTAGTAGTTTGAAAACCTCTGAATTAGAGAGATCTCGGAAAAAAGGAAAAGATTAAACTTAAAGGTGTTCACTTTAAAGGACAGAAGCATGCAGATAAATTTATAATTAAAAGTTATAAATTGGGCTTTGGCATGCCCTCCCTTTTCTACCTCTATTTTTTTAGGTCCTCCGTCTCTTAAAAATCTTTGCTACCTGAATGGTACATTATTTCTTGGGTGCTAGTGATACTTATGCAGCTTATGAATATATAATTTTATTTGGGAATTAGAATGTAAGTAGCTGAAGTACAGTTTTATGTCTACACTTGAGTACACATTCAGCTGACTAGGTATATGATATGATTCTTTTCATTTTTAACATAATCATTAATTTTCGGGAGAAATAACAATACAATTGTAGTATAAACATAAATCTTAAATTTATAGGTTTGGTAAATTTCTCTGGCTACACACAGCAAGCTGTATAGATAGCTTTCCTCTTTAATGTTTAGCCTGTTAAGTGTCTTAATGTAAAAAGGACTACCCTGATCATTCGTAGAATATGTTTAATATATCTTTTATATGTTCCCTTTGGTATTGCATTCCTCTGCAAGTAACTTATAAGAATTTTCCTTCACTACTAACCTTTGATTGTTTGGGGAGTTCAACTGCACCTTTGGTAAATTTGCACTGTCTTCAAAGTAATGTCGATAATTCAAAGCAAAGTTCATTTCCAGTTTAATTACATACGGTATTAAGTTGAATTAACTTTTAGACTAAGGCAAGTGGGTCAGAATCCCATCTTTTTACATTATGCCACAGCCACACATGCTATTACTTTACAGCTGAAGATGATGATAATGTGGAGGTAGATTATGAAAAAGATGAAATGAAAGAGGAGGATGAAGAGGAAGGATTAGAAGAGGTAGAGGTAGTGGAAGACAATGTAGAAAATGTGGATGAATCTCTTGGTGAGTGGGTACACACCAGTATACTTTAAAAGCACGAGATGGAGTAGTAATGAAAGATTTTCTGAGCTGAGGTTGAGGAACTAATGCTTTATTGAACACGTTGAGGTTGAATTTTGGCATGATATTAATACTGTGGATGACAGCATCTGTAATGGTTAGTAACCCAAGCAGCATGGTGAACCAATTCCCAGAAACACCTGAATATGCTTGTCTTGAATTGCATGGAATATTACCCGTTGATGTGTTGTTAATTCATTATTTATTGTGGTCTGTTAGTCACATTTTTCTGTTAATTTTTGTGTTTAACCATCTCGGTATATGCATGTAAGAGAGATGAAGTGATTGACAACAGTCCAGTGAAGACCCATTTGTTAGAGATAATCTCACATATTTATATTTTTTGCTGACGGAAGGTCTGGAATTTGTACCGCATAATTAATTTTGTATGGTGTTGCATTATGATATTAAACATGATTCCGTATGTCTCTGTATTAAGGTTGTGAAAAGCTGTGCCGTGAAATATTTTTTGCATTTTTAATATATGATGCATGTGTTTGAAAGTAGAAATTTGTGAACCTCAAAAATATTACCGTCACTGTGTAGTTTGTGATTGGTTCTTCAGAAATTCATAGCACAAAAACAGAGTTTGTGTATTTTGCCACTATGTTCATTTTGACATCAGTGTTCTACTACTACATTTAGTAACACTTGATGATTCCTTTTGTACATAACCTCATGTGGGAAGAACTTTAGTGGGCTTGCTTCTCATTTGCATATGATAAACTCTTCTGATTTACATTTCCAGGTGAGAGTGCTCTCGAAGAAGAAAGTGCCGGTAAGATTATTTTGATGATTGTTGTTAAAGCTTTAATATGTGTACTAACTAGTTTAATTTACTGCTGAGAAGTAAAGCTGTAATTTTGGATTATCTCTTCCAACTTGTACTGTAATTTGGCTATTTTTTTGCACCCATAAGTATTAACATTTAGCTGATTTTATCATAACAGTTTGTCCATTAGTTTATTATAATTGGAAAATATACAGGTTCATACTCTGCCTTTTTTTTATCTGGGTTGAAAGCATGCGATTAGACAAATATTGGAGCCTATAGATTGGCATGTTCACCCTCTTGGTCTGAAAGTTGTAGTTAAGTTAAGGATAGTTGAATATGGGCCCATCATACTGCACCACTTGACCTGGGGCATTTTCAGCTTTGCTATACTAATTACTGCTATCTCCTTAGAAAATTTTAGTGGATTAACACATTTTCTCTTAACAAAATTATATATTGTATTTTATTGAAAATTCTGTGCCAGGGAAATGTTCATCTCTTCAGAAAATAGTACCTTTAACGTAATTATTTCGGTCTGGCAAATACTTGCTCTTCTTACTTAGCAAACTGGAGTTTATTTCAAAACTGTGTGCTAGTTTAATTATCAGTGGGCTATGTCTCCTTTTCTAACTCTTTGTTTGTTACTCGTGCTGAGTAAGGAACCATACATTTATGTTACTATGAAAACTAATGTATTGAATTTCAAGAAGAGCATGTTAATTTTCATCATCACAATTTTGAATGTTTAATGTTTTTATGCGATTCTTTGGTAACTATATGATGGCATTTTCTGTAATAATGTGCTTTATGTATGGTGGTAATTTTTAATATAACTGCTTTGTGAAAACAAAGTTTGTGTTATTGCTTGTTCTGGATTGTCATGCATTTCTTCAGAAACTAATTTTATATATATTACATTATTAATTTGATGTTGTTCTTGACATCGTTAATAGTGAGGTAGTAATTTTCACACTCAACCCCTGCTTTATGTTGGAAAATCCTGATTAGTTATCAGTTTTCCTTGCTGAATCTTATTTAGTACCCCACAAAAATTACTTTTATTATTTCCTCTACCCTGACATTTATGAAAATTGATAATTTCAGTGGAGCCTTAAATTTTGTTTGCAGCTGTTTATTACCTTGTTATATGAAAGAAAACTTTTCCAGTTTATGATATTGAACCAGTGGTGCATTTTTGGGCCAACCCTGTAGCAAAAACCATTTTGGAAGTACAAAATACAATGTACCTTGCACAATATACTCAAGTGAAAGAAAATTATATTAGTGGCCATGATGTCATTATTTAATAAACCATATTATATATTAATAGGTGAACTAACAGTACTTTATTTTAAGAAATTGAAGAGGCAGCAGGGGCGAAGGTAATAGCAACATTTTGTTACATTCCATAATTTCCCAAGTATGACAGGTCTAAGCAACCTAAAAAGCTTAGTGGAATGTTAGGTCTGATGATATACTAGGTAAAATTACGACTAAACTGCTGCAAATGATCCCTTTTCTTCTCAGTCCATCCTCTTCACAATTACAAAAGGATCTTTGTTTTTAGTAGTGGGTAAACATGGAGTGGACAGTAGAGTATGTTCCCAGTTCAGCTTCAAAAACCACTCCAGGTTTTAACTGAATATAAAGGACGTTTTAATTTTAATTAATACTGGAAACCTTCCTCAGATGCTAGCTTTAGTGTCAGGGGGACTAAACAGTGGCCTGTTATATCATTACGTTTGTGATGCTAGCTTTTTTAAAGCCACCGTGGTTGCCATGGCAAAGCTGTAGCATCTGCGATTTTGAGGTGTCAGGTCGAGGGTCCGCAGCCCACTACAATTTGGGGTCAGAAAGGGTATTCACTCAGAGTAACTAACACAACTGCCAAAAACAGTCCTTTACAAATAGACTATCCTAACCCTTACTAGAGAAGGGAGTCTGCGACTTAAAACCGATCACAGCTCTTAAACCCACCAAAAAACAATGGGAGAACGAGTTTGAGGAATTGCTGCTAATAATAGCAGTGTGCAAGGTAAGTACGTCATAGCCACTATGATGTACCTCTTCCATTTTGCATCTTAGTGGTGGATTGATGGTTAACAACCATGGCTGAGTTACAATAATTCAAAGGGGGAATTTTACATGGTCAAACTGCAAGTGGAAGCCTCTGATGATATCTATATCCAAGTCTGTTAAAGTAGACCAATTCCATTTACTTTCCGACTCTTTTTGTATATGTTATTTAATGTAATGGTTATGGCCTATAATTTGAAAAGTCACTTAAACTTATAAATGCCCTTTGAAATCTATGCAGTAGATTCATGCTGTAAATACTTAACTGAGATTTTATAAAAGGAACCTGCAGGTATATTGGTCTAATTGCACACTTTTGAGTTTAAATTTTAAACGACTATGTGATGAAAGGAAATCTACAGATAAAACTGATTAAAAAAAATTCTTCATGTAGTCATAAATTCGTGGTACTGCTGTAGGTACATAATAATCATTCTTTTGATATCTTCACTACAGATGTCACTCAGGCTGCTTCAACGAAAAATGGTGCACCTTCCGTTGGATTTGGCATCTTCAACATTGTACTCACTACCTTTGCTGCAATGAAATTGGCTCATTGAGTATTTTTGCTTTTGATTAAAAGAACATTTAATGGCCTTACGTGTGCGGTAGTTCCATTGATGTACATATGAAAAAATAGGAGATTAAGTTCCACAAGTTTAGTGGTTTTAACCTAAACTTAATCGAAGTCTGTATTTATATAATGGCCATACTTGTAATTGGTGTGCGCTTTTCTAAATTGTAACCTCCGTATTTAAATAAATATTGAGGTATACTTTGTCCAGTGTTTGAGCTTTTCCTCATAACACGATAACCCCTCTTCATCAAATTTCCTACAAACTTAATAATGTATCCAAATTTTTTTCTGCGGAATTTAACATCAGTATGTATTAAAAAAAAATTCGAAATTTGCATTTTTTTTTTTCCATATAAATGTAATAGCACTGAAAGTCTATTATATAGGAAACCGTGTTTATTTCCATCCAGGACTTTTTAATGTATATACTGATCAACTTAGTGGTAGTTTATTATTGATATACTATGTGTGATTAAAAATAAATTTTCAGTGCTCATTTAAATTAAGCAGGTAAAATCTACATTTCGTGAATTCAAAATTTAAAACTAGTCCTTGCCCCTTGAATCCATTTGTACTTTTATATATAGGAGTCATATTTGTGTGCTGAAATTTTTAGAATTAAAAATTCAAAAGTAAGTATTAGAAATGTAACCACCAGTGTAAATGGGCCTTTATTACCATGTATAAGCTGTGTGATCTAGACTTTTCGCTCTAGCATATCATTGTCACTTGGGGGAGTTTTCTGATCAATATTAATTCCCAAATGTCTTAATTTATTTTATGTGACTGTAATTACTTAGCTGTTTCATTAGAATGTGATATAATAAACTAAAACCTTATTACTGTGGTATCAAACATTCCCTTCACAAACATCTGTGTCTTGTGTACTTTTGTGCACAGAATATATGTAAAGCTTAGAGGTTCTCATGTCATTATTGATATCTTGCTCTTTAATAAATATAAGATAGTCTTAACGGATTTCTTTTCCCATTGTGACACTTTTGTGTTTTAAATTCTCATAGAAGTATGGCTCAAAATGCAGTGTGTATCGTACGTTGGCCAATTTCTATAAAGTTTAGATGTGTCCTCTCTGAATTTTTAATACTAAACACCTGTTACAGAATCATAAATGTAAATGGGTTCCAATCAGTGTGAGCAGACATTATTGCTGCCGTAAAGTATCTAACTGGTTGATGCATAGTTTTAGGGAATCGAAACACTCAACCCTCAATTTAATGGTTTAGTGAGGGGAGGGGACCTTAGTTCATTAAAATCTGTTTGTCAATTGTTTCCGGGTGGGGAGGACTTTACTGGCTAATATCAATATTTACATTATGAAGAGAAGAGAAATAATATTTTAATCAAGCACTACATCAAACTCGATATTCAGTGTTATATAGTAAAATACCAGTACACTATTAATATAATAAACATTTTTATTTTCAAAACCGATCTATTCGTGCCCCGGGAAGAGTTCTAACTAAAACTTTGTCTGACTGCCTCGGGTGTTCTTGAAGGACCCAAAGGGCAGGGCGTGTCAGCTTTGACAGATCAGCCAATAGGCTTCCAGATCCAAAGGGGAGGATTGAGTAGAAGAGGGTCCAAATCTCCCAGGCCTATTTGGTATTTCTGCAGGGGCATGTACTTATGTACGGGTCAAATGTTTGTGTCTTGTGGTGGTAGGAATAGCTGACCCCTTGGCCCCTCTTAACCTCCAGAGGCACTTGACGCCCAGGTGCTAAGGCCCATGGATCCAGCCGTATATCTTGTCAACTATCAAAAACATTGACCGTGCCCAGAAAAGTAAAGGGAAAGAGTATTCAGTTTCACCCTTGATCTCCAGCCTCACTTGTTTCCCTTCAGAACTCGTTTCAGATTTGCGTGCACAATGTCTGAAGTAATTCCCAAACGCACGCAGTTTGGACACTTCTTTTCGCCTACATGTTTTTGTTAATGCCCATCTGAACATTTTTCCACAAGTAAGATCTCTTCCCCCTTGTTTTTCTTTATTTTTCATCTTTGTCTGTACTATTGACAATAATGATATTCAGTGCCTTGATAGCTGTTGTAGTTTGTGTCATCATGATTCCATGTAGATGTAGTCACCATTTTTATATACTGTATCGTTTTTCTTACCTCAGGTTAACATCTAAGGGTCGCGTTTTAATTCATTATTTGCAGGCCTCATCCTAACGACCCTTTATGGAAAACGTTCTTATATAAGGATATCATTATTATTATTGAGTAAATAAGCAAACAGCCTGCAGCACCTTTTATATTTCTTTGTCTTTCTATCATATTATTGTGATGCACTAAGCTGATGGTAGCCTAAAGTGTTTTATATCTCACTCTCTTGAAGCAGTGGCTCTTGTCCAATGGTGCCACAACTGAAAAATACTAAATCTGCTGCTCCAGATTTTGTTAACTCCAAAGCCTGTTAACTCGAGGGTTAAACTTATTTACGGAATTAATTCTTTCTTAGCCTTGTGAAAGTTTCCAGGGAACTACTAGCGAGGCTAAATTTTCTGGTAGCAGAGCCAAATGTCACATTCTTCATGCTCACGTAATTACTAGGGAATGTTGAGAGGCTGAGAAAAAAAAAAAAAAGGCAACCCCTGATTCAGCTATGAAACGATATACAGTACTGTATTCAGTACGTTGTTGCCATTCCTTGGATGCATGTGTGGCAGGATAGTGGTATTAGGGACACTTACAAAATTCTCCTTTCTTGCTACATGTAAGCTTTGTTTGATATGTTCTTGGAGCACTACTTGAAATATTAGTACAAATAACTTAAAATACGTATGGGTAAGGGGATGCCAGTAAGTGGCTTGTAGGTCAATGCTCATTCACAAAGGAATACAGAGAATCATGCTTCATACTTGTTTTCTGGGTATTGTTCAGAACTAAGAACAGAGGATGTTTATGCATAAATTTGACAGGTCTAGATGCACTCGAACCTATTTATTGGTTTCTTTGGTACAGAATATAGCTGGAAATATACGCATTTCATAAAAATCCCTATACAGTAGTTCCTTAGTCTGCATAAGTTTCTTATATACTCCGTATATATCTGAAATATTTATCACTACAGGTATTTATAAAACGATATATGATATACGCCTATAAGTTTATGTTATAGGGCTCCAGAAGGACAACAAACAGGGTGGTATCCATTTGTGTCCTGGCGGAAGAAATGCAAGTATGAAATCTTTTGAGTCAAAACCATGGATTTCAGCCAGTCTCATAGATAGAAGATGGTGCTACTTTGCTAAGTTTATTTAGCCAATAATGTGGCTTCCATCCATGAATGTATGGCTAGAGCGTGCCAGTTTTTAAGCACTCAATCTTAAAGCCTAGTGCCTATAGACAAAACTTGTAGAGTGCATGGGGACTATTAGAAAAATACTGAATGAAAAAATATAAAATCTTAGGCAATATGGAATTCAATACATGTGATAAAAACCTTTTTACGATGTGAATACATTACCATTAATCACATGATGAATTACCAATACATTTCTACATGTATGGGTGTATCTCATATCGTTCTACAATAATACTGCATATCAAACATGATATATACTGGGGGTTCTCGGTTTACATGTCCTCAAAGTACAATGTTTCGTGGTTATGACGCATCTTCCATACATTATTTTGCTTAATTTTTTATAATTTTTGGTCTGTATTATGTATCCTAAGAGTAAAGCAGATTCTACTGATGACAGTAATTCGAAGAAATGGAAATCCATCACCTTGGAAGTGAAATTAGATAATGAAACGCATGGGAAAGGGAGATACTATACTACTGCATTAGCATAGGTGGGGACGTAGGTGCTTATATAGGTGTGTTCAGACTTGGGAACAGAAGTCAAAGTCAAAGTCAAAAACTTTATTCCATCAAAAATGGCTATTACATGATAATTAATCTAATTACAAATTACAATGTAAAATGTCAAAATAAAACAAATGAAATTTGCAAAGCACAAAATCAAAATATTTACACATTAAAATAAGCATACGTACACTTCGTCTACCCAATGGGAGGATAATAATGAGACTAAAATCACTTATTAAGTAGGTGATTTAAAAGATGAGATTTAAATGAGGGTAATGTTTGGCAACTTCTTAAGTTTGCGGGTAAAGAGTTCCAAAGTCTCGGGCCCATTCCTTTAAGGCTCTTGCCCCAATATCAGTGGAAGTTCTGGGCACGTAAAAAGAATTCTGATATCTGGTGTTGACGTTATTGATACGCACTTGATTAACTGTTGGCAATGAGAAGAGCCATTCCGGTAATATTCCATGATTTATTTTAAAAACTAAAAGACAGATATTATATATGAACTTCATGTCCATCCTTAGCCAACCCAATCTCTCAAAGAGGGGAGTCACGTGATCATATTTATGCACCCCCCCTATGGCAACTCTTGCAGCAAAATTCTGGAGCCTTTTCACTCGTAACATCTGGGTCTTAGTCGTGGAACCCCAAACACTCAGACAGTAGTTGAGAATACTTAAAATCAATGTTTGTACTACAATTACCCTACAATCAGGCTCGAATCTTTCATAGACTCTGTTCAAGTAAATAAGGGTCCCGTTCACTTTTTTATGTAGTTCATCGATATGAAAATTAAATGTCATGGTACTGTCCATAATAACTCCTAGATTTTTAACCTTATTAGATGGGAAGAGTGAAACATTGTTGAAATTTATACTGATGTTCTCAGGAATGCGGGACAGGTATTGATTTGATCCAAAAATAACGAATTTAGTTTTATTTTCGTTCAGTAAAAGACCATTACTGTTAAAATAACTTTTGGCACAGTTTAATATATCTTCAGCCCTTTTTAAGATTTCAGGAATTCTATCAATGTCACCAGTAAGCATAATCTGGGTGTCATCAGCATACATAACAAGTAGGCAATCTCTTATAAATTGAGGTAAATCATTAACATATATCAGGAAAAGCAGAGGACCCATAATTGAACCCTGAGGAACGCCAAAACTGATATCTAAAGAAGAAGAGAGAGTCGAGCCCATTCGAACTGATTGAATTCGATCTTTCAGATAATATTCGAACCAAAATGAGTCAACATGAACTTTGGAAAGTTTTCTCATTAGAATTTGATGGTGTACACAGTCAAATGCTTTAGACAAATCTAACAATAATAAAAGTGATATTTTCTTATTTTCAATATTACTATAAATTTTATCAGTAATTTTAAGTAGGGCCGTCTCGGTCGAAAGTTTAGGCCGAAAACCGTGTTGTTCTTCACATAATAGACAATTTGATTCAAGGAAATTTATTAACTGGGTGGCAACTACCTTCTCAAGTATTTTAGACAGAATGCTGAGAAGAGAGATTGGCCTATAATTTTCAACATTATTAGTATCTCCACTCTTAAAAACGGGGATGATATAGGGATGCTTCCAGAGGTTAGGGTAAATGCCTGTAACAATGGATGTATTAACAATGACTAAAATGAAAAATACTGTAACTGGCAATGAGTCAATTTGGAAGCGAAGTTGTATCCCATCGGAACCACAAGAGTTTGTTGGTTTGAGGTTCTTTATGATAAGAATAAGTGTGACTAAATCGATTGGGTGCGGTCTAAAATTATTGATAATATTTATTTCAGCTGGAGGCTGGCAATTATGTGGTTGATTAATAATCAAGTCATTATTATCTTGGGACTTTTCATATGTGGACTTACCTATTTTAGCAAAATACTTATTAAAATCATTCACTCGCTTTTCCACATTATCACTGAGAAGGTCAGAATTTTCCAAGATTTCCTTATTTGCAGGAATTATTCTTTTTATAACATTCCAAGTTCCTTTGATATTTCCCCTATACTTGGAAAATTCTTCCCTGAAATGATTTTTCTTCTTTTCGGACAACATTGTTTTAGTAAGGTTTCTTTCTCTTCTATAGGCTCTTTCCATCTCGGAGTTTTTTCTATCAGATTTAAATTGCCTTAGGAGGTCATCTCTCCTTTTCATTTGCTCTTTTAACTGAGTCAATCCACGGGGCAGGAGGGCGTGTCATGACTTTGGTTGTAAGAGGGGCACATTCATTTAAACATCTCGTAAAAACATCAGTAAAAGTAGAAACTTGATAATTTACACAATCTGTAGTTAGTATTGAATTTAAAATGTTGTATTCATTAAGAAGAGTGTCGCAGAAACAATTTTGAGAATAATTCTCAAGAGATCGGAAAGTTTTAACAATTGGCGGTCTCTTTTCCTTCCTGACATTAACTGTAGCTATTAGAAGCTCGTGGTCTCCTACAGGACAAGGTAAGACATCGTGGTGAACTATAAAACTAGGTGTATTGGTAATTATAAGATCAATTAGGCTGGAGGAATTAGCGGTGATACGGGTTGCTTTATTCACAAGCTGATTTAAGTGGAGGGATTGAATTAATTTCCCCATTTTATTATTAGGAAGAAGGAGATTATCATTGAAGTCGCCTATAATAATGAGAGGTTTGCTCCTCAAACGGACAGACCGAAATACCTCGGAGATGTAATCAAAGGAGTCGTTGAGTGCATGAGGGTGTCTATATACACATCCCAGGATGAATGAAGGGAATTTCCTACTCTGAACAGTCAACCAAATGTCTTCGAGATGAGGAGGTCGCTCGACTTCAGGGGTCTTTAATAGGGAGGGAGACCGTTAGATGATTTCTTACATACGCCCCCACACCCCCACCCCTACCGCCATCAAATCGATAAAAAGAATACTCAGGTATAGCAACAAAACCAGACTGCATATTAGATAGGAGCCAAGTTTCACAAACACACATTATATCCACGTTATTTTCTCTGATCATTAGTTCAATATTGTCGAAATAACCCAAAAGTGATTGTGCATTGATGTGTTGTATATTTATGAAATGTTTCAATAAGCCTGTATTACAATGTGATTGCTATATATTTAAGGGACATAATCTTGTTTTATGGCCATGTTCACGGCAGTGACCACATTTAAGTCTATAGTTAAACCAACAGTGGGAAAGATCATGGTTTATTTCCCCACAGTTTGAACAGGGATGTCGACGACTGTAGAGCTGCTGCAATTTCTCCCTCGCCCGGGGACGCTGGGGGTAGCGCCGTGGTTGGTCGAGATCGTAAAGACTGTGATTCATCCTCGCGTCTCGTCTCCATCCTCGAATACCAGGTGGGATTTGACGATTCTGATGACGAAAATCCCGGGTATGACGTCCATCCGAATGCTGTTGAGGATCCCTTCTAGAATGCTGATCGTTGCTACTTTCTTGAGTGACGTTTCTGATTTCATTATTATTTCTTATTGAGGGGAGCTGGCGATGCCGGTCGTAGTTTCTGTTCCTGTATGCGTTATTTTGACTGTCGTTATTGGCCGTGACCGGTCGTTGTTGCCGCTGCAATACAGAAGCATATGTAGTAGGTATGGTTTGGTATATGATTTCTTCCCAGTTGTTGCTTAGTTTGAAGAATGGGCATTGCTTAGCAATTATGTTCAATAACCTGATGACGCCAAATCTGTTGAGAGCATCCCCCTTATCATTTACATCATAACACATGGTGACAGTCTTTAAATTCCTTCATGGTTATGATAGAGTGGATAGGGATCGATATTTTGATATGGCTGGCTCTAGAACTAGAGGTCATAGTTTGAAGCTTCGTAAGAAAACTTCTTCGCAGGATGTAAGGAAATACTTTTTCAGTGTAAGAGTAGTTGATAATTGGAATTGGCTAAGCGAGGAGGTAGTTAATGCTATCTCAATCCATAGTTTTAAGGACAGGTATGATAAGTATCACTAAGTATAAAATGGAACCGATCAGGAGACGGGAAGATACGAGCTTTGGGCTCTTTCCCGTAAACACAATTAGGTAATCACATCCGATCAACGTCGCCGGTACCAAGCCTGAACTGCAGATTAGTCTTGATAACTGAAACCCCATTGGTCTCACTCCAAGTTGCTAGTTGATTATTGAAATAGTTGATCTTTTCATCAAACTCTTCGACTCTAAGGACAGGTGCTACTTCACATATGTGTATGCTCATCTCCTCGTTCACCTCCTTGAGATCGGTTATGAGAGAACCCAATCTATCAAGGATATCCACAGGCTGAGACCCATTAAGGATGTCTTGAATACCGCAGTATAAGATGCAATATTTAGGAGCCCATCGAAGTTTCTCTGAGACCCAACAATTTATGAGATCTATATTAGCTCCTTTTATAGAAGTCTCACATAAGTCAAGGACTTCTGTACAATTCTTATTACAACTAATGATGACAGTTCTAAGCATTATGCAACAACTTAAAACAGCAAAGGAAGTAAGGATTTTTGTAAAATATAATGACTTAAAAATAAACAGCATAAAAACTATGAAAGCAATGTTTGAAGAAACTAGTACTTCACTGTCTTCAGCTCTGATGCAAGCCGAGCATAAATACAACAACAAACGGATAGCTGTGGTACATGCTGTCCAAAAGTGTAAAGAGAAAGTTTGCAAAGAATAAGAAACGGTAATTAGAGAAGAGTTCCTATGAATGTGAATGCAGATGATAAAAGGAAGTAGGACCATTGAAAAGACGTAACACATCAAGGAAATAGGGTATGATCAAGAGAAGGAAAATTTCAAAATTACAGACATGGGGTAGATTTTATTTTGAAAAACTCGCAGGAAGTGTGGAACAGAGTCCTCTAAACTGGTCTGAACACCTGAAAAGTATGGCTACTGAGACTGGTAAAGAGTAATCATATGGTACAATACATATTTACGGTAGGTTGAAGAGTTACAAGGAAACAAAGAGTGAAGCCTGAGAGGGTAAAAGGGATATGAGCGCCCGAGTGGGTAAAAGGGATATCAGAAAGATAATAAATTATTGAGGCGGTATTCTATGTATTGTATATATATATATATATATATATATATATATATATGTAGCTTTGACAATATCATATGATTAAAAATATAAGTAAGAGAAAGGTAGAAAATTTAAGACCTCAATATGAAATTTAGTCATGATTTTGGTTTTGCTTACCCTTCATGACACAAATTGCTTAACTAGAGTGAACAAATATTCCTAAAGAAACTCTGAGTGTAATTTTCCCTTTCGGACATTTTAATTCACTTTGCTGTGGCCATCTAGCAGACTGGCAGCATAATGCATTGTGTATGATGCATAAAGCAAAATTATTAGTTCTGGGGTTGGGTAAGATTTTTTTTCTGTTTTAGGAGGGTCATAAATGGGATAGGGGAGTAGCAATCTGGCAATCAAGCCATTAATTTCTTAGCAACATAACAGACAGAATAAGTGAAAAGAGCAAAGTATCATGAAATCCTGCTGCTTAAGTTCTTTTATTACAGCTAAGGCCAGCCTACTATCTTCAACAGAATACAGCAAGTTTGAAAAAATTAATACTTAACATTGCGTATTGTAAAGAAATAGGATAGTTTTTATATATTTCATGGGAAAGAGATATTAGACTCCTGTTACACTACTCCTTTCATTGCCTTTTCCACAATAGAAAATGAGGGAAGTATACCTGTATTTTCTTTACTACTTCAGATCTCTGGTTATGTATGTGCTGACGTAAAGTGATTTTGCCCAAGAGGTGCAACATGACATTACCCATGAAATGTCATGTGATTACCTAATTGTGTTTACGGGAAAGAGCCCAAAGCTCGTATCTTCCCGTCTCTTGATCGGTTCCATTTTAGACTTAGTCATACTTATCGTACCTGTCCTTAAAACTATGGATTGAGATAGCATTAACTACCTCCTCGCTTAGCCAATTCCAATTATCAACTACTCTTACACTGAAAAAGTATTTCCTTACATCCTGCAAAGAAGTTTTCTTACGAAGCTTCAAACTATGACCTCTAGTTCTAGAGCCAGCCATATTGAAATATCGATCCCTATCCACTCTATCATAACCATGAAGGAATTTAAAGACTGTCACCATATCCCCCCTCACTCTTCTAGCTTCGAGTGATGGCAAGTCTAATTCCCTCAGCCTCTCATCATAACCGAGATTGCGTATTTCTGGCACCAGTTTCGTGGCATGTCTTTGAACTTTTTCAAGCTTATCTATGTGCTTTTTCAAGTGCGGATTCCAAAAGGGGGCTGCATATTCGAGTTTTGGCCTCACATAGGTTACATAAATATTTCTGAACATTTCCTTGTCCATGTGCCTGAAGGCTACCCTTACATTTGATAAGAATGCATATGCTGCCCTTACTACGCCATTTATATGTATTTCTGGAGACAAATCTGCCAGTATGTTTACTCCTAGATCTCTCTCATTTTCTGTCTCTTGAAGTTGTACTCCAGCCACCGAGTAGTCAAGCTTGGGCCTTCTTGCACTTGTACCCATTCTCATTACCTTACATTTTGAGGTATTGAATTTCATTAGCCACTTTTCTGACCACTCATGCAGATTATTTAGATCCTCCTGAAGTTCTCTACCATTGTTCTCGTTTTTTACTTTCTTCACAATCTTTGCATCATCTGCAAACATATTCATGAATGAATTTGCAGACTCTGGTAGGTCATTTACATATACAAGGAACAAAAGTGGCCCTAAAACTGAACCCTGTGGAACTCCACTACTAACTCTTCTCCATTCAGACACTGGGTGTCTTACTCTAACCCTCTGTTCCCTTCCTTCTAAGTAAGTTTTTATCCATTCCAAGACATTTCCACCTATTCTAGTCATTGATTGCAGCTTCCTAATAAGTCTCCCATGTGGAACAGTGTCAAACGCTTTCTGGAAGTCTAGGAATATGCAATCTGCCCAGCCCTCTCTTTCCTGTAAGATTTGGCTTACCTCATCATAAAATTCTAATAAGTTTGTTACTGTTGATCTACCTTCTCTGAAGCCATGTTGCCTCACTGACGAAAAGTTGAAGGATTCCAAGTGAAGAGAGATATGTTTCCTTAGTAGTTTCTCCATAACTTTGCAAACTATGCTGGTCAAGGAAACTGGTCTATAGTTCAGAGCCGTATCCCTCCTTCCCTTTTTGAAGATAGGTATCACATTTGCTTGTTTCCAGCATCTTGGAATCTCCCCCGACTCCTTAAATATGATACTTAGTGCCACTGATATTGTGTTTGCGCATTTTTTAAGCACATGAGGGGATATGTCATCAGGACCTGTAGCTTTATGAACATCTATATCCATCAGCGCTTTGCATACCTCTGTGGCTGTAAGGTTGATGTTCTCTAATACCGGCTCTTGAGCTTCTATCACTGCAATCTGAGGGGGTAGGGTATTTTCTACTGTAAATACTGACTGAAACTCCTTGTTCAATTCTTTGCAGATCTCTTTGTCCGTCTCAGTGATGCTTCCATCCGCTCTCTTTAGCCTTAAAACCTGTTCTTTTACCTTCAGTTTTCCTCTGATAAAGCTGTGGAAAAGCTTGGGATTTTCTTTAGCCTTCCTGGTGATGTCCCTCTCATAATCTCTCTCTGCCTCTCTCCTTTTACTTAGGTAGTCATTTCTTGCTCTTTTGTAGGTTTGCCAGGCATTTGTTTTTTCTCCTCCTATACCTTTTCCAGCATTTGTCTCTCCACTCCTTAGCTCTTTTACACCCATTATCGAACCATTTCTCTCTGGCATGAATTACACCTACTTTGGTGACAGGTATGCAGCAATCTACTATCTTCCCATATTTCTCACAAAAGATGTCATACATTTCTTGTACAGATTTGTTGTAAAATAAGGTTCTCCAGTCAATAACTGCAAAAAGCTCATTCATTTTGATGTAATCTCCTTTCCGATAGTTCCTCCTCATGTCCTCAGTGCCTCTACTCTCAGGAAGAATATCTTCAATGATATACTCCATCAACAACACACAGTGGTCACTCTTTCCAATTGGTGGTTCATACTCAATATTTTCAATATCCAACACATTATCTGTGAACACTAGATCAAGTAGTGATGGCTCATCTCCACCACTGGCTCTTGTTGGTTCCATTACATGTTGGTGTAGGAAATTCCCTTGTACGCAATCTAGGAATCTTGCCCCAAATGAGTCCTCACCACTGTGTGGGTCAAGATTTATCCATCTCTTTATGATTAAAGTCTCCCATAATCAAAATCCTACATTTTTTCTCCCGTGCCATGTTAACAACTGAGTCTATGACTTCAATAGTACCTATATGACTTTCCTCATAAATTTCAAGCCTATTTTGGTTCCTTGGTGGGTTGTATACAACAGTTATTATAATGCTCTCTGACCCAGTATTTATGCGAGCAACAAGAAATTCCCTGAACTCACTTTCTATAGCCAAGTTTATTTCTTCAACTTGAATCCTCTCACTTATGAGCAGTGCTATCCCTCCACCAGTCCTCTCACATCTTTCAACCCTTAGTATTCTGAAGCCCTTAGGAAAAACTGTGACACTGTTTATGTCCTCACTCAACTTAGTCTCTGTAATTGCTACTATATCTGCCTTACTGTTGTGAATCCTATCTTTTAATTCTACTGCCTTACCAGCTAATCCATCAGCATTTGTGTATAACAATCTTAATGAGGCCCCATCCCCTGATCTTCTGTCATTATCTTCTTTATCTCCCCTTTGTCTGGAAGTATTCTGTAACGAAAATTTTTCTTCTCTTCTTCATTTCTTTCATCATTTAACCTTCTTGTCTCTTGCAACAAGTTTTTGATCTTTCCCATCTCTTCCTGTGTTCTGTATCGTCTAATGAACACTTCTTTGCATTCTTGAAGTGGTGTGACTTGACATTTCCAGCGTGGTGTCCTGTGTAAAGTGTGTTTACAGAGAAATGACAAGATCTATAGTTCACCCCATAGGCCCCCCTCGTGCCCTGATCGATGTCAGAAATGTCACACATTTCTGTGTTGCTCTCACAAGAACCAAAAGCCAGCCTCCACAACATACATACATGTGCACTTGGGAAAATATATAGGTAGAAAGTACATATATAGGCACTTATGTTAGAATGTTCATTGTACCCAACTGGCGTTCCTTTAGCCACGCCCCTCACACTATAGGTAATTGGTTGCACTCCCCTTCTCTGGAAGCCTGTTGGTGGAGGCATGCCCAAGAATACCACGCCCTGGCATCTTGGTGATGCCAAAGAGTCAGAGGCAGCGAAAGAGCAGCAGAGTCTTGTGGGTACAAAAAGGATAAGGATTTTACCTTAAGGGGATGGGGGAGGGGCATTGAGGCTTAGAGGTATCATGTAGCTTCCAAATAAATTAAGTGTTAGGATTCTTCGCATATCTATTATCACCTTGCAAGCTGTAGGTCTGTAGAGAATATCTAATACAACACTGGTGGAGCATAGCATAATGACTCCTGTTAAGATATTCAACTATACGACAGTGGTAATCCTCTAGTAATTGTAGAGGGCGTATGTCTAGGTAAATAAAATATCATTAGAGGAGAGAACAATGTAAAAGGAATTTCTGTCCAAGTCCAAAATAAATACTGTATACAGGTATGTTTTCCAATATAAAAAATGAAATATAGATACAGAAACTATTCACATTAACTTGTAAAGGATGCATATAGAAGAACTAAGGTAACTGAGAAGCATGACTACAATGAAAAAGAAGTTAAATTAAAAAAGTACTTGCTTTCTCTAAACGTTAGTACTTAATTATCTTTTATATGATATTGTACTACTCCGCATTTCACTCGTTTTATCAATTGAAAGTGTTAATATCTCCTCTACAGAACTCTTAGTTTTACATACATATTAATTAGAAGCATCATCTGATTTAAACTGTATGACGTTTTGCTGTGACTTACAATGAAGGCTCTAGCTCTATTCTAAGTTTTTACTTGCCTAATATGCACGTGGAACTTCTATATGGCTAGCCTTATATGTTTATGACTGGCCAACACAATAGCAATTCTCGGATGACATTGCTAATATCTAGAATAATCAAATATTTTTCTATGTTGTAAGGAGAGTTAACACAAGCATTTGACAGATATTGCTTGCAAAACTGACAGTTTTAAACTACAATATCTTACATTATACAGTATTGTACAATATAATGATTAGTACAAAGCAAGTGGGACTATTTTGATAACTTAGGATAGGTAAATAGTATATATTTGGAATCAAAGGTACATTTTGGATTAATGCAAGAAAAGTTTTTGCTGAACGAATATCAAACATGTTGCTACAAAGACCATTAACTTGTAATATTATAATTGGATTAAATTCATAAATTTTAGTATAAAATTCTATTGCACAGTGCGACACGTAGTATATTTCAAACCTATATATTCACACTAAACTGTACACAGTGCTGATCTGTGATCCAGCATGTTTTGCCATTAAATACTTTATTGTACTACAAACTATGTAAGTAAATATAATGCAAGCCTTTATAGCCACCCATTCCAACAAACCTGAGTATTAGCAACTGATAAAACTATATTTAGATTACAACCAATGTATTTTAGAAAGTTTCTTTCGATATATGTTACTATTCCATATACTAACATACATTCCATTCAGACTTATTCATCAAGATATAAGCTTCTGTAAATACGAATAATAAGCCAAAAGTAAATATTGAAAGTATAGTTTCATATCTTTATCAGGACCTCAAATTAATTTAATAACAATATCAAGTGGGATTCACATTAGTTGTTAATTCCACAGAAGACTTAATGGGAGGATTGATAGCATATACAAAGAAAATGAAGAAATAACTTACAGATCACTGATAAGTCTTAAGGCAGAAGGAACATATATAAATTAACAATGGCAAATAAGAGGTTAAACGATGAAATAGCATAAATTAAACTTTTCATATAGTGTATAGACAAACTATTTTAAAGTTTGAAGAAAATATTTGCCTGCTGTATGCACTAAACATGAAAATACTGAGCTGACTGTAGTGATACTTTAATTCAGAGTGAGTCTGATGCAAACAGTGCATTAGTGATAAAACTTACTAAGATATACCACTAACCTCTCAGTAAAGTGTGTATACAACAACCAAAGGAAAATCTTTTGATGAAGACAGCAGAAATATGGTTAAGGAAAAATTTTAAGGGTGGTTCTTCAAAGAATATATTACTCTGGTACAGTTTGTCTCATTTGCCATCATATTACTGCAGCTAAAACCGTTTTTTGGATGCAAATAATTTTAAGCTGAAACTTTCTATGGGAAAAATTAAGGTCTTTTATGGAGATGTAATACAGTAAGCATGACCGATACAAAGTGCAGTAGTCTTTTAAAGGTTCAACTGAATTAGTGTATTACTAGTTTTAATGACAAAACTTGATTATACACAGGTATATTGCTCATATCATGGTCTTGCTAAGGGAACCTCACATATGCAAGTCATACTAGAAATGTACTGATGTAATGAGTAAAGGATACTCCGGGAAGTTCACAATTTCTGATCACTCAGGGGCCAAATGATTAAAGTGCTCGACTTGGGATTTGACAGACACGCGATCTAATCCACCATGGGATGCTAGGAGGGGCAACCATCCTAAATTCCCCAGCCACCCCCATAATGGCAAATAATAAAGACACAAACCGGAGATTCTTTTCCATACTAGCATGTACTTCAACCACAAACAAGCCATTTTATTTGTGTGCAATACCCAAAACAGTACAAATTTCATGTGTAAAAACTATAGTTTCTTTGAATTTGAGATGTTTAAAGACAACCAAGTACCTATTGTAGTTCCTAATTTTCATATGTTCAGGGCATTCTAAGCTTGCTCATAACGGAACTATAATTTCCTCAATAGAACCGTAGTACCACGTACGTTCAATTTTGAAATATTCAATGAACTATCATGTTCATAATAAAACCTACTGCCAAAACCTTGTCCAATATGTCTTATAACTTATTACAAGTATTCTTTACTATATTTTACTATGAAGGTAAAGTATCTGCAATTAGAAGCAAGTAGGTTGTTTTATGTCTTTTAGATTGTAAATGAATTATCCTGCCAATAAATTATTGTAGTGTCCTACAATGGGTTCCCTAAGGTTTTGTGAAATATTACAGCACAAATGCCAGGTCAATAACTCATTTATTTATATCTCCAAAAACTTACACGCACATTTTCATATTTTCTGAGAACTGATAACCGGATATCTAGTTAGCTACTTACTTATGACAAAGCCTAGCAATATCTTTCTTAAAATATTTTGCCTGTAAAAATAAAATCTGCAAGTCCAGTACAAAACTGTACTCCCAAACATACAAATGATAAGTTAATATAAGTACTGAACTAAATCTAAAATTCTAGAATCTTTGCTAAATGCATATTCATACTACTATATGACAAAGCAAAGAATATTTCTATTCACTATGGTAATATATATTGCTGCATGGAGGAAAAGAATACTTTACATTCAGTGCCCTTCAACTTAAATTATTTTTTTTTTTATATATATTAAGCACTAATTTGTAAGTTACTATGAAATTATTTATTTCTTGAACTGGAAATTCAGATAAGTCCCTTTGTCAACAAATACTAAAACAGCAATCCAATAACAAGAAAAATTAAGCCAACTACTTCACAATTGTGCCGAGATTATTGTATATTCCTATAACTTTAAAAGCCTGTACAGTTCTTATAATATTTAGAAGAAAAAAAAAATCAGGCAGTAAAGAAATCACAAACAACAACTCTACAAATTTGCAGACTGATACAATATAATAAACCTTATAGAATGGCCTTTCACATTAAAGAAAAACTGTTTATTCTTTAGATAAGAAAAGATCGTTTCTATCGAGCAATAATTCTTCATAGAACCCTAAATGTAGGGTTAATAAGCCGAATGTGGGTTAAAAGGTTACTCACCATGCTCACTTTACGGACATTTAACTCATAACTTCCATCAAAACTCAAGATATCTGCCTAATTTGAAACCACATTCTTGAAGGAATTGAGCTGCTATACTGTATACCATATATGTAACTATACAGGCAACTTGTATATGCATAACTGCAAACTTCAGAGGAAATGCTGCAGTTGTGAGTACTATCGATATTTCTTATATACATTCTACATGATAATTTACACTTTAATTAAGGTATAGAAAGTGCTCATGATTTGGTCCTTTATAAAATCTATAAAGAATTTACAGAAAAAACAAAATAACAGAGCTAAGAGTTATCTTTTAATGATATATAGTGAAAGAGAAAAGAATAATGAACAAGAAAACAGACCCGATGGCAAAAAGGAGAAAATAATTTTCTTCTTCTTCTAAAATTAGCATGCTTAGCTACATCCAGGCAGTCTAAAAATATATACTTTATATATTCTATGTTTATATTACACATCCCTAGCCTACTTCTCCCACTACAAAGGCAATGTGTTTTACACTTCCCACAATTATCTTAAGTTCTTAAAGAACTCATAAGTTTTAGGACACAAGTCTTTACTACAGCTATAATAACAGGCATCTCACATAAAAAGGCAAAAAACCTGTACCTACACATACCTATGTACAATTCTGACTAAAAATATCACTACATGCTTGGTAAAGATCTTTCAAAAATTGAGTAAAAATGTAAAAAAGAAATCTGATATATGGCACTCTTAAGGAATTGAATTTTCAGCAACTCAAAATACGAAAATGATAAATAAACATAAAAAACTTGAAAAATAGGGCTGATTAGTTTAGCACATGATTAAGGAAGCTTACATAATTCATGCATATGTGTGCAGTACTTAGAAACATAAATAGGATGAGCAAAACTTTCTTTACAGATCTATTAATCAATAACAATAACACAAATAGGGATACTTTTATAAGGAATTTCAGTCAGCAACAAGAAACGAGGAAAAAATTCAAAACACAGAAAGTGTAGTGGAAAGTTTTCATGGCGTACCTGATTTAAAGCCTGAAAAAGGATTTTCCAACAAACTTTCTTTGCATACTAGTTAAGAATAATACTTCATGACACTTGTACTTTTATAAGAAGTAAATTTAAATATCTACAGTATTGAAATAATACAATTGTAACCATCATACAATTTATATAGTGTACTCAGACTCCTCTCCTTTTCAAGAAAAGTAAACTCACTTTTCTCTCCATTAAATTTATTACGTATAAACTGCCTACTTCAGTATATATGTAATACCATCTGTCATATGATGCTATACATACGTCATATGATGACATAGACTATGTCACATAAATTAAAATCTAAAATACTTCTTAATTCTTTAAGAGCAAAAGTTTTTCGAAAGTAATGACTCTTCCATAGTTTCTTAAATTTACTAGTTACTCTTGCAATACGATTAAATACAGGACCAAGCATGTCACTAGAATATACAAACTCAATGCTACCAGAGTGCAAGAGAATGCTACTTCCACACTTCAAAATTTTCAATTGTATAATCTTGAAAATTAAAGGAAAATATCATTTTAATGAGGAAAAATGACAATATCTGCCACATCTCATATAAAAAAAAATAAGCATACAAATTTATATAAGAGTTTCTAAAATGGCATTCTTTCATTTAGCCTGTGCCAGAGCTTGTTCTTCTTCCTGGTCTTCCTCCGATGGGATTGGTTGCCCATGAATAAAGATGGGAGCACCTTCACCCTTAACTGCTTCTGCTGTTACATGAACACTGACAATGTCTGAACCCGGAATCTCAAACATGGAATCAAGAAGAAGATTTTCCTGTAAAAAATATAGTGCACAATTATTAAACTGACTAACTACATTACTCTATCAATATAATCTACATACTTGCTCCAAGGTAAGTACTACAGTATAAATAAGAAATCAATTATAATCAGCTGGCAGAGACCAAGGCATATTGTGATACCTTCATCAAAATCATACTAAACTGGATTTGGTAGATGCACAATAAACTGGATGACTATAAAATCAAAATAATTTCAAAGAATTTTCCCTATGAGTTGCCAGACAAAAACATCTACTCTATAGCCCTATAAAATGTTATACAATATATCAAAGCACATGAAACTAATCCAGACGCAGGAATCAAAGGAGATGACTTTGTTCATTCAAAGGCATGAACCAGGGATTGATAAAGGAAAGAGGGAGGAATAAATATGTGACATTAAAACCAGTATCATTATAACAATTAATCTACTCTCCATGTTGTTGGGGGTAGAAATAGCTCACCCCACTTATTTTTAGGTGATTAAAATGACTATCTCTGGTAATGAGGGAGAAATAATTCCATTCTTGTGTCCTTGCATGTGAATAGGAGAGGATCATAAGAGATAGGGGACAATGAGATAGGCCATTTCTTCCTCTGCCATTAAAAATTCTTTCTGTCTAATAAGCATTAGACCACAATACATGTGAATGGTATGTTGAAACTTGAAATTTTCTTTCATAATTACGGACACTGCTTGCCATGCCTATTTGCCAAGCAATGGGAGTAACGGCCAACAGTCTTCAGAGATGGTCCTTCCTCAATTAATTAATACAGTAATATTATAAGAAAGGGGTCCCCGGATTAAGTAGTCCCCGAGTTACAATGTTTCGCTGTTATGACACTGGCTCATAAATTATTAATAAACCAATTTTTTGGCCTACCTGGCTTGTATGGTAAATATAAACTTCACATGCTGAACAATTTGTAAGAGTGGCAGACAACTACACGGATAGCAGCACTGTTGTATTCGTATATACAGTACTAAGTTAATGGCTTTACTTATTTATATGTTTATGTATTTTGTTATTTGAAGGAATTTAATTTAATTTATTAACAAAATTACCAAATACATAGCCGTAAATATGATCTTCATGCAAAATAGTTTGTTCAGCATGGCGAAAGAATACATCATCACGTTGCATTAGACTGAGAAGAAGAAGAAGTAGCGTTGCTAGGTTTGCTCTCATATGCCATATTGTATCTAGTGCTCATCTGATCCCTTGTTGGTTTCACTTGTGTTCACTCAATATTGACCAGTACTATGCCTTCCAAGTGTAGTAGTGAGTTTTTTTTATGACAGTGCTGCTAAGAAAAGGAAAGTCACCACCATTAAAATTAAAGATGAAAGTAAAACGCTTGGAAAAGGGAGAAAGTGCTACACACATTGGCTGCTCACTGGGGTTAGCCCGTTTTACCATGGCGACGATCGTTAAGGATAAAGATCACACCCTTACGCATGTGAAAGTTTCTGCTCCTATGATATCCACTGTGATTACTAAGCAGCGTAGTAGCCTTATGATCAAGATGGAGAGATTATTGGAGCTCTAGCTGAATGATCAGCATTGACGGTGTATCCTGGTGAGTCTTATGTTAATACAGGAAAAGCTAAAAGATTGTTTGATGCTGTGAAGTGAAAAGGGGGAAGGAAGTGAAAGTGAAGTGTTTGAGGCCAGTAGGGGTAGGCTTAATTGTTTTAAGACTGATGCTAAATTGTATAACATAAGGGTGCAAAGTGAAGCTGCCAGTGGTGATGAGAAAGCTGGAAAAGTGTCCCGGTGTGTTAGCAGAAATAATTAAGGAGGGGGGTTACCATGCCAAATAAGTATTTAACGTGGAGTGTGTGCCAAGTCGTACGTACATCGCCAAGGAGGAGAAGACAGCACCAGGCCATAAAGTCAATAAGGAGAGACTGATTTTACTTTTGGGGGCTAATGCTGCTTGAGAATGCAACCTGAAGCCCTTGTTGGTTTACTTGGCAGAAACTCCAAGGATACTCAAGGGCATTTGGAAGTGTCAACGGCCAGTCATATGGAAGTCGAAAAAGAAGGCATGGATAACCCTTCAGATATTTTAGAACAGGTTCAGCAAACAATTTTTGCTAGAAGTGGAAAAGTAATGTGTTTCCAAGGGTCTGCCCTTTAAGGTGCTAGTTCTGGACAGAGCCCCTGGTCATCCACCTCATTTGAATGACTCTCATCTTAATGTATAGGTGGTTTACCAATAAATCAGAGGGTCATTGTCTCTTTCAAGGCCTACTACCTCCGAAGGACAATTGCTATGGCTCTCAGGGCAACTGAGAAGGACAAAAACTTGACTCTCAAGGAGTTTTGGAGGTGGTACAATTCTCTGCAGGCTGTGAAGTATATTGCTGATTCTTAGGAGGAAGTTAAGCATATGAACTTGAATGGGGTATGGGAGAGACTGTGCACCCTATTAGTGAATGACTAACGTGGCCCTGAGGAGACAGTTAAGGCTATCACCAAGAAGTTTGTTCCCTTGAGTAAGGAGCTCAAGTTGGAGGTTGAGCCTGATGAAGTAACAGAGCTGCTGGAATATAGTGGAGAGGAGCTATCTATTGAGGACCTCATTCACCTGGAGAAGCATATGGTTGAAGAGGAGGAAGAAATACCAACCCAAGAGCCCAAGAGATTCACAAGCAGGGAATTGAAAAATCTTTTTCCCTGATAGAGGAAGGGTTGGCAAGAGGCTCAGGACTCCAACACTGCCAGGTTCACTAAGGTTGCCAGAGAGGTCACGGATTGCCTGTGGTGTTACAAGAAAATATGGGAGGAGAAGTGGGCATCCTTCAAGACTCGCCGTGACCTATTCTTCAAAAAGGCAGAGCCCCCAGCAACACATCCTGTGCCCTCTATCTCAGGTGCCTCTATAGACTCATCTGCCCCAGCATATACAGTATCTGTTGCAGGTTCTTTTGCCTCTTCACTCACCTGCCCCAGTCTCCTCAGCACCTGCCTCTCCAGCTTCCTCCCCCTTATAAGCCTGTCTGTCTCTCCCTCCCTTGCAACAATCCTTCAAGTGAGCAAGCCGAACACACGAGTGAGGGGAAGCAATACTGAATAGTGTACTTTTAATATTGTTATGTCTTAGATTACACAAGCAAAAGTAAGTAACACTGTACGTTGTGCTTTTACTATTTTTATGTCTAAGATTATGAACTTAAGATGATTTTTCTAAGTTTTAGAGTATACATTTCAGCACTGGTGGCAGACCTAGGTTCGGTAGGTGTGTTTCAATTTATGATAAAAATCGGCTTATGACAGCTGTCAGGAATGGAACCGTCGTAAATCGGGGACCCCCTGTAGTTATATCCCTGTTGGTGGGAAAGATAATTTCTTGAAAAAAAAAAAAAAAAATTACATGGCAGATAAGACAGCAGAAATAAGAAACTTTGAAAGCTGATAGTATAAAGCATTAACACCTGAAAACGAAAACAAAAAGCATAAAAATCTTCATAATAATAGCAAAAACCATAAAAACCCTGTAAATGACGTATGAATGGAAGTCTGCTACTGATTGATAGGTAGAATGGAAAAATAAATATTAGAACTTAGTAAAGAGTATAAGAAGGGAATAAAAACTTACAACAGTTTAGCAAAGGAAAAAAAAGCATTATGAAGCTTTCCATTTCTATGGGTAAAAAGAGCAAAATACCACTAAAACATTAAGCAGCATACCATTATAGCTCGCAGGCCTCTTGCTCCAGTTTTTCGCTCCATGGCTAAATGTGAAATGGCCTCTAAGGCATCAGAAGTAAAGCCTAACTCAACCTTGATAAAAAAGGGGGAACGAATTAAAAAAAGTAATACTTAGGTAAAGATTTTAAACTAATTTTCAGATAAGGAAATTGCATATTTAAAAGACAAAAGTCATAAAAATATTTATATACACATTCTATATAAATTCCTGTTAGCTTTCCTCTTAAAACAAAAAGGAAGAATGATACTATTAACATGACCCAAATACAAGGAATTTTATCTTTGCATTATCAAGTGGATAATATGTAGTTATAAGAGATCTACTTAATGCACAAAGTTCTAAAAATATTGTGTATATCTATGCTACAGTTCTGAACAATCGAATTATAAGCAGCATCTAATATTACTGCTAAGGAAGAGGAATAAATCCATCCCTAAAACTTGTTAGAGAATGCACCCACAATCAGTTCTCATCTGAATAGCGATGGACACAGATATGAAGCTGCCCTTTCTAACACACCGCGTTAGAGCGAACCTGTTAAAGTCACTTCATAAACTCAATTCCTTTTCATATTTCCACATATTCTCCATTGCAAAAATGACATACAACAGCTAATTAATATTTCCTGAATTTTTACTTCAAAGAAGTACATACATAAACACATGCCTCATTCCCCCTTGTAAGGAGGGTGGCCGAGCCAAGAAACGTGCATTCACCACGATCCACACACACCTCAACGACTCCTTTTAGCTCCTTGGGGATAAAGGGGTGCCACATTTCCCCCCTTCCTCCCTGCTTGGGTCATCCACAAGGTAGGCAGGCAAGGATAGTCTACAACGAGGCTCGACAGCCGCAACGGGGATGCCCCCCATCGCTTCATCACATGGCAACTCCTCTCACACCTATCCATCACAGTTCACTGAGCTAGCAGGTGTGAGAACTTCCTTTGGGCCTCGTCATATATGCAAAATCTTCCTCCACTCATTCCTATCTCTTGCACACATTCTTCTATGTTCCACTGACATTCCATGTGCATTCAGCGTTCTTTTCACGCCATCTATCCATCTCATTCTAGGTCTCCCTACAGACCTAACGCCAATCACTTTTGCACTCCACACTCTTCACTAGTTGTTCATCACTCATCCTTTCCATGTGTCCAAACCATCTCAACACACTCTGATCTAACCTCATTTATTACTCTATCTATTCTAGATACACCAATCATATCTCTCAAGCACCTCAACTCCATTACAGTCAACTTATTCCTTTCATCCTCTATTGCATTGCAAGTCTATGCTCCATACAATGCTGTCGGCACAATCACACCTTCATTTATCCCTCTCTATGCATTCATTCCCAAATATCTATTTCTCATTACACTTTTCAACCCAACTAGACATTTACTTGCTTTCTTCATTCTCTCATTACCTCTACATCCACTCCTTGATAGATGCAACCCCAGATACTTAAAACTCTCAACTTTTTCAAGCAACTCTCCATTCACTCCTACATTCAATCTGCCAACATTAACACTCCTCTTGCATCTCATGACTTTACTTTTACCAATATTCACCCGCATCTTCCTTCTTTAGTACACACTAATAAATTCAATCACCAAATGATTCAATTCATTTTTAGTATCACCAACCAGTACATTATCAACGGCAAATGGACTGACTCAATTTCCACAACCTACCATCCTCACCTACTAGTTCCAAGCCTCTGTCTAATACTCTTTCATTTACTTCCCTCACCACTCCATTCATATACACATTAAATAACCATGGTGACATTACACGACCTTGACGTAACCCGACATTCACCACAAACTAATCACTCATACCATTCCCAACTCTCACGCATGCTCTACTATTCATGTAAAAATTCTTTACTGCATTCAACAAACTTCGACTTATTCCATAAAGTCGCAACACCCTCCACAACCCCTCTCTGTCTACCCTGTCATACACTTTCTCTAAATCCATAAAGGCCCAGAAAGTGTCCCTACCTTTCTCCAAGAACTACTCACACACCTGGCTTACCGCAACCACCAGATCCACACATCCTCTTCCTCTCCTGAACCCACACTGATCTTCCCCAGTCACTCTCTCAGTACCTTTCCTAATTCTCTCGATTAACACTCTTCCATATACCTTACCAACTACACTCAACAAACTAATTCCCCTAAAACTACTACATTCATACTTATTTCCCTTCCCTTTGTAAAGTGCAACTACATATGCACTCCTTCAAGTAACTGGGACCCTCTTTCCTGAAACAGGCATTCAACAACCAAACAATTAATTCTACTAGTGCCTCCCCAGCTTTTGACAAGCATTCAGCATGACACCCATCTATCCCTGGTGTTTTACCTGCTTTTGTTGCTCTCAATACCAAATGTACCGCCTCTTTTGTTATATCTCTATCATTCTCATCTCCTAACATTGGCATTCTCCATTTGTTTTCCACAGCCACAATCTCTGCTTCTCTATCATCTTCATTCAGCAGGTTCTTGAAATATTCAGCCCATCTCTCTCTCTCACCTTTATTTCATCCACTAGCAATTGCCCATTTGCTCCTTTCACCCTCTCCTCCCTACCATATTCACCTTTCCTCACTCTTTGCACTTCCTTCAAAAACATCATTTTATTCCTTTCAAAATTCTCAGACAAGCATATGGTCCACCTTACATTCGCTTCTCTCTTTGCCTCCCTAACTGCGTGCTTCGCTAACCTCCTCTTTGCACAATACCTTTCATACGTCTCTACATTACCTACCTGCAAGCATACCTAATAAGCCCACTTCTTTTCAGCCACTACAGCACTCACCTGCTCATTCCACAATTCACTACCTTTCCTTTTACTTCCACCAGTTAGTCTCTTTTCGCACACAGTCTCAGCACACTTCATAACTTCCTCCTTGAAACAGCCCCATTCTTCTTCCACTCCCTCCTCCATGTTCTCTTTCACTACATTCCACACATATCTCTCACTAGCCTTATACTCACAATCTTTCTCTTTCTTATACAATTCATTAACTTTTAGCATTTCTCTTCTCTCACTTCTCCTCTTTCTCCACTTTTTTCCCACTCTCACTCTACTTTCCACTAAATATTGATCAGATATTCCACCACTAGCTCCTCTCAGTACATTCACATCCAATTCTCTTCCAATCACCCTCCTGTTCACCACAACATAATCCATTAATGCTCGGTCAACTACTCCTCCATAATCCACTCTGACCCATGTATATTTTACAATAATAAAATATACCTAAAACAGTGACCAAATCACCAGACAATAGTCTAAGTAACATAACCCAATTCTGGTGCATACCCAGCCAACTGGCAATTTTAAAGAACTAAACACTTTAAAAAATGAATAGATATCAGGGTATTTCCCCTTGCACTCTGTGTGGGCTAAAGAACTTAAAAGACTAGCAATAAATCAGTATAAAACTTCAAAATCTGCCATTATGGGACTCTTAATTTACAATCACCAGAGATAACCCCGTATTAAAGGAAACTAAAGTTGTTTAGACAATTACCTTGTCCATGCCAAAGAGCATTTGGAACTGAGGTACAAGGGCATTCTTGGGTTCAGTAAGGATTTTCACCAACATTGAAGTGGTCAGCGAATGGAATGGAACAATCACAGGGAATCGGCCAACAAATTCCTGTAAGTAAAATAGCCTAGTACAATTCATATTCCTAGAACACTAATTCAAACTGATAATTCCCACATATTTAAAACAATTTCTTTATTGCAGATATCATATAAATATATCTCATATTGAAATGAAGCATAGGAATTGTCCCATATATAAATTAAATTACTTTCCACTACATCAAAGTACACAGGCCACAATTCCCTTTGTAAGAAATGTAGGCTATCAGAGATATCTTTGTGAGTCTTGATTAGCTTTCTCCATTAATAAACTATTAAGATACACTTTGGAACATTGAGGTAGCAGAAAATACGGGGTGGGAATGAAAAAGAGAATAAACACTGGTAGGCAAGGATGCTGAATTCATGATTTAAATGAAATTACAAAATCTAATCTTTTTGCAGCATCACAAAACAGGGATAGTACTAATATCAAGAGTTTATAAAGCAATAACACACCTGAACCATTCAAATACCATTTTATGAAAAACTCACAGGAATCATTCCAAACTCTATGAGATCTCTTGCTTCAACCTTGCCTAACAGAGCATCTTTCTCCTGGTTGTCTTCTTCCACATCAGTAACCGCAGTCTGATGAGCTACATCTGCCTGTGATACAGCACGGCGACCAGCAGACTGGCCACCAATTCCAAAGCCTAAGTACTGTAAATAAAGAAATGGAAACAATTGGAAGTCATATTTTAAAGGGAGAATTATTTTAATTTCCAACATACCAACATACTTACATGAGACATGTAAAAAAAAAAAATTATATACAACAGAGGATACCTTTGATGATACACTACACTCACCAAACGCATGTTTTAAAGGAATATATCTGTGGCATGCTGCTGGAGTTACGGTAAGTGGTGTACACTGATTTTTAGGAGTCTGTCCTCTCCTTATCACTCCGTGGTAAAGGTTAAAATTTTATGATGCAAGATTAGTCAACTCTTAGCTTTGGGAAACTGTTTTAGGCTTATATATTGACTTATCCACTGCAATTTACAATATATATATATATATATATATATATATATATATATATATATATATATATATATATATATATATATATATATATATATATATATATATATAGAGTGGTGACCCCAACCCACAAACACCTGTACCCACGAAAAAAATTTTGAACAAATTTTGACCCCAACCAGCTCTCAGTTCTGCATTGGTGCCCACGCTGTGTGGTTTGCTCGTGATCTGATCACAGTTCTTGCTTTATTTTCCATTGTTTTACTTTTCATATAGCGCTTATTATGGCTCCTATGAAAGTTAAAAGTGTTAGTGATACTGGCGTCAAACACCCTAAATGCATAACAGTGGAAACGAAGAACAAAATAATTTTTAAACATGAAAATGAGGTTCGTGTGTCCAATCTCATCACGCATTATAACATGGCAAAATCGACCATCTGTACTATTTTAAAAAATAAAGAGATCTTGAAGGCGGCTGATGTGGCTAAGGGAGTAAATATATTAACGAATAAAAGGTCATAAGTGATACAAGAGGTAGAAAAATTATTATTGTTGTGGATATAAGAAAAACAGCTGGTTGGAGATAGTATTAGCGAGGCCATAAGATGCGCTAAGGCTTTGCAAATCCACCTTGATTTAGTAGCAAACTCTCCGAGTTCTAGTGGCACTACAGTTGACAAATTTAAAGCTAGTGGAAGCTGAATTGGACACTTTCGTCGCTGAACTGGGATTCATAGCGTCATTAGACATGGAGAGGCGGCTAGTTCCGACCAAAAAGCAGGGGATTCTTACGTGAAGGAATTCGCTAATTTTGTTGAGAATGAAGGTTATATCTCGCAACAAGTTTTAAATTGTGATGAAACGGGACCCTTTTGGAAGAAAATGCCCAAAAGAACCTATATAACCCAAGAGGAGAAATCACTACCTGGCCACAAACCAATGAAAGACAGGCTTATACATTTTTTGTGCACTAATGCTAGTGGGGACTGTAAGACTAAGCCTCTTTTAGTTTCCCACTCAGAAAATCCGCATGATTTTAAGCGCAATAACAAGTTGAAGGTTAGCCTTCCAGTAATGAGGAGGTCAAATCCAAAGGCTTGGGTCACGCAGATTATATTCATAGAGAGGTTGATTAAAGTTTTGCGCCAGCAGTGAAAAAATATCATGAGGAAAATTATTTGCCCCTTAAGTGTCTCCTCATAAATGGATAATGCTCCTGCCCATCCTCCAGTTGTGGAAGAAGATCTCGCTATACATTATGATTTCATTAAAGTAAAATTTCTGCCTTCCAGTACCACTTCTATCCTTCAGCCCATGGACCAGCAGGTAATTTCTAATTTTAAAAAGTTGTATACGAAGGATCTTTTTGCCAGATGTTTCCAGGTCACCAATAACAGGGATTTGACCCTTTGTGATTTCTGGAAAGACCACTTTAAAATCCTCCACTGCACTGGTCTCATTGCAAAAGCATGGAAGGAGGTCTCATATCGTACATTAAACTTCCCCTGGAGGAAACTTTGGCCAGGTTGTGTGATTGATAGAGACTTCGAGGGCTTTAAGCAGGAGTTAGCTATTCAAATTGTTAATGACATTGTGGCCACAGGCAAAAGTTTGGGCTTGGAGGTCAATGAGGAGGATATGTAGGACCACAAAGTAGAACTTATCACAGAATAATTTGTTGAATTGCAACGTTAACAGGTGAAAATTTTCCAAGAGGAGCAGTCACTGGAGGAGGGGGATGAGAGGGAAAAAGTGTCCAGTGAAGAATAATAAAAAATTTTAGTAAGTGGAATGATGTGCTGGCTTTTATCGAGAATCATCACCCAGATAATACTGTAGGCAATAGAGTAGTGAATATGGTAAATGACAATGCGATGAATATTTTTAGAAAAATTTCCCAAAGAAAAAGACAAATTTTGTCTGGATCGCTTCCTTGTCTCAGTAGGCAGGGAAGCAGCTTCCAAAAGAGAAAAGAGAGAGAAAACACCAGAAATAGTGCCTGTATCGGAGGAGTTTCTTAACATTTTTGTGGAAGGGGACTCTCCACGTATGCCAGCAACAATCATCCACAAAGGTAGATACAGTGCTGTATTTCTATTATCAATGTAATTTTCCTTTTACAGAGTATATTGCATATAACCTGCATTATAGTCCACGTTTATAATGACTGGAAAATTTTCAAAATGAATATTTGTTGTGACCTGGAACGAATTAATTGAATTTACGGGCTTTTCAATGGAAAAATTACATGCAACCCACGAACAATCTAATCCAAGAACACATTTTTGGGAACGGATTAAGTTCGTGGGCTGGGGTCATCACTGTGTGTGTGTGTGTATATATATATATATATATATATATATATATATATATATATATATATATATATATATATATATATATATATATATATATATATATATATATATATATATATATATATATATATATATATATATATATATATATATATATATATATATATATATATATATATATATATATATATATATATATATATATATATATATATATATATATATATATATATATATATATATATATATATATATATATATATATATATATATATATATATAAATATAAATATATATATATATATATATATATATATATATATATATATATATATATATATATATATATATATATATATATATATATATATATATATATATATATATATTTATAAGCTGTTCGACCCTAAGTTAGATATGGGGTCTGAGGCTATCCAGTTATTCAGAGGCAAGTCAAGACAGTAGTAAAGGTAAGCAATACTGCATAATGTAGTTTTACTATTTTTATGTCTTAGATTATTTTTCTATGCTAGAGTATTTATTTTTAGCATTAGTGGGGGATCTAAGTTCAAATTATAGGTGTGTTCCAACTTAAGTCGAAATCCGGGTTAAGTCAGCTGTCAGGAACGGAAGTCTGTCGTTAAATGGGGATCTCATATATATATATATATATATATATATATATATATATATATATATATATATATATATATATATATATATATATATATATATATATATATATATATATATATATACTCTTCTTCTTTACTCGAGGATAGGTTCTCAGATGGCTCGTGTAATTCAAATATTGCGTAATTTGAATTGTGTATTTCTATAACGAGTAATGATAATAGGTATGGTTACATTCCATAAGCAGGTATACACACACTATACCAAAGAAATAAGCTAGTTAAACACATTTTAAAAGAACATAAGCAAGCTGAAATACATAGGTAAGCAAGCTAAAAATAAACAAATATTAAAGATACTGTATAAAGATAAACACAATAAAAAAAAAAATTAATTCACTCTATATACGGCCTTCAGTTTACTAGGAAATCACTTTGGCACTTCAAAATTAACTGATGTGCTCATTCCTTGTGCTTGCGGTTGTGATTTCCAAACTACGTTGAAAGTTCGTAAACCAGCCAAGGCTAGCTTGCATAGGGTTTCACTCCACCTTCTACCTACAACT